>JAPXFQ010002531.1:0-199031 GCA_028564705.1 Apricaphanius iberus | reverse complement strand
GTGTAATTCTGCAAAAGGTTTAAACTTTAATTATTCAGAAGGTAAAAGACTGTTTATATAGTTTGCATGGTTGTAAAAATGGGTCTGTCACTATTGTTTATGCAGGTAAGCTTTTAAGTCATAAAACTCTGGGGTGAGTTTTATTGCGAGGCTGTAAAAGCAGGATGTGTAGATAAAAACTGGGAGAAGAGTTTGGGGGAAGCAGATAGCCAGTTAACCATAATTTTTTATAATGAACCTTTGACCCAGAACAGAGACGACCCATCTTCGGACTGCATAATTCTCTGACAGCAAATCATGGCTAAGAGACTGTTTGGAAATGATCTGATTGGAGTAAGATTCGAGGGAGAAGAAACGCCTAGAGGCCCGGTTGTCTATAAAGCTGTGAAATGAAGATCAGTTAATTGTTCAGATTTCTTTAAATCTGGACCACAGGGGAACGACGGGGGCAAAATTCCTCTGTAAAACTGCAATTTGTTAATCTGTTCAAAATAAATGTTAAACTGGAAATTGGCTCCATTTTGTCTCTGCTTGAACATACATTGAATTACTTATGATAATTATTTAATTCAACAAATGGTGACCTCGACTGTGTGCAGGGTTTTGGACCAGGCTCCAGTTATATTTTTAAGTTAATTAACGGACATGTATTTGCTCTATTGACAATTTGCGCAGAGTTGCGTAGTTTTTTAATTCTATTGATTGGTTGATCTAACATTGGGTAATGTTGTCATGCAAGTTAAATATGTTTTTTTGTTTTGAGCAGATTGACTATTGCATGCCCGGAGTGTTGAAGCTGTCTGTCTGTTTTCCTGTTTCTGAGCAGGATTGACTCCTTCTTTACGCTCCGTAGAGGAACACCGGTGCATGCTGGGAGATGGAGTTTCTTACTCTGCGCGCCCGGTGCGGGCTGCTTGTTCTCCGGAGCGGACAATGGAGCAGATGGACCGATATCTTCAACGACTCAAATTGGAGCCACGGTGCGGATCGGAACTCGACGGGTTGGCCACCCTGCCCAGAATAGGACGCTATTTGGGAGCTCCCAGGCTGCCAATCGAAAAAAGATTACAGAAGGGCCTGGGTCACCCTCTGTTAAGTCTATCGAATTACCTGGGAGAGGGGCTGCGTATACTTCCAGACGCGTGGCTGAGCACCACGAACGGGAATTGTGAAAATGGTCCGGCATTGTTTTTTGGTGAGCTCCGATGAGGTTAGTGTTTTGATTTCTGCTTGTACAAAAATTGTGTCTGTATGTGTGTGTGTGAGATGTTTTTGTACGCAGGCGCTTGGCGAGAAGTGCTGGTGATGTTGCGTTTTGTGTTAAAATGTTATTGTATAAATGATGAACTCGAGTATAATAAATAAATTAAAATAGATAAATGAATATCTAACTAAATATGATGGATAACTGTAATTAAAAATCTATAAGAATGAGTTGTGAACATTTACGACAGGCCATCTGGGTGGCCGCCCTAAGCTAGGTGCTATGGCGGAGCTAATACTGTGTGAGTTTTTGCTTGATAGCATGGCTAACATACGACAGCTTTGACTATATGTTTTGATAAATAAATTAGTGATTATAGGCGGTTTTCTGCCATCTGTTCGAGTCTTTTGAGTGGTTTTCTGGAGGCCGGCGCCAGGAAATTTCTCAAAGCGGACTACGGAACTTATAACAGATGGGTGTAAACCTCCGCGAGAAAATAATTAATACGGTCTAAAAGTCACCGCTTATAATGTTGTGTTTTTTGTTAATGGTTTTGGGCTGTAACGGACGTAGTTGAATCGGTGTTTGCTGTGCGGGATGGCTGAAATTGGAGACATATGTTTCAGTCCGCGTGGACGAACAGGAGAATGTTTGTTCGTGCCGAATTAAAGTTTGGTGACGTGGTATAAATTGTGCGGATTAAGTCCTGGTATTGCGGTATGTAATCTTCCAAAGTGTGTGTTGCGATGTTCTGGAGTGTTTTCGCCGCACGTTTTGTACTGTTTTAGGTTTCGTTGCAAAAGGAAAGCTAACGGTAGCGCGTTGCTGTAGGCTGTTGTGCTAAGCTAGCGGTTTTGCTTTTGTGTGTCAATATGTGTTTGTGGTTGAAACTAACTGCATGTTCTATGTGTGGCAAGCTAAAAGTTGATTTTGGATAGAAAGTGATTACAGACTCCTGCAGACGATGGCCTTGTTAAGACTTAAACTTATTTGGATTTTTGTTAACTTTTTCTAGTTGATGAGGATGTAAAACGGCCTCAAGATAACTGGTCAGATAACTTTTGGTTGCTACTCCCTTTCGGCAATGTTTTAGCACATTTTCTACGAAGGGCAATTTAAGGTGTTTCATGTTTAACTGAACTGTTACGGTACGGAGATTAAAGATTAAGAAGTACATGCTGTATTTGGTTAACTGCTTTAGCCTGAGAAGGCTCGATTGATAACATGAGGAGAGCAATTATGCATGTTATAATTAAACGCGAAAGGCTGAGAACAGTTACTCATGAGTCGATTCTGACTTGGTGAAGTTTTAATTTTTGATTTCATCTTTGAAATTAAAAAGAGGGGAGTTTATAGTCAAAATAAAAGATGCATTTTTTTTTAATCTTACATAGGTGGACTTTTTGCTTTTTTGATTGATCTAAGCAGGAGTTGTTAAGTTGGCCTAAATAAAGATAAAGCTATAAGTAGTAATTATAAGAATTTAACGAAAAGCAAACGGTGTTAATTGGAAAGCAACAAACTGGTTTAAATTATTTTTAATAAGCACCGTGTTGTATGATACAGAGAATGAACTCTTTCTGTGATTTAAATAAGTATCATTTATGCTAAAATTATGTTTGGCTTATTTCTGATGGCTCTATAGACTTTAGAAATATAGCTTGGTCTCTGAATAAATGATCTAAAGGAGACTGATGTTAAATTATTTACACAATTGAACATTCTTAAGGATTTTGTGGACACTCAAGGCTTATTGGAGTTATCAAAATTCAACTGGGGCTCAAGAAGTAACCCAGTACATTTCAATTCCGTTACAAATTAAATGTTTTTACCATGCAAAACAACACTTATAGTGATAGTTTATAAACTAGTGGGATTTGAATGTTTGAGTTTGAAAAAAAAGAAAACAGTAAAACACAGAGTCATCTTTAAGTAATCAGTTTGTTTTTAAACAGGCTGGGGATAAATTTGAATTGGTCTAAGGATTGAAAGTAATGAATATCACGGTGATCGAAAATGATGGTTTAATTTAGAAGTAAGAAGTAAATTCTAAATTCATTTATTCTGATCGTGTAGAGGCAAAATGTGATTGGACCAGCTACATTGAAATAATTTTTACCATATATTTGAATACACATTTTTTTTGACAAATAAGAATCGGTTTTAGTTTTAAAATTTAAGATTAATCTTTCAGATGTTCTTTATTGATTGTTAGCTAGTTTATTTGATGCTGAGAGTAAATTTACAGGTCCTAAACATTTTGGAACAGATCTGATCCTAGAATAATGGCATAATATATCATTTGATTAGTGGGGACTCTGTAACTGACAATTTATTTAGATTTTTTTGATTTTATTTTCTTTATTTTTTCTTTTTCTTTTTTTTATTTTCCTCTTTCTCTCTCAAAATTTATATATTTGGTTCGACTTGGATTATGACCCAGATTTCTGAACTGCGGTCTGTTTATTAATTAGAACTTTGGAAAAATGTTAATTTGGGAAGCTGGATTAAAGAAAACATGATTCAGTGGTAATGTATTTGACATCTCTAGAAGCTTCAATTTAATTTGGTGTTTATCATTGGAGAAAAGAAAATGAAAAAGAAACCTGAGAGGAAAAGGGGGATACTGAAAAGAAAAATGCTGGTTTTTATTTTTTTATTTTTATTTTTTATTTTATTGCGACTAGTTTTTGTTTAGAGAAGTCTCATCTCTTGAACCTCCTTTATTGAATTTTTTTTGTTTTGTTTGACTGCTAAGGGGAATTAGACTACTATGTATCCTACAAAAATTTAAGAGGAGTTTTACTTGCAGAAATCACTTTGACCATGTTCAATTCCCTTCACAGAATCGGACAGATGTTTTTGAAGTATGAAATGTTTTCATTATTTACAATCAAGAATATTTGGGCAAGTGAGCACATTTGGGTTTGTTTAAAGAGGAATCATATAAGCAAAAGTACTTTGAATTTATATTGGCTTGTGTTAAAAAAAGTACTTTAGGTTTGGCAATATTTATAGGGAAGCTGTTTTGTCAGTGATTTAAATCTTGGATTTTTCTTTAGAACTATGGATAGAATTTGAAGTATAGCAAACTGAAGACTGTTTTTGTAAACTATGTTGTGTTTATCGGTCAGTGCTGTTCTCTGGTTTTGTTTTAAACATTTGATGTTTTTAATTTTGATAATTTTTGTCTGAGCCAGCTTGATAGAGATCCAGTACACTAAGTGATGGGGAGTTTGGAGACTGGATCTTTGCAGATGGTTATTGACTTTATTTTTGTTATTGCAATGTTTTAGTGGTGCTTTAGCAATATCTAACAGAAAAATCCAGCCTTTTTTGTTTGTTTCTTTTTTGATTTAATTTTATTTTTCTAAGAACTAAGTGTGTTGATGAGATATTGCGATGGTCAATCTTTATAAATGTTTAATTTACACATGAGATGGAAGAGACATTTATCAAATTGAAAAAATAGAGAAAGGCATTGCATTGATAAAGTATAGAATATAAATTGGATGAAAAATGAAGGAATCATTAATTAAAATACGCAGGGGAAGTATTAGAACAACAGTTTAATTAGACGTATAAGGATAAATTATTATTCCTGGTGGAGAGAGCAAACCTGTTGATTGGTATATTTTTACCAGAATTAATACTGAAGAAATTATTACTAGTATAACTGATTGAAGTAAAATTAAAATAGAGCCCACATAGGCAGTCTGAGTGTGGAAGATATTTAAATTCAGCATTCGAGGAAGGAGACTAATGAATATGAAAATTAAAAGTTTGAATGTAACTTGATTTGAATAAGCTGAGAGGATCGACTGTCTGTTTTTTTTTCTTACTCTAATTATATATTTTTTCTCTTTTTCTCATCCTGCAACAGAGAACCCCTCAGATAAACATTCTTGAGATGGAATTTATGATCCTGGGGAGATAAGATGGGTGGGGGTGCGTGGGCTGATGACGGATAGTGCCAGGCGCCCGCCATAACTGCCAAAGAAAGAAACATCTATACGACCAGCGCAGAAGTTTGTCTCTCTTGTGCTCTGCTCCCACACAGGGGGGCACCGGTGACTGTATATTTTCAGGGGTGAACTGGAGGACACCCTCAAAAGAGCACGTTTCCTCATGCTGAGCTGAACTTTCAAGGACAATATGTGTGAATTCACTTGGCTGGCGTGAGATGGACTGTTTCTGCTGAAGAAGTGATGATCAAAGACTGCTGATTCAATGTCAATGTTGCTGAACTAACCACAAGAGTTTCTGTTTGTCTGATCGAAGGTGGCCGAGGTTCCTCGAACTCTGATAACCCCATGTCTTCCCCAGGATTATCTCCGGGTAAAATACCACCATTTACCGGGAACAAAATTTGGCAGGAAAAATTGGGCCGATAGCAGGGGGTTGCTGGCTGGTGAGAGAGAAAAAACATTTTTTTCTTTTACGTTTACATCCACAGGGATGTACTGAATTTAAGAAAGGATATATTGTAATGGAACAGACATAAGTGTCTTAAACTGGATAAATAAAATAAGTAAATGTAAGAATCAATTTGGGTGAACAAGCAAATGGATAGTAATCAGTTGAACTGTACACAAAAAGTAAACTCTTGAGCCTGCTCTTGCTTTTAAATTCATTAATGAGGGAGGTGTTTTTGGTTTAGTTTTTAGGAAAAACAACGGTGTTGTATCAAAATAATATGGACTTGCTCTTTCCCCAGGGATTATTTTTAATTAGATGGGTGAAATAATTTCTCGGCACAATACAGTTGGATTAGATTGAAAAGGAGTGATCACAAGACCGAATCAAAAAACTGTCTTTTTTAGATGTTTACAAGCTTATGCCCCCAGGATTATCTCCAGGATTCAGCAGCACGTGAGGAGCACACAATCTCCTCTGGTCACAGCTGACTGCAGCTGCTGAAAGGGTCCAAGGTACAGCTCCAGGTCGAAGGCGTGAGGAGTCCAGTGGTTCAGCCAGTTCCAGATAACAGCTGGGAACACACACAAAGTGCAGCTCCACGCCAACGACGAACCTGGTCGAGGATCAGCAGGAATCTGCCTAAAGAGGGTCGAGAAGGTTTTGACCAAGACAATCAAGAATATTTGGGCAAGTGACCACATTTGGGTTTGTTTAAAGAGGAATCATATAAGCAAAAGTACTTTGAATTGATATTGGATTGTGTTAAAAAAATAAATATATAATTTAGGTTTGGCAATATTTATAGGGAAGTTGTTTTGTCAGTGATTTAAATCTTGGATTTTTCTTTAGAAATATGGATAGAATTTGAAGTATAGCAAACTGAAGACTGTTTTTGTAAACTATGTTGTGTTATCAGTCAGTACTGTTCTCTGGTTTTGTTTTAAACATTTGATGTTTTTAATTTTGATAATTTTTGTCTGAGCCAGCTTGATAGAGATCCAGTACACTAAGTGATGGGGACTGGATCGTTATTGGTAATTGCTCAGATGGGAGAAGCTTCACAGGTAACCTTTTTCAACATCAACAACAGTTATCTCAATGTAAGTAGCATACTTATATTAGCAGAAATTATTAATTGATTAAAGGGACAGAGTCGGGGAAAAGTGGTGTTAAGTCTGATTACAAAGGGGTTTAGTTCAATATGAGCTATTCGTCTCAACCTCAGTGAAGCGAAACCAGGAGAGCCACTTTTCCATAGCGACTTTTTGTAAGAGGGACAGAAAAAAAGGGGATAGAACCTTTGCAGATGGTTATTGCCTTTATTTTTGTTATTGCAATGTTTTAGTGGTGTTTTAGCAATATCTAACAGAAAAATCCAGCCTTTTTTGTTTTTTAATTTTATTTTAGTTATCTATTTACTTTGGGAACAGACCACTAAACTTTGAAGAAAAGAATTAGTGAATGGTATCAATGCAGTTTATATCTGAGGAATCGACATTATGACATTCTTGGCTTTATCCACAGCAGGCACTGAGGAGAATGGGGAGAGCACAGAGCTGCTGCCCCAGTAGGACAGGCCTGGCGGGTGCTGGATGGGAAAACCTGGCTCTGGTCCCATGTTCAGGTTTGGAGAAAGAAGATAAATTGGACACTTTAAATTTATAGGTTTAGTTTTTATTAATGTATACTTGGAAAATTTACAGGGTCTGACAGCTAAAGTGTGAAAAACTCAGGCTAACTAAGTTAGTTTTGCGTACTTATGGGATATATTTCTGGCTATTATGACACATGCTATGGGTTTTGTTAAGCTGTAAGGAAGAATTTAGAAATAATGAGTAAATGTTAAATTAATCATTTGATTCCATACCAGGTCTTCTTAATGGCATCAGATCGCATCTTCCTGCACCTGAATGGATTGGCTGTGTTTGGGAATGGTCAATTACGGGAGTAATTTACCATTAAACAGGGATTATTATTGTAATCATCTGATTGTGATTTGATTTGGAAAAGACAATTCTTTTATAGACATGGACTGAATGCAGCTTCACGGAAACGACGAGCCTGGTCGAGGATCGGCAGGATTCTGCCTAAGGAGGGTCGAGAAGGTTTTGACCAAGATGAATCGGAAGCTGGGGCCACAGGCGGCGGGGCCTAGCTCACCCAGAAGGTTGTTTGGGTGGTGATATTACTCATCCAGTGTGATCTATGTGCCAATGAATGAGATGGGCAATTTGAAATTGCCATCTCAAAAGAGGGATCTACAGAAGAAGATCACAACTCACCAATCAGCTGCTCAGCAGGTTTTGACCAGCCCACATCGGTGGGCTAAGCTATGGGAAGCGGGGCCTGTCTGTGCATTTGTGTATATTGGGGGAAATGCTCAATTAATGAAGTAATTGGCATTTCAGAGAGTGGTTATCTGCATATATGGGAGTAAAAACTGGAACACTAAAAAATAGGAGCCCTCCACACTGATCAGCTCTGTATATCGCTCTCCAGCTGCCAGGAGCCACTGAGGGGGATAAAATGAGAGTGAAGAAAAGAGGATCAGAATACAAATATAAAGACTGAACATTTATTAATCATTTTCTTGCATTTTACAGGTTGTTTAACTATTTTTATTCACAAGTGAAGAGTGGTAACACTGCCTAGGAGGGTTTCTTAAAGAATTTTTAATCAGTTAATTTTCAGGATTTCTTAATTTCCAGTTGTTTTTAAGGTTGTATTAAGGTTTGCATTAAGAAACAACAGGGTCTACTAGAGGAAAGACTAAATAGACTCGAGGATTACATTTTAAAGGGTTCTTAATACCTTCTATTTCACAGGTTTCTTAACACTTTAAGTTTGATTTATTTCAGAATATAACATAGTAATAATGTCTATGTTCATGGATTTTCTGAGCTTCTTCCACAGTATTAACATGTATCAAGTCAGATTTAATTATCTCTTCACATGTAAGACATTCTTATACATTTTGGGTTTTTGAATTTAGTTTGTGGGAATTGTTAAAATAAATTTTTTGGTTAATGCCAAAAGAGGGTGAATTTATAATTAACAGATTTACATTTTTTGAGTAATGGGAGTTAAGGTTAAAAAAGGTACTTTAATAGTTTGTGTTTTGAATTTTAGTAAACTGATGAAATTTCTTGGATTTGATTTCTTGCATTCTCAAAATGCTTTACAGGTTTTGATCTTAAGTTCTAAACACGTACGTATAGAGGAGATATCAATCTATTTTTAAAAAAGATTGAAAGAGGGAATTGTGGTGATTCTGAATATGTTTTATACTTTTGTTGTTCAGAAGGTAAAAGTCTGTTTTATAGTTTGTATGGTTGTAAAGATGGGTTTGTCAGTATTGTTTATGGGTAAGCTTTTAAGTCATAAAACTCTGGGGTGAGTTTTATTGCAAGCTGTAAAAGCAGGATGCTTAGATAAAAACTGGGAGGAAGGTTTGGAAGCAGATAGCCATAAGACCATAATTTTTATAATGAACCTTTGACCCAGAACAGAGACGACCCATTTCTGACTCCAGGATTCTCTGACAGCAAATCATGGCTCAGACACTGTTTGGAAATGATCGGATTGGAGTAAGATTTCGAGGAGAAGGAACGCCTACAACCCTGGCAGAATACTGGAGTCTATAAAAGTTTTGTCATGAAAATCATTCAATGTTCAGATTTCTTTAAATCTGGACCACAGAGGAACGACGGGGGCAAAATTCCTTTGTAAAACTGCAATTTGTTAATCTGTTCAAAATAAATGTTAAACTGGAAATTGGCTCCATTTTGTCTCTGCTTGAACATGCATTGAATTACTTATGATAATTATTTAATTCAACACTTGACAGAACTGTTTTGGTATCAGTAGCGTTTTTGTTTTAGTTGTGTTTTTAGAATACATTAGTTAAATTGAATCAAATCTCTTGTTTCTTTTATTTTGTGTGTGTGTTTGTGTGTGAATTATTGCAAATAATTTATTTCCTTCAGATAAGGTATTTTGGGAAAATCACTAGTAATTAGTTATAAACCGTTGGTTGATAACTTCCTATTAATTATATATATATATATATATATTTTTTTTTGACAGGTGTTTATTGATGGTGCCGTGAAGAGATAATTAAATTAATCATTTATTAATTATTGATTTAATATCATTAGACTAACCAGATAGACCATAACTTAAATTTATCTATTTTAATTGATAAATATACCCAACATCTATTTAATCAGTAAAATTAATGAGATAGCTGTTTTCCAACAGTTAAACAGCTTTCTAACAATGAACAACTGGTTTGATATTTATCATTCTGGTTTTTGTATGCACCACTGCACCAAGACTGCCGTCATCAAAGTCTTCAATGACATCCATACAAACACTGACCATGGTAAAACCAGAGTACTTGTACTATTAGACCTTAGTGCGACGTTTGACACCACTGATCATGATATATTACTGGAACGTCGAGAGATCTGGGTTGGATTCTCTGGTACAGCACTTGATTGGTTCAAATCCTAACTTAAGAACAGGAAATTCTATGTATCAGTTAGCCAATTCTCATCACAAACCACAGAAATCACATGCAGGGTCCCCGGGGGGCTCCATCATAGGGCCCCTCCTATTTAGCATCTACATGCTCCAATTAAGCCAGATTATAACCATCAGTACTATTAACTACCAAAACTATGCTGACGACACTGAGCTTTATATCTCAATGTCACCAGGTGATGTTGAACCCATCCAAACCCCTAATAAATGCATTGAGCAAATTAACAACTGGATGTCCCATAATTTCCTTTAACTGAACAAAAACAGAACTTTTTCTTTGGACTCAAAAGAAATCTAGGTGTAATAATGGACTCAGACCTGAACCTTCAGGGTCACATAAAGGCAATAACAAGGTCAGCTTTATATCACCCGAGGAACATTTCTAGGATTAAAGTAATGATGACACAAGGAGACCTAGAAAAACTCATCAATACGTTTATCTTTACCCGCCTTGATTACTGTAACAGTATCTTCACAGGTCTACCTAAAAAATCAATCAGATAGCTGCAGCTGATCCAGAACGCTGCTGCTCGTGTTCTCACTAGAACAGAGCTGGCCCTGGGTTATTTTGCGCCCTAGGCAGGATTTCATCAGCACCCCCCACGCGGGGGGCAGCGTGCACCACCCACACCCAACCCAACAACACCCCCACCCCAAGCAACCAAGGGACAAATATACTCATGTGCTTCCAATTTTGAATCTATTTAGATTTATTTAATTTTTGTAGATAACATTTTATTTAACAAGAATAGATAGAAGAGACAAATAACTAATTAATTTATGGGTTTTATGTATTTATGCTGAAGCACATCGTTGTCTGACGCGATGTTGTGACTCTGGTGTTTGTCACTCAGTCTAGGCCCCACCGCTTTTGTATTTCAGTCCTGCTTTTATGGACTGGCCCCCTCTAAAAACTCTAGATACACCCCTGCTCATCACTCAAAATGAAATAGTTCTAACTCTGTATAAAATTTTTTGTAAACATTTAAAAATAAAAAATAAATATTTTTGTGTCATTATTACTCATAAGCATTGATTTGATTTATTTTTTTAGCACATCAATATGCATTACAGAGCACATTATATATATTAAAGAAACACATTTTTCTAGAGCAGAGAGGAAACAAACCCATATGGCATTGTCTGAGGCCTCAAAAATCATGAATTGTATTCTCCTTAAGATCGACTGATTTAAGGAAAAAAACTTTTTAATCTTAATTTAAAATCTGTTGCCATTCTCTATTCTCTTAGCTATTTTTAATATGACTAGTCTGAATTAAGCTAATTTCAAGGGTAAATACAGCAGGTCTGACTCACATTATTAAATATAATTATTAATTCATACTCTGATCCAAGGGAGACAGAGGTGGATGGAGTAGCCTACCCCTTATTTAAGAATTTTTTAAATGGGACTTTATGTTCTTCGCCAATAATTTCCTACCTTCGTCGTTCATTTCCAACATGTTTTAAACTGTCACTAGTCATTAAGTGAACAGAACCGCGCCTACCTGTGTTGATGCTGCGCCCCATCCAGTTTCGGCAAGACGACGGGAAAGAAAATACAGAGGTTCCCGTATCCCCCCCCCATTCTGGTCTGTCACAACATCCTCCGCCTGCTTCTGCTGAGGGAGAGCAGTAACTAACCAATCTCATAATCCAGTCTTCTGTCATTTTGCCGCACCATTCTGCTAACCCATTACCCCCCCCCCCCCATTATGCGCCCCAGGCAATGGCCTATGTCGCCTATGCCCAGAACCGACCCTGCACTAGAACCAAGAAAATATAGCATGTCACCCCAGTTCTAAAGTCACTACACTGGCTCCCTGTAGCTGAGAGAATCAAAGTGCTTTTATTAGTCTTTAAATCATTGAATGGGTTAGCACCAGAGTACATTAACTACCTGCTATCATGGTACAAACCATCCAGATACTCAGATCCTCCAGCTCTAGTTTACTGATCGTCCCTAGAACCAGACCCAAGCATGGAGAAGCAGCTTTTAGTTTCTATCATCCCCATATCTGGACCGGGGGTCCCGTTTCATGTCCGAAGCAGATTTACGTCGCGAAAAAGCTTTTCTGCTTGTGACCGATTAGCACGAATCATGCATTTGAAGTGCGACCAAAAATATGCGTGCATTTTATGTGGTGCATTTTGTGCATTCGCACTTATCGCTCTGCCACTGAAGTTGGACAAATCTGAACTCCAGCTTCAAGTTGCACTGCATCGACCAATCAGGTAATCTGTATCAATCAGTAATTCTGTGATCGTCATGGAGTCATAACATCAGCAGGACATGGAGGAAATACTGATAAACACCGTGGCTAATCACCCTGAGCTACATGACTCAAGCTTTTTTCTATACAGAGACAGGAATAAAAATACAATTATTATAAAGAGGTTAAACTGTTTACAGTAGACAGCAAAGCTTTCAACAGGTTTGTAGGTGGCTCTTAAAAGAGTCGTTTTGGCCGCAAAAGGCCCTGCTTTCTCTGCCACGAAGTGAACGATCAACAGCTTCCTCAACTGGACAGCCTCTCTGTAAATGTTAGTTGCAACACAACCCAGGCATGGTAATGGCTCCACCACAGCACATGTCACACCGCTCAAATATTACGTTATACACTTTTACTAACCGCAGAAAGATTGACAGCCGCTCAACTTAGTAGTTTGTGTCTTGGTGGGCGAAGCTTGAACCTTTTGCAGGACAAAGGCTCCTCAAAGTGGGTGAGCACGCCAGGTTCTCCAATGCAGCGAGGAGCTGGTGTTTATGGAATCCTCTGCCACCGCTCGACTGGGTCTTTAGCTCTCCAAACCCCCACTGCAGCTGTCCCAACTCCGCCGCAGGCCAGGCCAAACACGTAACGCTTTTAGCTCGGAGAACATGCTGGGCTCGATGGAGATGGCGCCCCGCTCTCAGGTTCTAGATCCTTCCGCTGCTGCTCGACTGGGTCTTACCCCACAGGAACGGTCCCAGCTCTGAGACCAGAGTCTACTGGGAGCTACTGGAGGGTCGGGAGAAGGAGGGAGGGAGGAGGAGGAGGCGGACAGCTGACTGCTATGGAGCGGTCCTGGTCAGGGTCCTCCCACAAGTTGTGTATTTCTGGCTTCACGCACGTGAAAATTGCACATTTTGAAGCACGACCAGTTCGCTTTGGACCCGCTTCAAGGCGCGAATATTAAAGTGTACAGCCAGGGCTGTGCGGCCCTTCTTTGTCGTGTTGGTCACGTTCGGTGTGAACATACGGTTAGTCCGTGAGGCAGACACTCTCTTTTTCTAAGACTATGCTTAAAACCATCCTTTTTGATAAAGTTTATAGTTGGCTTAGTTGTTCCTGAGTAATCTTTGTAGTTTAGACTTTTGGAGGACAGGCTGACTACTATTCTATTTTTCTCCTTTACTACTCTCCAGATATTTTTCTCCTCTGTCGCTACATGCTTGGTCAGTATGAGGCATGAACTGGGCACAACATCACGTTGATGACTCAGCGCAATCTGCTGTAATTCCTTTCATAGAACACATTTAACTGATTGGAATGTTTGCATAATAAGCCATATTGGTATTACAAGTGCGCATGCTTGGAACCCCCCCTCACAGCTTTTAGAACCCAAACATGCATACCTGTGTTTTCGTTAATACAGAGCCTATTAAAGCTTCTTAAAGGCTGGTTTTGGCGGATTTTTCAAATATACCCAGTACTCATTGTGTTGTGGTTGGCTGTGGAAATGGCAATTACCACATTGAACAATGGAGAATGCAAAACGCACCAGTGCATGAATGATACTGACCCTTGTAATGAACCACCATTTATTTTATATACATTAAATAAAGAAAAGAATGATCCGAATGGATATGCGACGTGGATAAACCAGGTGAAAAATGTGTGATTAAACCTGTTAATTGTTCAATATTTCTGTTGATCGTCTAGATCTAACTATTTTAGTTTTGCTAGAATAGGCAAGGCAAGGGAATTTTTTTTATATAGCACACTTTCAACACAAGGCAATTCAAGGTGCTTTACATGATTCAGTGATAATGATACCAAATACATGGTTACAGAAGCATGATTAGAGAAAAACAGAAACATAGGTTTAACAGATAGACACAATCAATCAATAAGAAAAGATGATGTAAGGAACAAATTTATGCAATATAGATTAAAAACAGATAAAAAAACAATTTTATGCAATAAAGAATAAAAACAGAAAAAACACAATAGATTAAAAATGAAAAAAAAAAGAATAAAAATTAAGCCATAAGAGTAAAATAGTGATCAGAAAGCGCAATTCAGGGCTCAAAGGCAGCTCTGAATAGTAGATTTTTAATCTTTGATTTAAAAGAGCCTAACGATTCAGCATTTTGCGGTCTTCTGGAAGTTTGTTCCAGATTTGTGGAGCATAGAAGCTTAAAGCTGCCTCTCCCTGTTTAGTTATAATTCTAGGAATGTTAAGTAGGCTCGCGTTGGAGGACCTGAGTGGTCTGCTGGGTTGGTATAGTGAAAGCAGATCTCCAACATACTTAGGTGCTAAACCGTTCAATGATTTATAAACTAGTAGGAGTATTTTAAAGTCTATTCTCTGAGCTGCAGGGAGCCAGTGTAAGGACTTAAGAACTGGGGTGATGTGTTCTACTTTCCTAGTTCTAGTGAGAACACGGGCAGCAGCGTTCTGGATCAGCTGCAGTTGTCTGATTGCTTTTTTAAGTAGACCTCTGAGGACGCTATTGCAGTAATCAATCCGACTAAAGATAAACGCATGGATCAGTTTTTTCAAGGTCCTTCTGTGACATTAGTCCTTTAATCCTAGAAATGTTCTTCAGGTGATAGAAAGCTGACCTTGTTATTGCCTTTATGTGACCCTGGAGGTTCAGGTCTGAGTCCATTATTACACCTAGATTTCTGGCCTGATGAGTCGTTTTTAGTTGTATTAGCTGAAGCTGTGTGCTGACTCTGGATCGTTCCTCCTTAGATCCAAAAATAATTCTGGTTTTTTTTTCTGTTTAGCTGGAGAAAGTTACGGGACATCCAGTCGTTGATTTGTTCAATGCATTCATTTGAGGTCTGGATAGAATCAAAGTCAGCTGGTGACAATGTAATGTATAGCTTTGTGTCATCTGCATAGTTATGGTAATTTATCTGATTGGCTGCTATAATCTTGGGTAGTGGGAACATATAGATATTGAACAGGAGGGGTCCCAGGATGGAGCCCTGGGGGACCCCACATGTGATTTCTGTTTGTCCTGATGAGAAATTTTCAATGGACACAAAGAACTGCCTATTTTTGAGGTAAGACTCAATCCATTGAAGTTCTGTACCAGTGAGTCCGATCCAGCTCTCCAATCGTTCCAGTAATATTTTGTGATCAACAGTGTCAAACGCTGCACTGAGGTCCAACAGAACCAGAACTGTGGTTCTGCCGCTGTCTGTATTTATGCGGATGTCATTGAAAACTTTGACTAGCTCAGTCTCAGTGCTGTGATGGGCACGGAAACCAGATTGAAAATGATCTAAAGAGTCGTTCATTGTCAGGAATGTAGTTAGCTGTTTAGATACAGCTTTTTCAATAATCTTATTGATGAATGGGAGATTAGAGATTGGCCTATAATTCTGCATCGCTGTATTATCTAGGTTGTTTTTATTTAATAGGGGTTTGATAACTGCTGTTTTGAGGGCCTGGGGGAAGACACCTGACTGGAGGGATGCGTTAACTATTTGCATCAGATCGGACTTAATGACAGGGAGAACTTTCTTTAAAAAAGGTGTGGGTAAGATATCAAGGCAGCAAGAGGAGGAGTTTAGTTGTTTAATAATTTCATCAACATGTGATTGATTGAGTTTTTTTAAATCAGACATTTTATCTTTTTTTTTAATTTTTACATGGGAATGAAAATGGTGGTGGGTTGGGTGCTGCTTTACAGATTGATCTTCTGATTTCTAGAATCTTTTCAGTGAAGAAGTTGGCAAATTCACTACAGGCCCTGTTGGAGTGTAGCTCAGGAGCTGCTGTCCCTGGACGATTGGTTAATCTTTCAACTGTTGCGAATAGAGTCCGAGTGTTATTAATGTCCTTGTTAATGATTTCAGAGAAGAATGTTTCTCTTGCAGTTTTCAGAGTTAAGTCATATTTGTTCAGCTTGTTTTTGTAGATCTCATAGTGAACCTGGAGTTAAGCTTTCCTCCATTTTCTTTTGGCCTGACAGCACTCCCTTTTTTCACTACGTACCAGAGGGTTTTTGGTCCATGGAGACTTGTTTCTACCTGAGACAACTTTAACTTTAGTTGGAGCAATGGCATCAATGATGTCTGAGACTTTAGAGAAAATGCTAATGATTAGGTCTAAAGTGTGTATAGTCATAGTAATAGTCATGCATAGTCATCACCAAGCAGGCTTCGCATCGTCTACTGCCGGAAGTCAATGTAAAGGACTAATGTTTAGAGCATCATGGCATTACCCAGGCTCTTACTGCGTCTAACAAGTAAAAATACCTTTAAAAATACAAATTGTAAAAGTTTAAATGCATGACGGAAACGAATAAGCTACGTGCTAACTTTTAGCCATAGCGAGTATATTTAACAAGCAAGAAATATATGCAATAGAATGATACAGCACATCTAGACTCCATGAGCTCTGGGTTGAAAAGTAGCTGAGATCACTCCTACATGACAACATTCCCTTCTTCCCAGCCATCTAACAACGTTTGTGGGTACTGGATGTCATTCTGTGGAATATCAACAAGCCTGGTATAATCAGCTTGGAATATGTCACTTTCCTCTTCTTTCGTCAAAACAATCAGTAGTTTCTGCACTGTAGCTGCACACGCTGGTGCACATAGTTCTTTCTTATGCTTCGCGGACACAGACAGCCCTGTATGGCACTATATTTTTTGTTTTTTACTTTCCACCGTTCAAAAGATTTTTTTTTTGCAGCTTTCGCTATCTATATGTATGTTTGCTTCTGCCAAAATCCCAGAATGCATTGCGTGGAGCACAATACCGAAATGGCTTATTGTATTGAAAAAGCTCTTCTTGTAAAGTGCCTTGAGATGACATCTGTTGTGAATTGACACTATATAAATAAAAGTGAATTGAATTGAATTACAATGTCATCCTAAGTAAATGCATTGAGCAAATCAATGGATGGATGTGCTGTAATTTACTCCAGTTGAATAGAAACAAAACTGAAGTAAATATTTCATGAACAGAAAGAGGAACAATCAAGAGTTAGCAAACAGTTTCACCTAATACAACTAGAATCTACTTATTAAGCCCGAAATCTAGGTGTAATAATTAACTGAAACTCAACGGTCACATAAAAGCTATAACAAGGTCAGCTTTCCATCACCTGAAGAACATTTGAAAAACTCATACATGCATTCATCTTTAGTCGGCTTGATTACTGAATCAGCATCCTCTTAAGTCTTTCCTTACATACTATCACTATTAATTCAACGTGAGTTTAATCTTTCATTTGAGATTTTAAGACTTTTGACAGTGTGGGAACGCCTCACCTCCAGTTTCATCCTGACATCTTCCCTCGTGTTTGAGACTTTGTCTAAGTGCTTTGTCGCTGCCTCCACCTGGCTGCAGTAATGGCCATACAGTAGAAGCCTGCAGGGAGAAAGAATATAAAATATTTCTACAAATACATCAGTTTTTTTCTGATCAGTAGAAAAGGTTGTGTTATTTAAACTTCTATAGGTACAGCATACCTTTCCTTGTAGTTTATAAACACCTGGTAAAGATTCTTGGCACTGTGATTTAAAACTGAGTTTCGGACTTCTTCCAGCAAACAGCGATGGGTTTTAGCCAGCTCCTGCAAAAACCTCATAGTTACACTGAGATACTCCTTCAAACCTGAGATCAAATGGCCGTCCTGACAATATCCCTCTTTACCTTTATGTTGATGAAGATACTTTCAATGTCATGAGGCTGAAGGAACTTTTCAAGGGGCTTCATAAAGTGCTGCACAAAACAGGAAAGATATTCACGAAAGCCTGTTTAATGACATTTCAAACACTTTACAATGAAATTTATAATGGCATATGCCTAGCATCTCACCTAAAGGCAGCAGGTGCATAAAAAGGATGTATGAATAATGAAATGTCTGAAAACTCGTGAATGCCGTTGCTTTATTTGGTGTGTTATATATCAAGTGAAAATTCAAGTGATATAAAAAAATCAACAACAAAATATGGAAAACCATTTGAAATATTCTGTAAAATAATAAAAAGTAAATTTACTATTGAGAAGTGAATTTCGAACAATCCAACATTTATTTTCATGTCAAATCTCAAACACTCCTATCACATCAGATGCAAATGAGATAATTATTACTCAGAATTTAGAAAAAGGTTTGACCTGGTTAAACTACAGAAATGTGGTTTTATGTGTTCCTGTCTGTTGAATTTAGACTGATGACCATGGCTACATCTACAAAGCTGTCTAGAACTTTCCAAAAAGCAGTTTATGTAGATGTTTGAAAAGGTATTAAACGATTTGTAATCAGTCATTACTCTGTACATGAACTAGTTAATAAGGACAATACGAAAACGCACAGAACTTAAAAAGAGACTGCACATGTTTAACCATGCGCTGGAAATATGTTTGCTTGAGAGAAAGTCTATAAACACCAGGGGCCGTATTCACAAAGACTCTTATCTTGCCGCTAGGTGTTACTCCTAACTCGCTCTAAAAGGTCTTACTTAGGAGTTGTCATCTCAAACCTATTCACAAACGCACTAAGAGCTACTTTTACGTAGGATAAATCCCTAAAAATAAGTTAAGAGTGATGTCCAGTTGCTATGCAAAACGTCATTTCCTATGCATGAGTAAATAGACGCACAGCAGTGTGATTGGTTGTTGAATGACACGTGTGAAACCAGGAAATGGAAAACTTCAATGTCGATAAAAGCATAATTATGAACAGCGCAAATAGCAGAAATAATGCATGAGACTGACACTTCATACAACTTACACACAATAGCCTACTTACAGAGAGGGTGAAGTTTAAAAATGAAAAAACGTGAAATGCATCATATTATGCGACAGACTGGCGTCCTATCTGGGGTGTAGCCTGCCTAACGCCTGCTGATAGCTGGGATAAGCTCCAGCCCCCCTCCACACGACCGTGAGAAGAGATGCCATTCTCTACAGTCCCAGTGTCGGCTCGAGATCGCCACTTATAAAAAGGATGCTACTGCAATAGGTAGGCAATGTACGTCATGTAGGCATCCCTACATATGTTGCATAAATTGGAAGACGTGCACATTTTCTTCTTTGTGCAGGGGGAACAATATATAATGGACACGATTTAGTCGGTATCGTTTGGTCAATTTCAGAATCATCCAGTGTCTTCCGCATTGCGTCTTGCTGCAGCCATTTTGGGAGTCTGTGTGAATAGGTCTTAGGGAGTTAGGAGTCCTCCTGACTTCTTTTAAGGACTCCCAGACTTAGGAGCTACATTTTCGGCCTCAACCAAAAACATTAATCCAAGAAAAAGAAAAAAACCATCCTACTATCTAGGGAGTACTACTACTACTACTACTACTACGAGTGTTACTTTTGGTTTTATTGTTGGCTCTTTCTTGTACAGTGCCTTGGTTGACTGGTATATAATGTGTAAAGCGCTTTATAAACGAATGTGGTATGGTATGGAGATTCTTGAAGTGCAACGATTTGAGGATTCAGTTCAATTCAGTTAATTTATATCGTGCCAATTCAGACCAGATGTCATATCAAGGCACTTTGCATAAAAAGTCCTTTAAATACAATTATACAACCATTCCAATCAGTAAAAAGGCCTCTATGTAAGGAACCCCAGCAGATTGGAGGAGGTCCTGACAGCAGGAAAAGCCTAGCTTATAATCATGAGTCCATGAATCCATGAATATGTTTCAGAGGATGTTTGAGGAAAATTTGATAACATTTCTTAAATTAACGCTGAAGCAGAATCGGACCTTGCAACATAACAATGACACCAGATACTGATAAACAAAAAATGAAAAGTCAAGGGCCTACTCAAAGCCCAAATCTTGATGTCTTTACAGCAATACATTATTTTCCCTTACTAGGAAATGCTTTATAATCTATTGTTTGAGTAAAACAGTAAAACTTTGAATTTTAAGTGGATTTAAGGCTACATACATTGTCGCGTTTTTTCAAATCCCCCCCCCCGAATATTTTCACAACATCGTTTAAAAAAAACAACGACAAAAAAACAGTCCACCCCTAACTGTGTGATCGGTTAAAATGTCCTCATTACTGTTAATTGTGTTTGCCAGTATATATGATTTAATAGATCTTAAGAAACAATTGTTCATTACCGTTTAGATTAGCAATTGTTGTCATTAATTTTGTGTAATGAATCCTAATCTTTATTTCAATTTAGTCATTGAAGTGGAGCCACCGGGGGTAGTCTAGCGCTAGTGAGCCTTAGGAGAGAGCACAGCTTTCCTGGCTCATTCAATCAGCCGATTCGGATGTTGTCAATCCATTAAATGCCCGTTATTAGCGGTTATCACTCCCATTAAATGCTGTCAGACTGTGCCCTCTCTACCTACTAGTAGGTTATCTACCATTCTTATTGCTGATAACAGCCAACTGCACGTTTCGAAATACTTTGTCAGAGTACCATATCGTAACTGGAGTTATCTAACCAATTTTAACCAACCCACAAGTTTTATTTCCTAACCTTAAGGTCACAGAAGGACAAATATACTTTCTAAGTCTGCATTTGAAACCACTAAATTGGTACGAGGTCTTACGCCAAACTGGATGTGTGTCAGCGTCCGCCATGATAAGATGCATCCGAATTGGGTTTTCATTTAGGAAGGAGTCAGGGAAAGTGGCCTGTATGCTAACTATCATAGCCACTTTAGCATAGGGACCTCTGATGCTAACTAACTGGTGATTAGGAGCTATGTGCCATCCCACAATCCCTTACCCCACAAGACGGCATCAATGCAAGTCGCCCGGCCCACCTCACGTAAAATAACGAAAATGGCCGAAAGGAAAAAGACGCGCGTATGTGAGTACAACAACCTCTTCCGAAGGTTTATTTTGATATGCATAATTCATGTGCGTTTACGTCGCATAATGACGTCGGGTAGAAAGGCTGTTCGAAATGGCCACATTAGCAAACGGCTCCCTAGACTACTAGCCATGGTGTTCTCAATGTTGACCCCATGAAAGGTTAAGGATTAGTTGCTAGTGTTGGTGCTTAGAGGCTAACATTCAGTGGTTTCGGATGCAGCCTTAACCTAATTTGAAGAGGTTTTAAACGCCAATCGGAAAAGTAAGTTTCAGTAGGAAGAGAGGGCAAAGTCTGACGACATTTAATGGGAGTGATAACCGCCATTTAATACGCTGATCACCTCCGAGACGGGGGGATTCAATACACGTCTGAGCAGAGGGAATAACGTGTTTACTCCCCTTTTCAGGTAAGAGTTTATGCATAAGCACACCAGTACTGTAAGATGTAATCAGACCAACTGAACGTTTGGGAATGCACTATGTGGTAGATTCGTTGTTTATAATGTTTTGTTGTTGTTGAATGAGGTTTAGCCACAGTTAGCCGCTGGCTTGTGGCCGATGATGCTAACTAGTTAAGAAGACGACAGTCGGTACTTGTGTTTTGTGTTTCTTTGTGATGACAAAGTAAGTCTGTATGTATTTGAGTTGAATTAAATCATTCAATACACTTCTGAGCGGACGGAATAACGTGTCCGTGGCTTTTTTATCATTTACTCCCCTTTTCAGGGGTTCTACAAGTGCATAAGTGCATTGTTAAGAAAATTCATAGACATGCCAAAAATACATGGGGCAGTACTTACCCAATATCTTATCCACTCACTAACTTTCTACCTTGTACATACAGCAATAACTGAGCTTGTAAAAACAAGCAAGTAAAAAGTGCTAAGGCAATCAATAATGCCATCGCATGTAAATACAGGTCGCACAAATGATGTTGGTGCATTCTTGTTGCTGTCAGTTAGGTCAAGCAGTCATGGAGGCAAAGATCTAAAAAAAAGGACCACGAATCAAGGAAAAATCACCTTTAGCTGTTTGTTTTTTCTGTGGTCCAACACATAATCCTCCTATCACCACACATAGTGACTGACACAGAGAGCTTAAATAACCTGCAGGAAATTTTCTCTAAATGGACTAAACCATTCTGCAGGGGTGCTTAGGACTCAGACAAAATAAAAATAACATTAAATTACAATAATAAAATTAATATTGATAAGGAACATAATGCAAATATTTGCAAGATTTAATAATATTTTTATGCTTCCTCATGTTTCAGGTTTTATTTTACAATTTTCCTGAAACAAAGAAAGACAACAAATAAAATGTTTCTTTAGCCCTACCCACATCTTGCTCTTCCAACTGGAACTAATAAATAGTTTGCCAGTCCTGAGAAACAATAACCCCCGCTCACAACAGTACACTGGAAGAAGGCAGAGGTGAGTAAAAAGGCTATTAAAACAGTTATTGTCTGTTGTTTTGTCTTACAGTCATCTGAATCACTTCTATTTTTTATGAGTACTTAAATGTGACCAGTGATCTCTATTCTGTGGTCTGATATCAGAGACGGCAGCTGTCATGATGTGGCACAGGCTGACGCTGTGTTAGACAGCTACACCTACAGACACCAGTGAACAAATGCCTTTGCAATTCGAGCAAACATCAAGTAGTCAATAAAGATTTAAATAACTGTCTTATTTCGGATGATGATTATTTTAACACAATAAGATGCTTGGAAATTAAACAAAATAACAAATACTTTTACATTAGATGAAATACTGACTCGCCATCCCAGTTCCCTAAATCTGCATTTTTTATGTGGATAACAGAGCTGCTTCTTCTTCTTTCTCTTCCAGCTTTTCCCATTTCCACGCTGGAAGCTTCTCTACAAGTAAACTCTAGATGTTATAATCTTTCAGTAGGTATGTAGTATTTCTATTTCTACTCTTATATATACTGTTTAATAAGAGCGGGGGGAAAAACAACCACGTTGTACTTTAATTCTTTTAAACACTGCATAACCATGTTTATTAAATATATGCCCTTCTTATTCTTTCTCTTTCAGCTTTTCCATTCAGGGGTCGCCGCAGCAAATCATCTTTCTCCATTTAGTCCTGTCCTCTGCATCCTCTGCCTTCACACCAACTAACTCAATGTCCACTTTTACCACATCAATAAATTTCATGTTTGGTCTTCTTCTCTGTCTCCTGCCGGGTGGCCCCAGCATCCTCAGCATCTTTGTACTAGCATAAGTGTCATCTCTCCTTTGAACATCTCCAAACCATCTCAGTCTCGCCTCTCTGACTTTATCCCTAAACACCTAACATAACCTTTCGCTCTGATGTACCCATTCCTGATCCTATCCATTCTAGACATTCCGAAGGAGAATCTCAACATCTTGTGTTCTGTAACCCCCAGTTCTGCTTCCTGTCTTTTCCTTACTGGTACTGTCTCTAGACCGTACAACATTGCTGGTCTTAATACTGTCTTGTACACTTTTCCCTTCATTCTTGCTGAAACCCTTTTATCACACATTATACCTGACACTTTTCTCCACCCATTCCAACCAGCTTGCACACACTTCTTCACCTCTTTTCCACACTCTCCACTCCTTTGGAATGTTGACCCCAAGTACTTAAAGTCCTCTACTTTCTTCACTTCAACTCCCTTTAACTTTACCATTCCACTTGTGTCTTTCTCATTTACACACATGTATTCTGTTTTGCTACGACTAATCTTCATTCGTATCTTTTCCAGTGCATACATCCATCTCTCTAGCTTTTCCTTCACCTCCGCCCTGCTCTCAATGCAGATCAAAATGTAATCTGCAAACATCATAGTGGGGACTCTTTTCTAACCTCATCTGTCAGCCTGTCCAACACCCAAGCAAACAAGAAGGCGCTTAGAGCCGATCCTTGATGGAATTCCACCTCCACCTTGAACTCCTCTGTCACTCCTACTGTACACCTCACTGCTGTCTCACAGCATGTCCTGCACCACTCCAACATTCTTCTCTGCCATTCCAGACTGCCTCATGCAAAACAACAGCTCTTCTCTTGGCACCATGTCATACAATTTCTCTAAATCTACAAAGAAACCATGCAACTTCTTCATCAGCAAAGAAAAGTGGGGATAATACTTATGTGTGGATAACAGGGCAAATCGTAGTTTTGTATAGTAAATTTCCTTTGGTTCGGACCAATATTTTTTCTTTTTCGTTTTTTGTTGCTGTGATTTCTATTACCACCTCGAGTAAATGCAACAGAACCACAGTCTCTCAACAAAAAGACACGTGTGCTAAGGTCTTTCAGACATTGGAAAGTTAAAAGTGTAAGGACCTGATTTATCAACGGTTTGCACTTTTTAAAACCAGCGCAAACAGCACAGCATCACAAAAAATGAGGCTGAGGCTTATCTATCAACACAATGCAGAGAGCATTGCACCTGTTAAACCCGCAGCAAGACGCATGCAATCCATTTAGCACGTTTGCCCTTGACGAATATGCAATCTGGGTGTTTCTCTGAGAAGACGTAAAGTAGGCGTTCCAGACGCAGTGTGATTTAGTAAGCATAGAAATGTTTGCGCCGGCTATTTTAGCATCTATTTTTAGCACTTCGGAAAGCATGTCTTATTTTTGTGCAACCACATTCAACATATTTTTTCATTGAAAAACGAAAAAAGTAATTCACCCCGAATATAACCTAAGAGTAATTAATGCTCTAATGGCCATAAACCTGACAGTTATGTAAATATTTTTCCCATTTTCCCCCCAAAGATGCATCATAACTGACTGCACTCTCATCAGGTCTCCACCTGGAGAAGATACATTGAGCACACAGTGAGTTATCATTCTCATTAGTTTGTGGTTAACCTTCCTGGAGTCCAATTAATAAAATATAGTCATCATATACATATACATATACATATACATATACATCATATACAATAACACAATGATAAATGGCATTATATATGACATTTTAAAAACAAAATTAAAACCATATTTGTCCTCTCTCTAGCTGTGGTGCAGCTTGCATTAGCGGCGCAAATTCGTCATTTGAATGGTGCTACTTGCACCTGTTAAGAATTGGTCACGCAAGCTTAGTAAGTCACCCGCAACAACCCACTCGCACATTTCTTTAGCTCCGCAAGCAATTTTGTTGTCACTATCAGGAATCTTGATAAATCACACCCCAGGTGTAGTTAAACCAGGAAGCCAAGTTAACTAGGTAAACATAAACAATGGAGAGTGCTGATATTTCTGGTGTTATACTTAATACAAAAGGGTTGAGTGAATTCAATTCAATTAACTTTTATTTATGTTACGCCAATTCACAACAAATGTCTTCTCAAGGCACTATACAACAAACGTAGTTTCAATACAATTACACAAACATTCCAATCAGTAAAAAGTTTTCTATGTAAGGGAATCCCAGTAAATTGCGATGAGTCATCGACGTGAGGTTGAGCCCGGATCACTCAGACTCCAACCACAGCAATTCCTCAGCAATCCCTCATACTGAGCAAGCATGTAGCGACAGTGGAGAAAAAAAACTCCCCTTTAACAGGAAGAAACCTCCAGCAGAACCTGGCTCAGTGCAAGCGGTCATCTGCAACGACCGTCTGGGGATCTGAGAAGACAGAGAAGAGACAGTATGGAGGACGCTCGGTGACTTTGAGCATCATCTGGACCGATGTTCCCCATCCAGCAGGGGACTTTATAGTTAAGCAGGGTACCAGACCATGTGAAACTTCTATGAGGAGAAAAATACTGAGAGAAAACTGGGTTAGCAATCACAATAACGGCAGAAAAAATATATCTGGAGAGTGCTACAAGAAAAAAGTAGAAGAGAGAAAAAAAAGTGGTCAGTCTGTCCTCCAACAAATGCATGGATTATTTTTTCAGCATCACTCCTGGACATGATGTTTCTGATTTTAGCAATATTCCGGAGGTGAAAGAAAGAAATCTTAGAAACCTGTTTAATATGGGATTTAAATGTCATGTCTTGGTCAAAAATGACACAGAAGTTATTTACATTATTACCAGATGCCAGATTCATGCCATACAGATGAAGTGATTGATTTACCAGTTTCATTTTTAAAGGTTCTGGTCCAAAGACAACAACGTCTGTCTTGTCTGAATTTAAAAGTAGAAAATTAAGAGTCATCCAGCTTTTTATTTCTTCCAGACATGCTTGTAATCTACCTAACTGATTGGTTTCATCAGGTTTTATGTATACATATAATTGTGTATCATCAGCACACCTGTGAAAATTTATTCCATTTTGTCTAATTATTTTGTCAATTGGAAGCATATATATAGTAAAGAGAATCTGTCCAAGTACAGAACCCTGTGGTACTCCACAGGTAACTCTTGAGTGTGAAAAAGATGTATCATTTATATGAACAAACTGGAATCTGTCGGAGAGATATGATTTAAACCAGCCTTGTGCGATTCCCTTGATCCCTACAACCTGGTCAAGCCTTTCTAAGAGAATATTATGATCGACTGTGTCAAAAGCAGCACTGAGATCTAACAAGACCAGAACAGTCACAAATCCATATATTATAATATAATTAGTAACTTTGACCAGTGCTGTTTCAGTGCTATGAGCAGCTCTAAAACCTGACTGAAATTCCTCAAACAGGTTCTTGCTGTTTAGATGCTCACATACTTGATCAGCAACCATACATTTTTGGATAAAAAGGGAAGGTTAGATATGGGTCTGTAGTTAGCTAAATGATCTTCATCCAGGGAGGGTTTCTTAAGTAAATTTTATTTACAGCAACCTTAAATTCCTGAGGCACATATCCATTTATTAAAGATAGATTCATCATGTCTAGAAAAAGGCCATTAACCAGAGGGAACACTTTCTTAAATAATTTAGTTGGTATTGGGTCTAACATACAAGTTGAGAGTTTAGATGAAGCAAATATTTGTGATAATTCCAAAAGTTCAACAGAATCAAAATGGTACAGACATAGATATGGTTCTACAGTTCTCTCTGATACTGCCTCATTTACTGAATGAGAGTTAATCAAGTTTTGGAGAATACTAATGATTTTATTTTTAATAGAATGTATTTTATATATGAAGAATCCCATCAAGTCATCCCTACTGAGAGAAGTGGGAATAGTTGGCTCAACAGAGCTATGATTCTGTGTAAGTTTGGCAACTGTACTAAAAAGAAACCTAGGATTGTTTTTATTTACCTCTATTAATGACGAGAAATATGCTGTTCTAGAACATCAAAGGGACTATTAGTTCGTCACACTCAATGCCTTACAATGTCAGTACAATGTCTAAAGTGTGTTGACCAGAGTGTGTGGGTCCCTTTCTGAGTAAAGCCCATTGAGTCTAAGATGATATTAAATGCAGCAGTTATTACTTTCAATGTCCATGTGAATATTGAAATTATTATAATTACCTGATCAGTGTTTAAAACTAAATCAGATAAAAATTCTGAGATCTGGTCCAAAAATTGAGAGTAAGGGCCTGGTGGATGAAACAGAACCACAAAAAAAGGTGGTTTTAATGTTTTGCAGCTTGGATGAGGAAAACTAAGGATTAGATGTTCAAAAGAGGTGTAGTTAATAATTCGTCTGGGGCGAATTTGCAAATCCGAATCAAAGATGGTTGCAACTCCTCCTCCTCGACTAGTACTTCTAGGAATGTAAAAATTTTAATAATTGGAAGGAGTTGACTCATTTATAACTATAAAATCCTCCTGCTACAACCAGGTTTCTGATAGGCAAAATAGATCAATTTTATTATCACATATCAAGTCATTTACTAATAAAGTCTTTGAGGACAGGGATCTTATGTTTAGTAAACCACATCTAATTGTCCTATTTCCTTGTTTGGTCCGAGTCATATGTATTTTGATTAGATTTTCATAGTTTGCTTTTGTCAGGTTTGCTTTTAGTCGATTTGATTTTGGCCGTGGGCAAGACACTGTCTCAATAGGGTATTGAGTGGGTAACAGTACAGAAGCTGCAGAGAGGTGGGTTAAACTACGACTCTGCTTCCTGGTCTGGACCCTGGTTTATCAGTGTTTTGACGGACTAATAAATCTGTCCAGATTCCTAGAAAGAAGAGCTGCTCCATCCAATGTGGGATGGATGCCGTCTCTCCGGATCGGACCAGGTTTCCCCCGAAAGTTTTCCAATTATCAATGTAGCCCACATTGTTTGCTGGACACCACTCAGACAACCATTGATGAAATGACAGCAAAATATGTCATCACTGGTCCAATCAGGCAGGGGACCAGAAAAGAATACACTGTCCGACATCTGTTTAGCAAACTGACACACCGAAGCAACACTAATTTTAGCGACCTCCGATTGGCGTAACAAGGTGTCATTACCGCCAGCGTGAATAACAATCTTACTGTATTTACGCTTATCCTTAGCCAGCAGTTTCAGGTGGGATTTTCTGTCGCTTGTTCTGGCCCCTGGAAAACATTAGACTATGGTCGATGGGGTCTCTAAAGTCACGTTTCGGACTATGGAGCTGTCAGTTACCAGAGTTACTGGTGACCTTTGGGCTGGGAACTATGCTTTCTACCTACCATCACCCAGTCGCCCTGAGATCCCAGCTGTTGGAGGACCGCTAGGTGATTTTATCCTTGTTGGCTCTGCGCTGGCTAATGGGCCTCGACTATTTACTGGAATTTCAACAGCTTGGAGTCGGGCCTCTAACTCTAAAACCCTCGCCTCCAAAGCTACGAAAATTCTACATTTATAACACTTATCATTATAACTAAAGGAAGCGGAGGAGTAATGAAGTATAATGCATGTCTATTAATGTTTGATTAAAGTGTTTTAGTTACCATACTTTGTAATTATACTTTTAAGATTGTTTTAGAGGTATTTGCAGAGTCAGCTCTTGTTTGGGTCACAGAAAAACAGGACATTGAGCAGGAAAGCACTGGCAGATAACATCACCATACAATTGACAATGGAAGGATGTAAGAAATAACGGTCAGCAAAAACTCTAGTTAGAGCTGGTTTGCAAAGTCAGAATAACTGGAAGGTAATTAATTATGCATGCATGGTTGTAAGGAGGCTGATCTTGGCAAAAGTTTGAATGAACCAATCATGTTTTGTGTCCCATATGTAACGTAGGGGGGGGGAGGTTTTCTAACTTTGTGTTAAAATATAAAACTTAATGTTTCTGTTATATACATTGTGATTCCTATGTAGGGTGACCCAGAGTGTGGATAATTTATACCACTCTGTAAGCTAAATATCTAATCTGTTTTAAGAAATTTTGTAAACTAGTATTTAATCTTTTTTAAGGAACTCTGTGAATCAGTATTTGATTTCTTGTATTAAAATCTAAAGAAAATTAAATTACTCTCGTCTCCTCTCTGATAAAAAATAACATGAATGGAATTTATAGAGTTAAGGTTTAAATTGAATAAAGATTAAAATCCTTCAGTAACTAAACATCTGACACAGAGAACAGGAGAGAGGAGCCACAGCGGGACAAAGAGACGGAAGAGATGTAGCCATAGTTTCTACGAAACTAAGCTACCGAGCTGGCGAGATCTTAGCACACAAAGAACAACCGTGTGAAACACAAAGGGTTCCCAAAATGTAAAGTACACCAACTGGAAATAAGTGTATCAGTGTGCGTGTGTGTTAAAATAACTTAGAAAGACCTCAACAAAGAGAAAAATAGATAAATCAAAGAGAATCTGAGAACCAAACACCCAGCAACTCCGAGGAGCTCAGGAGTGACAACAGAAAGTGACGCACCAAATGTCGGAATACTCACAATGTCCACAGAGGCAATTGAATATTTTCTGAATTTTAACGTTTCTTTTTAAATGGTGTTGGAAAAGTCTCACCAGTGTTGGTTACTTTATCAGATTGGTATTAAAACCCCTGACCGCTTAGTGAAAAAGCTCAGACATTTTCAACTTTATGAATGGAGTACAGGTAACTAAATCAATCAGCACAATAGTGCTCAGCCTAAATGAGAACACCCCACTACATTTGTCAGAAAACCTTTAGTTTCCTTTCAGAATCAATATTTTCTATGAGATACTATACTACAAAATACTCCCACAAATGTGGGCCATTGATTGCAGACAAGTTTTTTTAATTTGCACACACAAAAAAAATTCAATTATAGTCTTTGGAGAAAAGCCACACTTAAGACTACAGAATTCTAAATAACAGGCATTCAACCACAGTTGAGTCTAATGATTCATGTAAGAGGTGTCCAGCAGACCGGTAACTATAAAAGGGCATTACTTTACAAAGAAAAGCCCTTCCCATATCATGTCAGCAATGGCTCCCCAAGGAAGAGAAATGCCACAAAATCTGAGAAAGGAAATAATTTATTTACACAAAAAAGGTGAAGGCTACAGGAAAATCAGCTAAGCTTTACATATCAGTCAAAATTGTGTAGAAAAAGTTATCAAAAAATTTAAGAAAGATGGAAGTGCAACCATCTTAGAGAGATGTACAGGCCATCCATGGAAGTTAATATCTCGACAGGAGCGTCTTCCGATGAGAATGGTTGAAGAAAATCGCCATGCAAGTTCACTCAGTTTGCTAAAGTAGTAGAAAGCCAAATTGGAGTGACCATTTCCTGTGACACCACAGAACGCTTACTGCCTCTGCATGGGTATCGTCCACAAAGGAAGCCTCTCCTAAAGCCCATGCACAAAAAAGCAAGCCTAGAATTTGCTAGGTGCCAATGCTGAAAAAGATTAAGACTACTGGGACTCTATACTATTGAGTGATGAGACAAAGGTCACTGTTTTTGGAACTAATGGTATAAAAACTGTATGGCGTCATGAAGGTGAGGATTTCAAAGAAAAATGCATGGCGCATTTCATTAATGATATCATAAACTCAACAATGTACTGCTCTATACTGAAGGAGAAGCTGCTCCCATCTAGAGCTGTCAAATAGGTCTGTTATCTGAAGATTAAAATGATAAATGAATAAGAATAATTTCAAGGCATGTTGATTTATAATCTTTTTTTGTCTGCAGCTATATGAAGCTTTAACCGCTTGCTTCTGTTGCGTAAAAGTCTCGCCTGCATGCATTTCTGTGTGCGCTCTTGCCCGATTGCTCTAGATTTCAGGAGACTTTATCTGACTTGTGGGCATCAAAGAGCTGCTATATAAATGCAGGATACTCCTGCAACTTGAGACTTGGGATGCCTGGTAATAGTGCATTTACACTTCAGCAACAGCGCAACAAAGCAGTCAGTCATGTTTTCTGTTTTGATCTGAGAGGAGTGGGTCTTCACATCATGATGCATGCGGTGTGCATGCAACATCTTGACAGGTAGAGTCGGAATAATGTTAGTGGCCCACTGCAGTGCTTTATTAAAAATTCTTGCACTAATGAGACGGTCAGCTGGCCGCTAAAGGCCGTCCCGAGCCCGTGGAAAATGATACAATTTAAGATCGAAGCCGGCCCGACCGCTGGGAAAAGTTTGGCCAAAGATCTTCAGCTCTACTGCCATCACTCCGTGCATATATATATATATATATATAAATATATATATATATATATATGTATATATATATATATATATATATATATATATAGAGAGAGAGAGAGAGAGAGAGAGAGCAAGACAGGGAGGACTACTGTCTCTGTATGCCTGTTTAATGGTCAACATCTGCGTCAGGACAGGAAAGATTGGCTCAATTGTTCAAGTGTTACTTGTGTTTCAAGCGACAATGTAGCAAGCGCAAGCAACGCAGAAGTTCAGCTAACTGAACTTTTGACGGACTTAATGGACTTGACACAGTGCGCAACCCAATCAGAGTGTCACACTATAGAGATGTCGCCCGACATTGACGTTGTCTAGCCAATCAAGATCCACTAGTTTTTTTAAAATCTGGCACAGAAAGGCAAGATTCAGCATAAAAATGTATATATGAAGTTGTAAGACTTTTGATAATACTATATATTTATATACACAGGCCTACAACATATTTTATACACATGGTGACACACAGAAGAAAGAAAACTATGATCTATCTCAAGTAGGGATGGGTATTGTTAAGGATTTATCGATACTACTACTCTTTAACGATACTCCTTATCGATCCGGTACTTTATCAGTATCCATATCTGTACTTGTTTTTTGAAAGACTAAAACAAAAGGGAAAAAACTGAAATAATGAACCACAATTATTTTTTAACTATTGGAACACCAAGCACAGAAAATAAATAAATACAAAATAAAAAGTACAAAATGAATAACTTAATAAAAACACTATATTAGCCAGTGCTTCTCAATTATTTTCTGCCATGCCCCCCCTAGGGAACTGAAATGTTTTTTTAAATTTCCTACTCCTTCCCAGACTCCAGTGAAATAAAACACTGACATGCTGTGCATTTATCTTTGGCACTGCAGTGCTCTGTTTGCGTTTTTTCCCTGTCAGAGCCAATTTCTTCTCCTTGTTTCTAATGCGACCCTTTACTATCACTGGTCGTCACAGAATTTATAGAATTATTGCTCTCCAGATTTATGAACATCTCTGATCCTCACGCTAAGCGTCAAGTTGTTTTTTTCCAGGGTTGCGGGGCGCTTCAGTTTCAGTAAGTTTTCTCACTGTGGCTGGCAGGTTTATTCTGCCTACATGGAGAGGAGGACTGAAAGCCCCTCCTTACAGGAGCGGTAGCCACCAGAGTACTACAGGAACAGTGGTTAATTGTGTAGTCAATTTTTTGTTGTTAAATTCCGTGATTCCTTTTCCCACTTTTCGTTCTTTCTGCCATCGTATCTATGTAACTAGTGGTGAGCGGATCTTCTAGTGAGAGCAATAGAAGAAAACGTAAGAGCGCTGAGTTGCCCCTCCCACAATCAGTCCCTGTGGCGTGTGCGCTTGTTAAGGTAGTGCAGTGTTTGGCTTGTGTTTTTATCTGTCACAAAAGATGAATATGACCTTAATTTACCGTTAAGAGGACCAATTAGGTTGAAGCTTATTGGTCTGGGTGAACCCTCAGAATCAGCCCCGGGGCTAATTTAATACCGGGTTTCGGTACCAATCCCTAATCTCTAGTCATCATCTTACTGTTGTGTTGTTGTTTTTTTGTGTTGCTGTCCTCTGGCTGCGCATGACACAAACCCCTTCAGAGTACAGCATGGATAAAGCAGACGTATGTAGGCTTCAAAGATGCCCATAGTCGAGACTCAGACAATTGCACCTTTACAAATAGTCAACCAGTCATCATATCCTCCACTCAATGAAACACATACTAATGCTCAGTATGCAACATATCGTTTTTTACACGCCAGTGGTTCCACCCACAAAACAAAGGCAAATTGCTAATGAGTTACTGCCACTCTGCAGAAGCTACATCCTAGAAAACGGCACAGGTTTTGTGACTTTGACTAAAAACGGTTTCATCATAATTTAAAGACCACTGAAAATGCTTTAAAATATCTTAAAAGATGAGTGTTGGGTCAGCCCGGAAAATATAATGGCACCGGGCCTACCGCCATCTTCCCCAAGCTCATTGGCTGGGCCAGCTGGACCATCGGCCATTTCGCGACCCCAGAATGGCCTTCCATCGGTTAGTGTCAGTGGCCATCTTGGATGACACCACTAGAGGTTATAAAGCCAACTGAATCAGCTGATGCATTGCTTTCTTCCCCCAAGCTTTGAGCTTGAAGGAGGGAAATTCAGCTGACGGCGATCTACCCCTTCCCATGCCGCTGCGAGCTTAAGGAGGAAACCCTGCTCTTCAACTTAAATGCATCCTGACTGCTAGCAAACTTCTCCTTTCTCCAATCCATGGCTGGTCCAAAAACTGCCCGGGCTCCCTTGCTTTACCCTCCTTGTCTCCACCGTCCCAACCAAAGCTGCTTGCGGCTCCAGCAGCGCGTTTTGATTCGTTCCCTTCTCTGCGCACCTCAGGTGCACGGATTAAACTTTTTTTTTTAATCGAGGATAACCTTTCTTTAACACCTCATCCTCTAATCCGGACTGAAGAACTTCACAAAGTGGGAAATTATTTTCTTTTCTTTAATCTGGATGGAGTGTAGTTTCTTTTATTTAGATTATAAGGTGTGTGTTTTGAAAGGGCCGGCTGTTTGTGTTAAAGTTACTCGGTATTCTTTGATTTGTAAGCAAAAGCAGTGTGTCTTTTTTGTGTTTGTTGCTGTGTTAATTTCATGAGCTGGACTCTGCGTAACTTGGTTGTTCTGGAAAGAGAATGGGCGAAAGACAGCAGTCATTATCTGAGTATTCCTTAAACTTGAGATAAATCTCTGGGCCTCATTCATGTTTGTGGCTGAATACATCGTGCAAGAGAACTCACCCTTCAGATAGATCGATGGTCTGGTTTTATAGTTAGTATAGTTTCTTAATTAGAGATTAAGAAGCGGGTGCCCCGTTTTGCTCAATTTATCAAGAATAATTTGAGTTGAGTTGACAATCCTGCTATTAGGTTACTGGTGTAGATGTGTTTAAATCATAATTAGCCAAACAACGAGAATTCCTCAAAAAAACCAACAGGATTAAGTCATTAACTGCATTTATTTTACTTAGATTTCTTTTATACTTTAAGTAGTTCTGAATCCAATACTCCTCCACATCGAGAGGAACCAGTTGAGGTGGCTCGGGCATCTTGTCAGGATGCCTCCTGGACGCCTCCCTGGTGAGGTGTTCCGGGCACGTCCCACCGGGAGGAGACCCAGGGGAAGACCCAGGACTCGCTGGAGGGATTATGTCTCCCAGCTGGCCTGGGAACGCTTTGGGATTCCTCCCGAGGAGCTGGCCCAAGTGGCCGGGGATAGGGAAGTCTGGATCTCCCTGCTTAAGCTATTGCCCCCGCAACCCAAGTCCGGATAAGCGGAAGAAGACGGATGGATGGATGGATGAATCCAATACTTTTTTTTTTACATTTATTTGAGTAAAAAAAACTTGACATAACCCTAGTATCTACTTCTACACGAATATTGAATATGAATACTTTTGACACCTCTGATTATAAATTAAGTATTAGCATTGTGACAATTCAAAAAGAGCCTTGATAAACAACACTATATAATCAGACTCTGTGTGTGCGGGCGTGTGTATGCATGTGTGCGTATGTGCGTGCACCATGCAAACCTGTAAGATTGATTCCAGTGTATCAGTGTATTTCTCTTCAGTCTGTCTGATTTCCTGGAGGCAGCACTCTCGCTTGTCAACACCAATCTTCTGCTGCTGAAGGGACAAAAAAAATACACGATACCAAAGAAGGCCAGACAGATTATAAGCAAAGCAACAGTTATAAAAATCTTTTTAGGATCTCATATTCTGTTGAAGTCAAAAACCAAAAGTAGAGTCTTCAACAGAGGGTTGAGCAATTTATGGTCTAAGCAATGTAGAGGTTACACTATCACAGGGTCCCCACAGCAATAAGTTAATCAACTATCCATTTTAGTTTGGTATGGAAGACCAAAACTGACATATTAAAAAATAAGAGCAGAAATATATATATTTTGCTTTTCCTTATACATGCGTTTTTATGAAGAGATATGCAGTGCTCTGCATTAATGAGTACACCTCACTACGTTTGTCAGAAAACCTTTAGCTTCCTTTCAGAATCAACATTTTGTATTATATACTATACTACAAAATACTCCCACAAATGTGGGCCATTGATTGCAACAATATTTGTTCATTTGCACACACAAAAAAGTGATTTGCCTAACAAATTCATTCAAGCCCATGTTGCAAAAATGAGTACACCCCAATTATAGTCCTAGGAGAAAAGCCACACTTAAGACTACAAACTTCTAATTAACAGGCATTCAACCACAGGTGAGTCTAATGATTCATTTAAGAGGTGTCCAGCAGACAGGTGACAATAAAAGGGCATTAATTTACAAAGAAAAGCCCTTCCCATTTCATGCGGTCAGTAATGGCTCCCCATGGAAGAGAAATCTGAGAAAGGAAATATTTTCTTTACACAAAAGAGGTGAGGACTACAAGAAAATCACCAAAGCTTTACATATCAGTGAAAATACTATGGCAAAAGTTATCAAAAAATTTGAGAAAGATGGAAGTGCAACCATCTTACAAGGCCGTCAAGGCCATCCACCGAAGTTAACATCTCGACAGGAGCGTCTTCTGATGAGAAGGGTTGAAGAAAATCGCCATGCAAGTTCACTGCAGTTAGCTAAAGCATTAGAAAGCCAAACTGGAGTGACCGTTTTCCGGGACACCATACGGAGCACACTGCAGAGGAATGACATGCATGGGTATCGTCCATGAAGGAAGCCTCTCCTAAAGCCCAATCACAAAAAAGCACGCCTAGAATTTGCTAGGGCCCATCCTGAAAAAGATGAAGACTACTGGGACTCTATACTGTGGAGTGATGAGACCAAGATTACTGTTTTTGGAACTAATGGTTTAAAAACTGTATGGATTAAAAAAAAAAAATGCATGGTGCCTACAGTGAAACATGGTGGTGCCAGTGTCCTTATGTGGGGATGCATGAGTGCTGCTGGTGTTGGGGAGCTGCATTTCATTGATGGTATCATGAACTGAACAATGTACTGCTCTAAACCGAAGGAGAAGATAATGCCATCACTCTGTGCACTTGGTCGTCGTGCACTTTTCCAACACGACAATGATCCAAAAGCACACATCTAAAGCTACTGTTGCATTTCTGAAGCAGAACAGGGTGAAGGTGATTGAATGGCCAAGTTTTTCTCTTGATCTGAACCTAATCGAACACCTGTGGGGAATTCTGAAGCGACAAGTTGAGAATCCCTCTCCATCCAGCATCCAGGCTCTAAAATAGTTTATTCTTGAAGAATGGAAAAAGATAGATGTTGCCTAGATTACCTAGACCATGCCTAGAAGACTTGGTGCTGTCCTTAAAAATCATGGTGTAGTACTTTTTGTTGCAGGGTGTATTCATTTTTGCTTCAACCAATTTGAAGAAACTGAAGATTTTGTGATCTAAATTAGATTATTGACCTTAATTTCAAGTTATGGAGTTAAATAAGTGTTCAATAAAACTTGGCCTTGTGGAAAGTTTGGAAATTGTTCTTTTGTTCATTGAGCTACTGATTAAATTCATACTTTTTAACGGGGGTGTAATCATTTATGCAGAGCACTGTATATATATATATATATATATATATATATATATATATATATATATATATATATATATAATTTTTTTTTTCTTCCTTTCCCTTACATGGATGTTTTTGCAAATAATTTAACATATATTGTTTTTTCTTTTTCCTATTATATACATTTTCATCAAGAAACACACACACACATATATATATATTCCTTATACGTGCATGCCTTTATTTTTTTACATTCCTTCGTCTCCTCTTTTTACTTTACCATATGCATTTCTGCCTCATTATTTAAATGAGGAGGGCTGTCTTTCTTGGTCCAACTCCTCTGCTACTGGTCAATAAACAGGAAGGAGCAGGATCCATGTGCAGATTGATTGTGCATGTAGCAACAAGCCACTTCCTCCAAAATCTGGAGATGGATCAGCTTCATTATCAGTGTCTGCAGCTAACTGTCAATCTCGATTTTGTATTGAAATCAAGATTGTGACACCCCCGATGTTTTTTTTTCCAAAGCTGTAAGTTAAATATTTTCAGTGTCCAATGAGAGTCATTTAAGATCCAGCAAAGTTCATGTATAAATCTAAAAAAACAAGCATATATTTATTTCGTTACAGTGAAAAACCTCAAAGCATGGCCTTAAAGTCCTACTGCTTTATGGGGCCCTCAGTCAAGCCAGTGTTTGATCAATGAACAGAGCTTAGGGTACAACTGACTCATGTGTGAAGTTTAAAATTATGAATGTCAAAGACCTGCAGAGTTTGTAGGCTATCAAAGGCTTCTTAAAGGCATGCTCCGATCTGTGGACCAATTTTTGAGTGAAGCACTTACAGTTTCAGCCTGCTCATCTGTCCTCATCAAGTCTTCGTAGATCTCATCCCCTTCATTTTCTTCATCCTCCACACAATCGTACAAGTCATCATCCTCATCCACTGTGTCGCTGGCAGATATGCAAACATCCTTTTATTATCTTTAATTTTTTCTCTGTTGATAATAGTGCATGCAAGACTAGTTTTTCTGTAAAATTGATATACTGAGAGGTTTAAATAATTATTACGGTAATTTCAGGAAAATGTTTTACTGTACTTTCAAACTGACAGATCTACCTTTAAAAAAATATTTTCTTTCTCTTCACTTTCTTGAATTATGGTAGATTTTCTGCCATTCTAGAGTCCCTTAACTAAAAGATTTCTGACACAAAATGCCTCAAACTTAACTCAATTTGTAAGTTCAATCAGTTGTAAAACGTTTGGATATTTGGTTTAAATTTTTGGTGGAAGTGTGGATCAGGTGGTAAGGAATTCGTCCTGTAATTCGTAGGTTGCTAGTTTGAATCCCAGCTCTTTCGTCTTGGTCATTGTGTTGTTGGGCAAGACACTTCACCCACTATGTCTCCTGATGGTTGTCATGGTGCCTGTGTCCAGCAGCCTCTTTTCTGTCAGTGTGCCCCAGGGCATTTGTGACTACAATGTAGTAGCTTGCCACCGTCAGCGTGTGAATGACTAAGGGGCAGTTTACACAGAATTTCAGCAAATCTGTGGTTTTCTCTGCAATTCGGTCTGTTGTTTACACGAGAAATATTCGGAAGGGAATGCACCCTTTCAAAAAACGGTTCCAGAGTGGAGAACTCTGACAACGCTCAGTGATTCGTTGTCAACAGAAGGCCGGGGACTTTCGAAAACGTTGATGCCACTCCCAGCCGCACACAGCATATTGGACTTCCGCACTCCGCCATCCTTCAACTCTTTTCCGGAGAAGGAGGGGATAACCATAGAGATATACAAACACTAGATGAAGAAAGCAGGATTGGACAGCATAGCTATACCGCGGCCATTTTACTTTACTCAACTTGTGATCCCATCTCTACGCTAGCAGTTAGAAGGTGAGTGATCAACTTATATAAAAACACTCCACTAAATGAAATATTTTAAAAACGGTCTGCCTTATTACAAACCTTACAATACATAGGCTTGATACAGGATACCTGTACATGTTGAAATTACAGCTTTTACTTTTGAAACACGACTTAATTGTGAACCATAGTTTTGTCCAGCCTATCTGCATGTTATAAAGGCTGATCAGGTTGAATGAAAATCCTCTTAACTCGATTAAATATTAACGGATTTACAACGGTTTGCCTCATTACAAACCTTATTATGCAAAGGTTTCAAGATTTTTCATGTTAACAAAAATATGGCTATCATTTCCAAATGAAATACAATCTGAAGAGACTTTTCCATAATTACAATGGAAAACAGAAAATGCATTTCATTACGATAACCTCAATAGTTGATCAAACAAAAATGTTCTAAACTAAAAGTTTTGGAACAAAGTTTTGAAATAGTTTGATGTTATTGTTAAAATGTTTGCGCTATTCTGAGCAACATGATCCTGAAACTTATTCTGTACGTTTTTTAAAATAATGTTGTATTTAAGATATTTGCAGTCTGTTATTAAGTGTTGTTGTGGCGCTACCCCATAATTTGTCAATGTTCAGGAGTACCAGTTAGGGTAAGGTCACAAAAATATTCGGTACCCTAACTTCAATTATCTGTTTTTCAAAAGCAAACCAAATTTCCCCTCTGTCTCCTGTTCCGTTGCCGTTGGTGAGAGGCCTTTCAACTAAAACAGGCTTTTGCTAAAGTTATTTTTGCATGTCAAGCTGTCTGTTTGTTTTTGACTTATATTTATACTTGTTTCTGCCATAGCTGGAGGAGATACATGTTCCTCAGAGCAACTGTAGCAAAGAAACCTTTACTTGTACATTATTCAATGTCTCTGAATTGTTTGTATCTAGTTAAAATTATTTGAAAAAACTGTTTAATCTCTGCTACTACTGCCTTCTGTTCTGCTCCACCCAGCGTCTCTTCCATTCCTACCATTTGCCTCCTGCAATACGTTTATCTGTCTGATTATATATGTTGTTGAACTGGACAAATTAATATATCCTTCACAAAAATCACTGAAGTATTTATCTGTCCCTTTTGTTTTTTATTATTCTAAACTTTTTCAGAAAACCTTCCCAAATGGCTTATCAGTAATTTAATGACGGAATCAAAAGAAAGTACATGAATAAGAAAATAAATAATTAAAAAGTAGTGAAAATACAAAAAAAATTGGTGGGTAAGATTTTTTAGCTGGTGGGCCAGTTCTGTGTGACAGATGCAATTTGGATGTCTGTCTTATTTGTCTGGGTCCGCGTTTTGCTGGGATTTCTTAAATAGAAAACTTGTATTTGTTTGTATTGAAATTACTTTTATTTTAAAGTGCTTTGAGATGACATCTGTTGTGAATTGGCACTATATAAATAAAAAGACTTGAATTTTTAACTATGCTCTGTCTATGTGTTTTTACCTAAAAAGAACCTTGAAACATAATCTCTGTACAAATCCTAGTTCAGATAACAGAGACAGATGAAGACAAAATGATACTGATGTGTGTAGATATATACAGATTTCATTGTTATATAGTTATAGTATAATTATACTAGAAATTACTGTAATATACAATTAAATGTGCTGTATATGAAATATGCCTTGTGTGTGTGTAGCTATCTGATTAATATTTATGAAAAGATCATGGTTTAGACTATTGTGTATGCAGGAACATAGACTACATGTCCAAGCATACCAGTTTTCAAACAATCAAATATTACTGTTAGGTGTATGGGAAATTGACAGGATAAGGGAAGACGACGGGAAAGTGGAGTGGAGTAACAGGAGTTTCCCGGCCAAAACCGACAAGTTTCATAGCCACATTTCTGGTGTTAATAACAAATCAAACACTTTTGTTGAAATTTAAGCAAGTTAGAGATATTTAAATAGTGCATGCACCATTGACAGAATTGTTACAAAAGGGGACAGTTGGCTGAAGGAAGATGGGCACCAGGTTGCTACGTGACAGTCCATTGCCACACAGTGCAGGTAAGCCATCAACTGTTTATATATGTCTATGGGGGAAACCATAGAACACTGCATACACTGCGCACACTGCCATCTAAAGGCTGGGCATATGTACTACAGTGTTTTTAACGAGATCAGTTATGTCAGTCAGTCAGAGATCTGTTGCATAAACCCAGTTTTTTTCACCCATGGATTCAAACAAAAACTGCAACATTTTTATGTAAACTGGCCCTGAATGTACTGTAAAGCACTTTGTGGTCCTCTGGCTGAAACAGTTATTGTACAAATGCTATATTTACCACATTATGAAACATTTGCTAATACATAATGTTTAAAGTTAAAGCACTTCTTTGACCTTAAGGTAATTACGTTTTCATAAAAAAACATAAACATTATTTAATCATGGAAAATAAGAAAAAGATTTTTCTCAAGACTTGTATCAAGACAATGGGCCTCATTTATCAAACTTGCGCAGAAAACGGTGTATATTTTAGGTGTATATTCTAAATAAGCAAGACTCAACGTGGGATTTATGAACATGTCGGATCCACCCAGATTTGTGCATAAAGACCTGCACTTGTTGATAAATGTCACGGATGAAACGAGCGTATTTATGAAAGTCACGCCTATAAATATTCACCAACTGCCTCTTTCACGCCTTATTTTTGCGACATAGCTGAACGGCAGACGACCATGCTTGTTAAAAGAGGAACTTCACTAGCAGGAAATAGGTCACAGGCAGACACAGGTACGTCTTGCGTGCGCTTGGAATGGAGGGTTATTAGATGCTCCAACAACCTTTGTCACCTAAAGCGTGACATGCAGTTATTCATTGTTATATTACACAGCTGGTGGCCAGAACACCCTGTATGGATAGCACCGGCAGTGAGACCGGAATGACACGATGCCGCATGTTTTATAAAAACATCTAAGCTTTAACCATACATTGCACATCATGTTGTACATAGAACATTTCTAGTTACTTTTTATTCATTTATATTCATATCTGTTACAGAATGTTTACATAGTAACTGTTTCACTGCCACTTTAGGTCTATTTACATTTTCATTTTTATCTAAGCCACATTACGGGAGAGAGAAATGTTTTTTTTTCCTTCAATTTTTCTGTATGCTGCTGCTATTGAGAAATCGACAATTTGTGGGAGCCTTTAGAGCTTCACATTTGCACCTTATTTAAGGATAGACTGTCATAAAAAAGGGGATCAGCACGCACATCGGTTCCAAAAATATTGGGCAACTGAAAACATGGGTAATATTGAAAGGAAGGAAAAAGACGACTCGCACACTAACTGCAGCAATTAAGGCACTAACCTTTTAAATCGACTACAATTTGGAGCCATGTGGTGTGCGAGGCGCCCCTTGTTTATTTAATAAGAAAGACGATCATGACATAACCCAAACATAACTTCATGAAATTGCATATTTGTAATGTGAGAGGTGAAGGCATAATTTTTCCAGCACGGGAATGTTTAATGTTGTTTAAATCTTGAATTTTATGCATGTTTTTTGCGTGTTGCGATGAAGGTTGAAATGGGTGTCAAATTTACACCACCTCCTGACTTGGTGTATATTTTTTGCTCATTGTACGCTCACGTCCAGATTGATAAATGCAGAAAAGTGTAAATTTTGTGTGTACGCAACATTTACACCCTGATTTGGTCGTACGCAAGTTTGATAAATGTGGCCCAGTGTATCTGTGGTGGCCAAAGTAATTTTCCAACAATCAGCACATCTTTTACAAGTTCATACACTTAACCACTAGACGGAAAAAACAAGTCTCTTACGTGTGTATAGTTTGAACTGTGTGTTCGCTCAGCCTTTATTTTTTTCTGCTTCAGCAACAGAATTACACATTACACAGCACGCCACCCAATAAATGGAGCAATACCCCACCATGTGGTAAAAGCCTGCTACTCTCCTACTCTTCTCAGATAACATACATTATAGACAATATGATGTGTGTATCAATATATAATAAACTGAAATGCAAACCATACATAAAGAAATGCGTTTTTAGCATAATCATTATCATGTTTCAATAAACGTTCCCCAAACATTAATTGAAGTAATATTACATCTAAATCTGAATTTAAACACAACATAGAAAATGGCACTAACATTTCCGGCCCATTAGTGTTCATCATAGGGATGACAATTACACAACTAACCAGAGACATTTTCTATAACCTAGAACCCTCAAGCATTCCTATGAGATTTTACCCAACTGAAACAGCCTTAACTAAACCAGGTGAGGTCTACAGTCTAACTAATAATGTCCTTTATTGTACATGAGGTTCTTCCATCTCGAGGACAAGACATAACTTGTCTATGGGTCTCTCCAGAGTTTTGGTTTTCATTTTAACCAGGACCCAACGGACAAACCCCAAAGCGTGAGGAAGCGTCTTCTCCACTCTTCCCATCAGCCAAGATCCTCTTCGACCCCTCTCGTCCCCGATGAGAACAACATCTCCATCTTTCACATTTCTCTTTTTCTCCAACCACTTCTGCCTTTCCTGTAGAAGAGACAAGTATTCCATAGATCAATGCTTCCAGAAGATGTCGGGGATGTGTTGCACTTGCCTCCATCTTGACGTACATATCCTCCTTTTGAAAGATACCTGGTGACAACGCTGGTTTCCCTTTGAGGAGGAGAAGATGGTTCGGCATCAGTGGTTCTAAGTTCTCCACATTGTCGGATGACTTGGTAAGGAGTCGGCTGTTAACAACAGCTTCCACTTCACACATCACAGTGTTCAGACATTCATTGTCGAGTGATTGGAGCTTCAGAAGTTTATGTAAGTATTTTCCGCACTGTTCTTATCTGTCGCACCCAGATTCCGCAGTGGTGCGAACCAGCTGGCGAGTTGAAAATCCAAGTTACTCCCTTTTGCAGTAGAGCTTCAGAAATCTAAGACAGGTTCCATTCCTTCATTGCCTGGCGAATCTAATATTCTGCAGCAACCAAGTTTGTTCTGTTATCAGATCTCATGACTTCCACCTGTCCTCTTCTGGCAAGAAATCGTCTCACTGCATTTATAAACGAGTTGGTGTCAAGTGAATGTACAATCTCAATATGAACTGCTCTTACTCTGAGACAAGTAAACAGTACTCCATATCACTTAACTTGCACACGCCCATGCCTAACTTCAAAGGGGCCAAAATAGTCCACACCAACACTTGTGAACGGTGGGCTGTCAGGCAGCAGAAAATCAGATGGTAAATTCGCCATCTTCTATTCATTCACGGCAGCTCGACCCTTTCGGCACCTTACACATCTTGAAAGCACTTTTCTCACCGCTGCATTCCTTTTGTATATCCAGACCTTTTGTCTCAGCTGAGCAAGGGTGTGGTTTCTCCTACTATGTCCTTTTTCCTCATGAGCACTCTGGATCATCAAGGTTGTGATGTGGTGGTCTTTGGCCAAAATAGCTGGATGCTTTGTGTGTTCCGGCAAGGCTGCCTTATGCAATCTTCTACCAACCCGGAGAACTCCATCTTGAAGGAAAGGATCTAACTTCACGAGAGAACTGCTTCTTTTAATCTTCTCACCCTTCTGTGGTGCGCAAAGCTCCTCATGGAAAGTTTGACTTTGGCATAATGGGGTGACCAAATTTTCTGCTTCTCTGATATCTTTAACGGTCAAATGGGTTCCTTTTACTGTGGATCTCCATTTCAAAGGGTTTTATCTTCACAGAGAAGTTAGCGAACAGGCTCAGGTCAGACAGCCATAATGACTATCTGTTTGCCACATCTTCTGGAATCTCCTCATCCCAGGTGAGTTTCATTTGACAAAAGTTCTGAACAATAATTTTCACAAGAAGAACAAACGGTGACAGGATTCCAAGTACACCGAGCTTACGACTGAGAGGATACCCCGTCTGGTGATGGGCATACTTTTCACCTGGATCCGGAACTTGAAAGAATCTGATTCTATGCACCAGTCAACTCCAAGGGCCCTCTCCATAGGTAGTTCATCTCTGTCTAGATCGAGATTCTTGATCTCCTTCGCTCTTTCACGTTCAGGAAGTGATGACAACACCTCACGTCTGTTATTAGCCCACTTTGTTAAGTGGAATCTTCCACTTCCACAGAATGTCATAAGGTCTTTGGTCAAGGTAGTAGCCATCTTCTCATAAGAAGTTGAGACCAGACAGTCATCCACATAGAAATGCTCTACAACTGCAGTCACTGCTCCAGGAGATGCCCAGTCCTTCCTATCCTCTGCACTCCGTCTTAAAACATAGTTGGCACAGGTCTGACTTGACTTGGCTCGGAATAAATGAACCACCATCTTGAATTCTTGCAGAGGCTGGCTCAGATCCCCCTGTGGCCACCAGAGGAATCTTAGAAAATTGGAGTACTCATCGGGGACTCTTACCTGATAGTACATTGCTCCTATTTCAGAGGTGAATGCAATATGCTCGTTACAAAACCTTGTCAGAACTCCAACCAGACTGTCGGTGAGGTCCGGCCCCTGTGACAGCTCCTTGTTCAGTGACTTTCCTTGGAACGAAGCGGCACAATCAAAAACCACCCGGAGCTTTCCCTTTTGTGGATGAATCACGCCTTGATACAGAACATACCATACTTTGCCATCATAGCGCTTGAGCTCGTTTTCGGGAACCTTTACTGTGTAACCTTGTGCAGAAGGTCTGGCATAAAGGCCACGTAGTAGTTGTGGAAACTAGAGTTCTTTGTAGGTTTCCTTTTTAGGCTTAATGCCCGTGGCTTGGCAACACATCTCTGTTTCTTAGAGGCAGACCAATGCTGTATTGACCATTTACTCTTTTGATTGTTTCAATCACAGACTTTATGAACTGCGTGCCTTCACGTGACATTTCAGACTTCTCTTCTCAGGCTTGCTCCGGGAAGTCATGATTGTACTGCTGCAGCAGCAAGCTGTCTATGCCACTGACAGAGGTTCTGTTGACTGAAATCCTCAGACCGTAGTCGCTTGGCTCGGCCTGTCCTGACTTGTGGTGAGCTTCACCTTTCTTGAGGAACCCATTAACTACCCAACCGAGGGTTGTCTTTACCGCGTAAGGTCCAGAGCCTTGGCTGTTGATAGTCTTCTACGGCTCCATCGCAGAGCGAACGTTCATTCCAATTAGTAATTCTACATCTCCGTCAATCTGAGGTAGCTGTACTTCTCTCTGCAGGTACGGCCATCATTCCAAGTCCTTTTCAACAAGAATGTTGTCCTTCGTCACAGGTATGTCTGTGTGGGTGTAGACATCTGGCAGGCTTATGTACTTGTTCTCTGTCAGACCGCGCATTTCTAGATCTAAGAGCACAAAGTAGGACACAGGCTTCTCTTGGCCCATAGTATGAAGAAGCACTTGAGTCTTTTGACAACGAACACCAAGCCGCCTCATCAACCTTTCAGAACAGAACGTAGCTGAACTTCTTGAGTCCATGAATGCGTAAGTCTCTATTACAGTCTTGCTTCTTTTGGATTTGATGAACACAGATACAATAGAAAGTATACATCTGTTGCCTCCGGCCCCAGTGACTGCTGAGACTTCACTTCTGGCTGGGACATCCTCGTGTGGAGTTTACTGTCCGTTGGTTACCTCATTCACAAAAACAAAACATTTACCTTGCTGCAATTTTACTTGTTTCTGACATAAGATTTGCACACACATAAAAAAAGAGATAAACAGGGAGAGAGGGGCTGTTCCTTACAATAAAATGCTGCACATTTTTCTAGTTATTAGATGGCAACTTTGAATCCAACAAACTGGAGGAGCATTAAGTAAAAAATAGTATTCAAATAGGATGAGGCATTATTAAACCTGATAATCAAGAGTTCGTTGTCGGTTTGCTTTTGAAAGCACTTAAACAATGTTTAAGTGCTTTCAAAAGCTGAGCCAAGTGTATACACGATGGCTCCGTTTATCAGGTAGGGCATTACCTTTGTTAAAAAACATGTTTACTGCGACCAAATAACACTCTCACACATTTTCGGCTTTTGCTTATAATCAGTCTGTACGCATTCCGACTCATTCTGCCATCACAAATAAAAACCAACCAAACAGATAGCAGTAACATACACCATAAGCAGCTAAGAAGCTTAAATAAGTCTTGCTTTTAAAGAGGTTGAGTGTTAATTTCTGTATGAGTGTGTCTGTGTGTGCTCGTGTATATGATTTATAGGGTAAAATACATAGCGTTAGTAAAAAAGTTGAACATTTACGGTGTTTAATAATTTGCTGGAACTGCTCCTGGATGCCGCTGTTTGAGGTGCTGGTGCATGCCGTCGTGCTTTGATAAGCTGTTTCCATTTCGTAAAGCCGGCAGACGACCAAATCGCTCCCTTTTATTTTAAAATAGTTCCATACCTTTGAACTGCGAATTTGGTGTGGAGGTATTTTTAAGTCGACTGACTCACTCATGCTGCAACTACTGGCTCCCGTCATGTTTGTTTTGAAAGTCATGACACATCGACGCACATTTTTTGTGTCAAAGTATTTTACGTGTCGACCGACGCGTCGTCCCAGCCCTAATCTGGCGTAACATTTGTATCACAGCCGGTGGTTCTTTTTAGTCCACTTCCTTTTGCAAGTCTATTGCTTTGCTTGCTCCTATCCTTCTCTTCAGAGGAGTCTTTGACATCACCGAACAGTGGGTCCGAAACGATCTTAGTTTGTCGGTTGATGTACGTCACAAGATCTGAGAACTTTGCTCTTCTTCCTTCCTTTTCTTGTATGTCGAAAGCCATGACTCTCCATCGTTCACGAACTCTGAAGGGCAGCTAATAGATAATAGTCCGAAGGTTGTTCGGGCTATTCATCTCCTCAAGGTACTCCATTTTCATCATCACATTGTTGTATCCAGTGAGAAAGATGGAGAAACCGTGAAGTGACTTAGCATCTTCTGCTTCAATTTGAGGCGCCGTCATATTCTTCCAGAACATGAATCTTTGCTGTGGCCTCAGCTATAGCAGTTTCAACATCTAGCTCCTCTATTTGAGCCTTTAGCTTGATTTGCTTTGCCTTTAACTGTGCTTCCATTTGAGCCTCTTCCATCTGTAAAGCCTGTTAAGTTCGGCTCCACGGGTAGCTTCCTCTGCTCTACCGATAGACGAAGTGTAAGACGACCTTGAAACTGTACTGCATACACTGTGAGTCGGAACATGTCTTTCTTGTACATTGGAAGCACTTTCATATGGATTCACATCTTCAGGTGGTGTTGCGTCATGTTTAGAAGTCACATGTTTAGCAGCAGCCTTATCTTGAGCAGTCTCGTGGCTTCGTCTTGCTGCAATTATCCACTGCTCTATTCTGGTCAAAAGACTCTCAAACTTCGTCAGGTTTAGCTACATCAGTACCGATGATCAGCTTTCCTTTCATCGTCTGATAACAGTTCACTAACTGCATTATCTAATTCAATAAACTCATTCAGGAGTTTTGAATAATCGCTGAGGTGATCCCTTTTGTGTTTTAATATTTTTTATTAAATTGTTTTGCAGTATTACAAACAGACAAACATCATCCCAACCCCTTCCGCTGTCTGTGACACTACAAAATTTAAAAATAAATAAATAAATAAATAAATAAAATTCCTCCCCCCCAACCGTCTAGACAAAATCTTAGTGGAAGGTTGACCAAAAAAGACCAAGAAAGGCCTCCACACGGTATAAAATTTTTGTTCTGAACCCTGAAGTATGCACCTAATCTTTTCTAGTTTGAGATGGAACAGAACATCTTGTATCCAGTGTGAAACAGAAGGTGGGGCAGCATCCTTCCACTTAAGGAGGATCAGACGACGTGCAAGCAACGTGGAAAAGGCAACAATCCTCTGGCCCCCACCAGACAAACCCACACCTCCAACAACAACCCCAAACAGAAGCAGAAATGGACATGGTATTATTTTTGTTCCTAGCACACAAGTAAGCGCATCACAGACATCCGCCCAAAAGTGTTGTATTTTACGGCAACCCCAGAACATGTGGATTAAGGTGGCTTCAGAGGATCTGAAGAGGATAGATTTTAGCTTGTTTGGACTTTGAGAGATGTACACGGTGAACTATTTTGAACTGTATCAAGCAGTGTCTGGCACATATTGAGGATGAATTAATTTTGGTCAAAATACTGTCCCAAACTGTGTCATCTATGGGGATTTGAAGATCCTGTTCCCACAGGGATTTAATGGACTGCATTGAAGGGGATGCAGATTTACTAACAGACTTCTTTTGACTGGGGTCAAATTTAAGGATATCATCTACGATATTTTTTGGAGGTTTATTTGGGAACCCTGGAGTGGAAGATGAAATGAAATGGCGGACCTGTAGGTACCTAAAAAACTGTGACACGGGCAGATTATATTTATTGAAGAGCTGTTGAAAAGAGGCAAATTGGTTGTCGAAGAACAAGTCGTTAAAGGAAATTAAGCCTTTTTGATGCCATTTTTGAAATGTAGCATCCAACAGTGAGGGGGCAAAAGAGGGATTTGAGGCTATGGGGGTAGATAAACTCATTTGTAAATATCCAAAATGCTTCCTGAATTGATGGCAGATTCTAATCGAGTTGTGTACCACGGGATTAGAAATTGTCGCAGGTTTGGCCAGGGGAAGTGGTGCACCAATTGTCGACATCAATGATACTGGGTTGGAGGAACGTTTTTCCATCTCCACCCATGGAGGACCGTTGTTGCTAGAATTACTCGCCCAAAACGATGTGCAGCAGAGGTTGGCAGCCCAGTAATAGTGGCGCAGATTTGGTAGAGACAGACCCCCCCTCCTTTTTTGCTTTTTGTAAATGATCCTTTCGTAGACGCGGTTTCTTGCCATTCCATATAAACGATGAGACAATAGAGTCAATTTCCTTGAAATAAATATTTGGAATATAAACGGGAAGACACTGGAACAGATACAAAAACCTGGGTAATACAGACATCTTAATTATATTTACTCTTCCAATAAGTGAAAGGTGAAGGGGGGACCATTTGGATAGTTCTTGTTGTATTTTTAGCTTCAAAACAGTAAAATTCTTCTTAAAAAGATCACTAATTTTTCTCGTAACAGTTACTCCGAGATAGACAAAGCTCTGTTGTTCAATCTTGAAAGGTGCATTTAGTTCCCTCAAAGTTGGTTCAGGAATATTAAGTGGGAGCAATTCGCTTTTATGAAGATTCAATTTATAGCCTGAAACCTTTCCAAACCTGGCCAGAAGATTAAGAATATGGGGAACAGTTTCTCTGGCCCTGGAAACAAACAGCAGGAGGTCATCTGCATAAAGAGACAACTTATGCTCCACACCCCATCTCGAAATGCCATGGATGGAGCGATCATTTTTAACTGCTATCGCCAATGGTTCAATCGCAAGAACAAAGAGCAGCGGGCTGAGAGGACAGCCCTGACGAGTCCCGCGATGGAGTCGAAATGGTTTGGAGTAGGTGTCGTTAGTAAGAACCATAGCTGATGGGCAAGCATATAAAAGTTTAATCCAAGACAAGAAAGGAGAAACCAAACCCAAATCCACGCAGAGTTTCAAAAAGGTATTCCCATTCAACCCTATCAAATACCTTCTCAGCATCCATGGAGAGGAGACATTCAGACTCATCAATGTTTGGGGTGTACAGGATGTTAAATGATCGAAGGATACTAAAAAAAGAGCGTCTGTCTTTGACAAAACCAGATTGGTCGCAGGATATAAGGTTAGGCAGGACCTTTTCTAAACGCCGGGCCAAGAGTTCAGCTAAGATTTTATAGTCACAATTCAAAAGTGAAATTGGCCCATAAGAACTGCAGTCCAGGGGATTTTTATCATTTTTGGGGAGTAACGTTATACAGGCTAGGTTCAAACTGCTGGGAAGAAAACCTCTTTCTAAAGAGTCAGAAAACATAGTGGTCATGACGGAAACTAACTTTTCCGCAAAGGCTGCATAAAACTCACTCGGCAGACCATCTGGACCAGGAGACTTTTGAGGATTTAAGGCTCGAATTGCTTCCAAAATCTCCTGCTGCTGTATAGGAGCATCCAGCATTGAGACTTCATCTGGACCCAAGGTGTTCATGGGTAAATCTTTAAAAAAGTCAGAGAGTGTGTCAGGAGTACAGGTGTCATCAGAGCTATACAATTTATAATAATAGGACTGGAAGGCTTCATTTATTTTCTGCTGATCCGTTACCAGTCTACCATCTTGAGCAGTTATGCCGTTAATGAGTTGTTTAGCCCTTGCACTTTTCAGCTGCCCTGCCAATATCTTTCCTGCTTTGTCTCCGTGTTCATATGTATTACTCCGATTTTTCAATAAAAGATACTCAATGGAGTAAGATGTAAGTCTGTCGTACTCAGTACTAAGAGCAATACGTTCTTTACACAGGTCTTGAGTGTGATTCAGAGAGTGTTTTAGATCTACATCTGCTATTTGTTTTTCTAATTCTTTCTGCCTTGACACTGACTCACGTTTCTTTTTGGCCGTAAAAGAAATTATTTGACCTCTAAAGTAAGCTTTGAGGGCCTCCCAGACAGATGTAATGTGGATGTCAGGTGTTAGATTAATATCTAAAAACAAAGATATTTGGTCAGAGATAAATTTAATGAAATTGTCATCGCTTAACAAAAGTGAGTTAAATCTCCATTGTCTTCTAGGGGGAGAAGAGCCAGGCATGTGCAATTTCAGCAACAGAGAGGCGTGATCTGAGATCACTATTGGTCGGTAGTCGCAGGATTCAATATTTTGAGTGAGTTTATTGTCTGTAAAAAATTAATCAATCCTACTATAAGATTGATGTGCATTTGAAAAAAAGGAGTACTGCCTATTATGTGGGTGGAGAAAACGCCAGATATCTGAAATACCATAAGAGGTGAGGAATGATTGAATGTAAGAGGCAGATTTTGATGTAGGATAACCTGTCCTCATTGAGGACCTATCCATCTCAGGATTCATGCACAAGTTGAAGTCTCCTCCCATAATGAGCAAATGAGAGTTTAAACAGGGCAATCGACTAAAAACACTTGAGAAGAAAAGAGGGTCGTCACAATTAGGGGCATAAATATTCACCAAAACAACTTTAAGGTGGGACAGGACACCAGTGACTATGACAAATCTACCATTGGGATCAGCTACAACAGAGGAGGCAGTGAAAGAGATGTTTTTACTTATCAATATTGCAGCACCTCTTGCCTTTCCCTGGAAACATGAATGAAAGATCTGCCCCACCCATCCACATTTCAAACGGAGATGTTCTGAAATTTTAAGATGAGTTTCCTGGATGAACACTATGTCAGCACCCATACTTTTTAAGTGAGTCAAAGATTTTTTTCCTTTTAATAGGATTATTCAGGCCTTTGACATTCCAGGTGAGTATGTTAAGTGAGCTAGACATAATTAGGTTTAGGGCAAACTATTAGAGTCATTTGTCACAGTAGCTAACTTTGGGTGAAGAAGAAGATGTGCATATATGTATATGACCAGCCCAACAATAGGGAAGAAGAGGAAGAAAGAGAAGGAGAACAGCGAAACCACAAGACCAAACCAAAACAAAAGCTCACAGGACACCGACAGCGGAAACACAAAAACTCCACATGAAAAAAGGATCACACAAATAAAAAAGTGGAGCCACAAACCCCCAACCTTCCCCTCCCACAAAAACCCACCCCAGCACTTGTGCCCTACGAACTTGGACACGTGCGCAAATCCCTCCATCGACTGGGAAACTCCGAATCGCTTCACAGTAGCACTGACCAGAAAAACAAAGACAAAAATAAGAAACCCAATCGTGCTACATGAGGCTAAACACGACCAAAAAGATTAATGAGTCCAAAATGCAGATGTGCATGTTCAACACAGAAGAAAGTAAGACATGACCTGAACTGCTCGGTCAAGAAAAGGAAAAAGCATTTTAAGATGAAAGTTGAAAATAGTCAGCATCCAAATGTCCATAAGGTTCGGGACTTTAAAAAATAATTGAATAAACAAAAACGGTCGTCCCTGTAGATTACAAGCAGAAAAGGAAATATATGTGTGTGTGTGTGTGAGAGAGAGTGTGTATGTCCGTGTGTGTATGTACTGTATATTGCAAGAGAAAGAAAGAAAAGAAAAAGAAAATAAATCAGTGAACTGCCAGATTCGTTTCTCTCTGTAGCAACGAGAAAAAGTCTATTTAAAGTTTTTATCGACAAACTCGGTGGCCCGGGAGGGATCCTCAAACCTGTGCGTTTTTCCATCTGGCATGGTGATCCTCATCACAGCAGGGTAGAGGAGGCCGCTCGCTTTTTAGCAACAGAGGAGCTATAATCCGGGAAAAGAGAAATCCTCTTGCCATTGTAGGAAAGTGGGGAGACCTCGCCCGCTCGCTGCAGGACCAGGCTGCGGGTGTGAAAGAAAAGAACCCTCGCCACGATGGGTCGCGGGGGGGCTCCCTCCCCGGGCTTCTCTCTTAGGGTCCGGTGGGCTCGATCCAGCAGGGGCTTCTCCTCCAGGCCAAGCAGGTGCTGCAGCAGCTGGGCGATAAAGTCGGTTGGTCGGGGTCCCTCCGCTCCCTCCGGTACACCAATCACCCGTATATTGTTCCTCCGGGACCTTGCTTCGAGATCTTCACACCTCTCCTCCAGGCGGGCGGCCCGTTTACCCAGGTTGCCGACACAGGCCTCCAGCTCGGTGATACGGCCGCTGTGGTCTGAAGCCGAACATTCTAGGTCCCTGATTGTCGCTGCGTGAGCTTCGACCGAACGCTGCAGCGGTTCGATGGAGCTCCTTAGCTTCTGTCTCACTGATGCAATGTCCGAGCGAAGACTGGTGAATAAGTCATCAATCTTTCCAAAAATGTCTGACCTGAGCGAGTCAATCAAAGATTGTAGCGTGCTAGCATCAAGGCAGCTAGCCTCGTTAGCCGCCTCAGGAGCCGCTGAACCTGTCCCGGCCTGTGGTGATTTGCGGCCGCCTTTCGAAGATTCTTTTGAACGGGAACTCGCCATCATTGTTTTAAAAGTCCAATCGAGGAGCCGAAGAAAAAAGAGTTTAAAAGGGAATTCTGCGACTATTAAGGTCTTAAAATGTACATAAATGAATAGTTTTGGTCGGATGCCTCAGAGCACGAGGGGTACACGTCTACTCCGCTTAGCGCTCCATCCGGGTTTTTGAGGTGATCCCTTTTGACTAGGAGTGCCTTGGAATCATTTAGCATTAATTTTTCTATTTGATCTGCTTTGGAAACAAGGCGTGCCAATATACGTTTTCTCAGATTAATTTGTTTTTCAAGTTTTTCTTCGAGAGCCTTTGTGGTCAACTTTATCCGTCTTTTAATAATCAGCTCAACAAATAAATAAAGAAATGCATTTATAGCATAAACATAATCTTTGTCATGTTTCAATAAACGTTCCCCAAACATTAATTAAAGTAATATAACATGTAAATCTGAATTTAAACACAACATAGAAAATGGCACTAACAGTATTATTTGTAAAAAATAAATGAAACACTTACTCTATTTGGTCAGAAAGACCGCTGTAGATCTCGTCATCAGGAGCAGATCCTTCCTGAGGAAATGGCCTGTTAAAGAGAAATGTGTATTTAAATGCATCTTTAAGGATGCATTCACACCTGATAGTCGTGAAGACTCAGTTGAATTGCAGACCAGCAACATTGTTGCTGGGGCGACCATGGCTCAGGACTTAGGAGTTCAGCTTGTAGTCAAAGCGTTGATGGTTCGAGCCCGGTGAGGCCTTGCCTCTGTCAGTCCAGCTGTGGCTAGAATGTCACTTGCCATCACCAGAGAGTGAATGTGTGTGTGAATGAATGTAGGATGACCTACTACATCTGGTCGCTATGCGCTGGTCAATTGGCAGCAAGTCAGAGGAGCTCCTGAATTTTATTTCCCATTTATGTGTTTATTTGTCTTTTTAGTTTTTTTGACATGACATTTGACAGAACACCATCTCAGACACAAAATACAATGCTAACATAGTACCAACAATACCCCATGACACGATTATATAGTTATTCATGAGCGTCACTTTCCTCTTGATTTTGTGAGGTTTGTGGCCTCTGCAAAAAGCATGAAAGGTCTCCAGATACTTTCAGAAAAGTACTTTTTTTCCTCTTGCAAATATGTAATGCATTCCACTGGAGGAGTAGCCAACATCTGCTTAACCCACTGTCCAATACTTGGTCTTCTTATGCCATTCCAGTGCAGTGCAATCAACATTTTAGCTTATAATAAACAAATATCTATAAACAACTTCTCAGGTTTTGCATATCATATGTGCTTGGGATATAAACCTACAACTATAAAGGAAGGTTCCTAAGGAAGGTCTTTAGAAATAATGTCCTTTACAATTTGCTTTATTGCACCCAAAAATATCCTAATTTCTCTACATTCCCAAATACAATGGAACCGTGTTCCCATTTCTTCTCCACACTTTGTAGAAATGTTTGGGGTATTTGGATTGTATTTGTTTAATTTACCAGGAGTGATATAAACACGCATAAGCCACTTGTATTGTAATAATCTCAACTGTGAATGTACAGTTTGCTTTGGTGCTTTACAACAAACCAATTGCCACTCATCTATTGACAATTTTTTGCAGATCTTTCTTCCAAGCTTCTAATTTTATGGTTGAATTATCTGGAGACTGTGATAACAATAATTTATAGAATTGTGAGATTATTCCCCTTTTAAGGCAATTTTCACTAATAATTTCTTCTAACTTACATTTGGGTGGTTTCAATATATTGCATTGTTTCATTCCTATATAGCTTCTAAGTTGGAGATACTTGAAAGAATATTTCCTTTGAATGTTGTATTTGTGTCTAAGCTTATCTAATCATTTTGTCTGAATCTGTTGGATATAGATCTTAGATTTTCTCCAATCCATTTTTGCAAAAATAGCACCCTATTGATCTGAGCTGAGGTGCCCAATTGTGCCATACTATATTTGGGCACATCAAACCTCTTTCTTCATATGGAGTAATGACAGTCTTATTCTGGCTCGTTTGTTTGCCCATATAAAATTAAGAAGCAGTTTCTTAAATGCTTTAAACCAGTCAGCAGGGGGTGGCAAGGGAATATTCAGAAAAACATACAACACTTTTGGCAGTATAGCTCCTTGAATTTAATAATGTTTTTATTGAATATACCCTTTTTTGGGATACATAAAGTATCTATCTATCTATCTATCTATATATATATCTATCTATCTATATATCTATCCATCCATCCATCCATCCATCCATCCATCCATCTGTGTATTTTATACATATTTAAATATATATGTTTTTTATATATAATTCATTTAATCACACATAGTTCAATGCATGGGACCAATATCAGATAATAACACGTCCAGTATACTAACAGATTTGCATAAAAATAGATCAAATGTGGATGCACAGAGTTATAAAAAAATTAGGTGCATAAAACACCTTACAGGCTTACATCTTTGACAGTTACATTAAAAATTAAAAACATTTTTTACACCAGAATCACAGCAACACAAATTTACTCACTGAAGTCCTTGTTTTAGAGCAATGTGGGAATGGGACAAGATGGACAAAGTGTTGATGACCTGTCAAAAAGACCCACAAGGAAAATATAATGTTAAAAGTATGCATAAAGAGAAAAATAGACAGAGCAGTTTGAGTGAAGCTGTTAAACATGCTTTAATGTTTAAGTCAATACTGAATAATTTATTTTCAACCAAGTTTCACTTTTCTTAAAGGCGGTATCAGAATGAGTGATCTAAGAAAATTAGCTCCATGACAGATGACAGTGGTTGATATTACACTGACTTTTATTTCTGGTCTCTGCATTTGTATGTAAATGAACTGAATCATATAGTGCTTCTCTATTCATACCACTCAAAGTGCTTTACACTGGAGGCTCATTGACCCAATTACACACTAATAAAGAACTCAGTTGGCAACTTACGGTAAAGTGCTTTGCCCAGGGATACACTGACAAGTGACAGGAGGAGGCTGGAATTGATCATATGACCTTCCAATTGCAAGACAACTACCTTCTGTCGCCCAAGTATGTGAAACCAGGGGTTCTTGAATTTCATGCTACAGATTTATATTCTTTAGAAAAGATTTTTTTGGATGTTAACTATTTTCCTTAACAACTCTTCTCTTTCGTAATGCACATGGTTAAGTTAAATGCAACAAGTCACAAGGTTCCCTGTCAAACCAAAAGGTTTGTTTTCACAGTCAACAATTTCTGAGAGTTTCAGTTTGGTCATGGCTTACATGCCAGGCAAAAGACAGAGTGAAACCTTTTTAGAGAAGTATTTGAATGAACTGCTTTCTATCTTTTTTAAGATGTTATTTCTCTTAATATATCATTTATTTAAGCAAATGAAAATTACTAAAAAAAATTATTTGCTTGTCCTGACCCCATAAAAAAATGTATTAAGTACTGTCAAGAAGAAGAAGAGGGACATCAGATCTAACATAAGAGATGAGGTGAACGTCTCTGTAATAGCAACCTTGACTTCCTTCCCAATCTAGCAAAACAACAAGCTAATTGTCTCTATTGCTCTTGTGTTTTGATGAAGTAATTCATGGAAAAATAGCTCAGAGCAAGTTTTGAGTGCATTATACTGCACAGGAGATGGACATCCCTTTCAGAAGTGTTGCATAATTGTATTAAAAGTTTCTACTTATTTAACATTCCATCTTTCTGAGAAACTAAACTATGGCTTTTCATTATCAATATCCCATAATCATTAAATAATGTAAAATAAAAATGTAAATTTGATCACTGTATGCAGAATGAATCTATATAATAAAAAAGTTTGATTTAAAATTAATGAACTTTTCCATTACATTCTGGTTTATTGACAAATTATAAAGTAAAAACTGAGGTCTTAAGAAGCCCCCTTTTTTCTTACTCTAATCTACTGCACCAACACAAAAAGTGAAAGAGGGCTCCAAAAAAAAGCAAAAAAACAAACAAAAAAGTCAAGCCATCACTCAGCTCTTGCGAATTATATAGTTACCATTTTGTTTCCTGTTGGGGATGTGTGGGTTGTCTGCAAGCTGCAGTAACTAGTCTGATCATGGTTTTGGTTTCTCTGGCATCAGCGTGTTTCACATTTCCCTTTTTTCAGGGACCATAATTTTTAGGACTGCATAATTATCATCATGAATGAGATAAGGAGCTTACTATATTGATTTTTTTCATTCACAAATTATTTGTAATTTAATGACAGCATCATATTTAAGGCGACTTTTTGTTTTGCTGCTCTGTGAGAAGAGTAACAGATATGTACTTTGCGTCAGATACTCCCATAGTCTCCAATACCACCATAAAAAGTCAATAGATTTTTCTCTAGTTGCTTTTTTAAAGAAGAGTCACTAGAGGGATCTAAAACCTTGTTAAATATAGCAACAAAGTCAGTACATACGCAACACTGTTCTCTTCCTGTTACAGACGGGTGGGGTGGATTCACATGACTGTACGTATTCATTCGACTCCACCCCATCCAGTCTGATGCAGTCAGCATCTTAAAGGGACATGAGCATCGCTAAACTAAAACACATCTTTTCATTTTTTCAAAAATACTGAATATACCCACATAGGCAAAATGGTGTCATAATAGTCATGGATTTCAGTATCAATTTTTCTGTTTATCGCCCAGCCTGTCTGCAGCATATATGTTGGTTCTGCACCAGTGGTTGGCAAAATACAGGGGCTCTTTTGAGCCTTTTATGCCTGTAACCAGCAACATTGGTCACATATACACTCCAAAGCCTCCAGAACTACTAATTGGTCAAAATAATCCACACCCTTCAGTTTTGTCTGCAGGCAGATCCTTTTGTTCTTTTTGTGTCTCTGCTCTGTCTTCACAAACCCCCAGATGGTTGTGGCAGATGGATGCTCATACTGAGCCAAGTTCTGCTGGAAGTTTCTTCCTTTTAAAGGGGAGTCCCCCCCCCCCTCCATTGTTCATAAAAGCTTGCTGAGAATGAGGTATTGCTGAGGGATTGCTATGGTTGGAGTCTAAATATACGGGCACACAACCTCATGTTGTGACTTGATCAAAACTGCTGGGATTCCTTAAATAGAATTTTTATTAATTGAACTGAATATTTGTGTGATTGTATTGAAATTACTTTTCTTGTAAAGTGCCTTGAGATGACATCTGTTATGAATTGGCACTATATACACAAACTGAATTGATATTGAACTGAATTTTAAATGTTTAAATGTTTTTAAGTAAATCTAATATTATTTGTAATCATAAAAACTATTTTCATTGTTTTGCCTGCTTTATTTATTTGCATTCATGCAATTAATGAAAACTATGAATAAGAATTTTGGAAATTGGTCATAAAACTTGTGAAGAGACAAAGAAGCACAAGGTAAGACATAGGAACAGAGCAGGAAAAACAGAGGCCAGGATAAGATGATAAGATGTATTTCTTTTATTTGTCAAAATATTAATTATATAGTAAAATTTAGTAGCCCATTTGTTTTATGTTATCTGCTCTTAATTGATGTAAGATGTATTCCTTGGAACAGTAATCTGGGGTGACTTTAATCAGCAGCTGATAGTTTATGATAATTTTGATATTTAATATTTGTTTGATAGTGTTATTTTTGCTTTATTAAAGCATAGTAAGTGTAATACAGTGCTCTCATCTGCTTTAAGGTGGTCAGAATTTGAAAGGTGAGTTGCCATAAAATTTAAAGCTGCATTTTTTTCAAATGCTAAAAAAAAAAAACCTCAATGACCATCGTGAGAAATGTAGCAGAAACAGCAGCACATAAGCATAAGTATAAAGCATAAGAAAAATAAATAAGAATACCAGCCAGACAGTATTTTTACATTTTAATCTGTGTGAACTCAGTTCACAACTGTTATGAGCGATGTATCTGCGCAGCACCAACTAATGGGAAGCAAGATGAATACAGTCTCAAAAACTGTTACATTTTTATTCTTTAGACTTTAAAGTTTTAACTTTGCCTCACCTCACCTCAGAGGGGGAGGTACATGTTTTTCAGGAGGACTTGTAATAATTGTACAAATAATCTGTATTCATTAATTTTGGCAGCCTTATGTGCTGCTGAATCCATGTAACAATTTCTACAACATTTCCTGTTTTTAGAGACATGCAACCATACCACTCATTATCATGTATTTTTTATGCCTGATCAATTCTGTTTATCCAGATGTAGTTGATGACAGTAAATTGAACCAATTGGTTCTAATGAATAAAAAGGTATTCATGTCCCATAAGAAATAAAAAAAGGTGTGTACATACCTTTCCAAAGTCCCGCACATCAAAAAGTTCAAAGGCCTCAAACAACTCATTCTTCTTGAGATAAAACTTCTCTTGACAGACAACCAGAAAGGTCCGGATATTTTTCAGGCAGAGAAACTAAAAAAATAAAATAAAATTAGTGAACAAAAAAAATCACTAAATTTATTGTCTTTTTACTAGATTTCAGTGTAAACTATAATGCATTTTCTTACAAGTTAGCATCACTTAGTTTTACACTGCAACCAAAGAACTATGAAGAGACTGTTAGCATGTATGGGAACATCTGATTTTAGTTAAGTCTCTACGCAGTTTTCAGACTGAAATTATTTAAATTATCAATCTTCTGTTCTATATTTTTCACAGATTTCCTATTAATAGGTAATTACATAAAGTTAACCTGTATAGAAACAACCATTTTCAGCTAAACCCTGAATACATGTTCAATATATTGCATATATATTGCATTAATATTTTGTAGTGGGAGGTCTGGTACCTAGCTCCAACATTCATTGGGTAAAAGGTGGGTTAAACCCTGGACAGATGGGCAATCCATCACAGGTTAATCCAGAGACCCATGCAGAATGCATCCATGCACACACTCAAACCCAAGTCCAGTAAAAAAAAGAAATCTATTAACAGGCATCTTCTGGACAGTGGGAGGAACCCAGAAGATCCAAAGAAAGAAATCATGCATGTATGAGAGAGAATTCCTTCCAGAAAAACCTCAGGCTTAGAAAATCTGGGACTGACTTGCAGCATGGCAGTAGTGCTAAGTGTGGGACCATGCAGGCAAATAAATGAATGAATATCTTTTAATACCCCAAATCACAAAAAGTTGGGATGGTATGTTAAATTAAGATCAAACTGAAACCAGTAATTTGTTAAATTATCTTTGACCTGTATTACACTGAAAACAATACTACAACCCATTTAATGTGTTCCTCCTAAATTGTATTGTTTTTGCTGTTGCTGTTTTTAAAATAAACACACATTCCAGTTTTGGTTCTTGCAACACATTTCAAAAAAGTTGGAACATTTAAGCATTTCAAAATTTGTACTTCTGCCATTCCTTTTCAATAGCGTATGTTGAAGAAAAAAAAGAAAAATCAATTCTGAATCAATTTTATAAAAAATCTAAGAAACAACTTCAAAAATCGGTTTAATTGTTTACAATAATGCCCTTTTTAGAGCTAAAATAGGAATTAAAGATCCAGACAACCGAAAGATTTAGGTTATAATAAGCTAAACATAAGCAGGACAATGCACACAGTTAGATGATCATGTGACATTTTTTGATAATGTAAGAACAGGAATGTTATACTGTTTTTTATTTTAATGGATCTGATTCCATGCAAAGCACAATTTCGAAGAAAAGGTTAGAAAGAATTTTTGAAAATAATCCTGATTTCAAAGGTATAGTTCATTGACTGCGTTCAGCAAAGAATATTGAAAATTGCAAAAATTTGTGACATTTGTAGCATGTTATGAAAATATTCTAGACATAGAAGCACTGACAGCGCAGCAGGCCGGATACCAAAACTGTGAATTTAAGCCATATTTTCAGACTTGTAGAGTAGTGCACACACAGACAAACACAACTAACACACCCCTCCCCCGTACCGTCTGTAGGAACTGAGGCTACGTCCACACTAAGCCGATAAGGCTAATCTACGTGACGCCAGCGCCTACATATTATATACAAGAAGCTCTACAGCACAGTACATATCTGCTTGTCCCGTTAACCGAAGAGAACAATAGCTGCTCAGAAGAAGAGAAAGTTTTTGGTGAGGACAGACAACGAGATCGATTTATTACTCTTCGCTGTTGTCTTTGTCTGTAGTGTTGTATTGTTATTGACGCAGCATTCATTGACGCCACTTCCTTTCATTATCCGGGGAAGCTGTCCACACTAGCTTGTTTAGCCGTTGAATTAAGATTTACACGGCTCTCTTACCCAGCTAATAGTTATCCGGCCACAGACCTTAAATGATGCCGGGTTAGTGTGGACGATAGGGGGGTGTAGACTAAATAATTATACGTTTAAGGCATTATCCGGCTTAGTGTGGACGTGGCCTGAGAATAAAAATGAGAAATTGATTAAAAACATGTTGCATTTAAGAATTATGTTCATATATATGTCTTCAGATTGTATAGCAATTACATGTATTGGTGCATGTGTGAAGAAAAAATATGATGCAGCGTCCTAGCATAATTCCACACAATGGATGTGCTTGCACTCATTGAAGATTCTTTTTTATGTTAGGCATGCTGCTGCATCAACGGCGTGTCACCTGCAGCTCTTCCATTTATTTTTATGACCCCAAATAAATGTTTTGCATGGAGGATACTTTTTAAAAGTAGAACGCACCTTTATGCCAGGCTTTAAAGTGATTGTCTGGACTTTGTAAAAAAAAAAGAGAGAAAGGACATGACTTGAAAAAAAAACGACCCAAGCTTCCTCCCTTTGTGATTGGTCTTGAAGCTGCACCTACTTTTCCGTGCACGCGCCAGGTCAATGAGCCAAGACGTGTGGAGGAGAGAGAGAAAACAACCAGTGTCAACAATGGAGTTGTCGGAGGTGAGGATGCTTTTTTGGTTTGAACTCGGTATCTTCTGCTCTTGAGCTGAGTGTTGATCCATGGCTACGCTCGGACTAACTGTATGTCCACACCAAAAGCGTCAAAACGCGCCACATGCCCCCAGCTGGAGGCTTGAACATTCGCTCCTTGAAGCGTGTACAAAGCAAAGTTGACGCGCTTGAAAACACGGCGCGTGTGGGCGGAAATACGTCACGTCTGGGAGGACGTAGTGCCAGATGGTGTGTTTGCAAGATGGTAGCTGTTGAGCTAACGTTCGAAGAAAGAGTGTCCTCTCTTTATTTACTTTGGAGAGCAGAGCAGCGGCGTAGGCGACATCCTCGCCGTGTCATATAGCTCCGGGTTGTTAGCCACAGCGTTGATGAGCCTCTCCTCCATGTTGAATGAATAACTTTCTGTCCGCTGTGAACTACGTCAGAGAATCACGTCACCAGGCTCCTGATTGGTTAACGCGGCGCGGTTTGACGCTGGAGTTCAGAGATTTTCAACTTGAGCAGAATTTTTCACGCGCCGCAACCGCCTCATCTGCACAAATCCTCCACGCGAATAGGGCAGAAAAGCTTTTTCGCGACGCAGATCTGCTTCTGATTTGAAGCGGGACCCCCTGCCGCGCTTCAACGCGCTCCTCCATTGACATAACATGTACATCTGACTCGCCGCTTGCTTAATTCGCTTTTGGTGTGTACGAGCCGTAATGCCGTAGGCTTGATTCGGAGGCTCCGTTTAAACAGAAAACAGAGTATGCGCGCAGTTATGAGCACGAGCACACAGCGTTCATGATGATTGACAGCCCTTGGCATCACTTGATTGGTTCAAGTGGACGGCACCGTGGCTTTTGAGCCATAGCTGAGATACGGGAAGGTGGGACTTACCTGTAATGTTATAATTCATAAAATTACTTATTTTATATCAACATTTAAGGCCAGGAGGTCAATTTAATACAATTCTTAAAATTTGTCATTCATTTAGAGATACAGACTATCACTTTAAATATCTCAGAGTGCTCAAATGTATTATCTTCTATTTTGATTTGATTTTATTTGTTTTAATTTGCTTTGATTCCAGTCTTACTGTCGCTACAAGATATAAACATAGCTTATAATTGAAACTTTATATTTACTGTTCTTATTTGTTTCATCTCTTGTGCTGCTGCTTTAAGTTTTTTTTTAAGTAATAATTTTTTACTGTTGTCTTCTAACACATTTTTTGTAACTATATTTTTGTCTTTTTATGTGAAGCCTTTGGCTGAGTAAAGCTCTATATAGATTAACATTCATTGATTGATTGAAATAAAAAATCCTCTCTGCCTCCACATGCCTGTAGCTGTCCTTCTTCTCTTGATTGCCATGGTTACCCGTGAAACGACACATATTAGCTGTCTTAAATCGATGCAGAATATTCACTACACACTTTGCATTGACTGTTTATGTCAGAAAGTGGGTGTGTAGGAGGTGGAATGTGATTCGGGAACAGCTGAGCACATTTCTACAAAGAGTCTGATTTATAAAGCTGTGCATACTCCAAATTTGATAGATCAGAAACCTACTAGGCTAGGTAAGTAAAAAAAAGTTTCTGAGCTTAAGTACGGTTTTAGCGAGAATTTTGCACAAAGTTTTATACATGAGATCCCTGGATTGCAAGTAATCCAGTCACATACAATTAGGCTTGATGAAGCTATGTTGATTTAGTACACACTCAGATCTCATAATTGAGACACTTTATGACTTTTACACATGTGGCTAAAAACAGCATCCAAAGATATTTTTTCTCCCTTGAAAGGAGACATTATGAGGGAAAAAAACCCTTTTCCTTGGATTTGGGGTGTTATTGTGTGTCTCTGGTCCATATACAGTACATGCATACAAATTTGGGGGGGAAAAAAACATCCTTGCTGTTTTGAGTGAGATAGGGGTTTCTTAATTGATCCTGCATTCAGTCTGATTGAGCTGTTCAAATTCTGTTCAGCTTTGTATGTCACAGGCCGGAATATTGGAATATCCAAACCTTCTCAAAGCGCTCTCTCCACCTCCTCAGAGCACTGTCTCCACCCACCAGGTACAGCAGTAAACAACAGTCACTATTCAGATTCTGAATTTTCTACTTTTAAATTCAGACAACACAGAACTTGTTGTCTTTGGACCAGAACCTTCTGTCTTTGGACTGCTAAATCAATCACTTCATCTGGATGGCATTCATTTGGCCTCTAGTAATAATGTAATAAACCTTGGTGTAATTTTTGACCAAGACATTACATTTAAATCCCATATTAAACAGGTTTCTAAGATTTCTTTCTTTCACCTCCGGAATATTGCTAAAATTAGAAAACATCCTGTCCAGGAGTGATGCAAAGAAACTTGTCCATGCATTTCTTACTCTTAGGCTGGACTACCATACTTCCTTAATATCAGGAAGTCCACAAAATGCAATTGAAAGCATTCAGTTGATCAAAAAGGCTGCAGCAAGAGTTTTGATGAATATTAGAAAGAAAGATCACATTTCTCCTGTTTTGGCTCCTCTCCTGTGGAACCAGCTTCCAGTTTTATTCCGTGAGGCAGATACTCTGTTTTCAAGACTAGGCTTAAAACCTTACTTTTGGATAAAGCTTATAGTTATAGTGGCTTAGGTTATACTGAGCTATTTTTTTACTTAGGCTGCTACAGGTTTAGACTGTTGGAGGAAAGACTGACCACTTTTCTTCTCTCTTCTACTTTTCTCTTCTACCACTCTCAAGATATATTTTTTCTCCTGTTACTGCGATTGTTAACCCAGTTTTCTGGGTTCTTCTTGAGGTTTCTTCCTGTTAAAGAGGAGTTGGTAACACTGTTCTCCATTGTCTTTACATGATTGCTAATTATGAGGGATTGCTTTGGCTGAAGGATAAGTTAATGACTCGATGCAATTTGCTGAGATCCTTAAATGGAAAATGTTTAAAACTGATAGGAATGTATGTATGATTAAATTGAAATTACTTTTCTTTCAAAGGGCCATGAGAACATCAATTGTAAATTGGCAGTTTAAAAATAAACTGAATTGAATTGATTTTATCACTATATCATATATATTGAAAATAAATGTACATATATTTATATGTACAAATATATGTACATATATTGAATATATATATTACCTATGTTGAAAATATTTTTTGAAATTCATTAATAATAAACAGATTTTTTATGGTTTGATCAATTATTTATGCAACATTGTAGCACATAGTTGTTAGCTAAGATGGTCCCTGCTTTAACATAAACACTTTGGCAGATGCTGCATTTATGGCAAATTGCATGTTCTTGTATAGTGCTTTATTTTGTCCCCAAGGGTCCCAAAGCACTTCACAGTACATTCAGTCATTCACCCATTTACACACTGGTGATGGCAAGCTACGTTGTAGCTACAGCTGCCCTGCGTCGCATTGACAGAAGCATGGCTGCTGAAAACTGGCGCTACTGGGCCCTCTGACAACCACCAGAAGGCAACAGGTGAAGTGTGCCCAAGGACACAATGACTGAGACAGCTAGAGCTGGGGCTTGAAAAATTCCCAGACGAACTCCTGTGCCTCAGGGGTTAGGATTGATTTTAGACCCAATCAGAATTTAGATATTTTTTCCATACAATTTATACTTGTCCCCCATTTTTATAGTGTCTCTTATAACATTTATCACTTGAGACACTTAACATTAGCTTCTGTTAACTAGATATCTAAATGTTTAATTGAAAATATGGAATTTGTTATTGAAAATTGCATCTGGTAGACAGAAAGGTTTACATAAACTTGAACAGCATTAATATAAAGAAGTATCTTCATTAAAAGACGGTGTCAGAAGAAAGGTACTTGAAGCTAAAAGACGGCAACAAGAAAAACCACACAGAGCACGGTTTGAGTGATACAGTGGTCAGACATTTGCTGCTTTATGTAACTTCCTGAGCCTGCTGCTCTCCCTTAGTCTATTTATCTTCCTCACTCTCTGTCTCTCTCTCTACTTCTGCACAGAAAAATGCAGAACTCTAATTTGAGAAAAGGGGAAACATTGAGTTCTAGTTGCTACTGCTGCGCACATCACTTTACACAGGAGTATAAACTAACAAAAAGAAGCAAATTTGTTCTCACAGCAATTATAAAGAGAGCAGTAATTACTGGTGGAAGAACAAAGGGTATATATTCAGCTTTTGTAAAGTCATCAGGTGAGCCAACATGCTCACATGTGGACTCTGTCTTCTGTTAATCAGTTGATACTTATATACCAAATCTGACCTCATAGGATTTCCCAGAGTTTCACATGCTAGTTGCACATTTCATGCAAGGTCCCAACTGCTCACAAATTAAGGCACTTTTAGATACATATACTGTAAGTGTTTAGAAATATTGTGTTTATACAATTTAGGATTTCCCTTAAAAAGTCGAGACCAAACACATAATAATACCCCTGTGTCATTCTCTATTTTTTTTAACCCATTTCTTGTAACATCTGTCAGCTCTTTTGTACTGTAGTAACAGCACATTTTTAACATGCTGAGCGTCTGATGCTACCAGCATGCAAAAATAAAGCTTATGCCACATCCATGCTTGCAATATAAAGATGTCAATTTTTAGTCCAGCTTAGAGTTTTGGATTTTCTTTTTACATTATTAATAATTGTATAACATTTATATTAGCTTCTTGAATGACTTAGAAACAGCAGCCACAGGAGCTAGCACTCTGTTAGCCTATCTGAAAGCTATTGTGGTGCAGTTCTAAACACAAAAACAGAATCAAAAGCCACAAATTGACACACTTTATGATATTTAATCAGATTTTAGCTTTGTAGCCTATATAGTCTATGCCAGATATACATTTATTTAATAGCCAGAAGCAGGTATTAAACAACAAAAATATTAAGTTCAAAGTAAACCCTGATGGCTAACTTAGCTTTAAAGTTGCTGAGTGTAATTTATGTCATATTTCAAGAAGTGTGGCAGTGTATTACAGTAATAGCTATTGACCTAGTCTTTTGTCTTAAGGCAAAACATTTACAAGTTGATTGCTCTGAAACATTATGCTCAATAATTTTTTTTCTGAATTTCTTAACCACTCAACTACATTCTCTAAACCAAATTTTCAGTGGCCTAAACCAATTCTTCAAATTAAAGATTAGTTTTGACCAAACATTAAACACTGCTCAGGTATTTAGACATAATTTGCCAATCTCATCTACTCCTTTTCCCAAAACCATAAACACATTTTAAGTCACTAAAAACATTTCACAATTCTATAGCAAAACTATAAAAACTGGCAGCAAAATTAGAAGACAACTAAATTACAACTGTGATGTTTAGACAGAGCAGCTCAAAATTCAACACACATGTATCTGGTGATGTGATCACATCAAACGGGCAGGAAAAAAGTCAGTTTCAGAGTTCACCACTGGCACACATGCATCTACCATTGATAGACACATATACAGAGGCAGAGAAGAAAGAGATATCGGACAAGGAAAAAGGGGATGAGGATGACAAAGAAGAACCATTACTTATAAAATTTAGCCAAATGTATGACATTATCGTGAAGCTGGGAATTGTAGTAATGTTTAATTTTTGGTGTTTTTCTTTTGTTTTTTTCTTTTTGTTATCTACTTTCAGCACTTTATATCTCTCTAATCACAACATTTTTTTGGTTAAGTGCTCTTTAAATATTTTCCTGTTAACTACATAACCTGGAGGCTGTCTTCAATTAGTTGATGCAGTGTCTAACTAATATTATGTGATGAATATACTGTATTTTACTTGCTGTGTGTATGAGGTGAACACAGTGTTTGGTTTAGAACACGATGGATTTTTAGGTGAAAGTTTGACTTTACTGAAAAGTCTGAGAACTGGTGAATGTTGTTAAAAATGTAACATAGCAAAAAGTAATTTTGTTCCTATTTTAGATCCATTGTCACTCAATTATTTTTTTGGTATTTAAACTTCAAACAAGATATCATATATAGCACAAATATATTTATGATATATATATATATATATATATATATATTTATTAAGTGCCCAGTCTTTTCTTGTAGCAGATCTTCAATGTTTTCACAATCAATGAAGTTACTTTACTTATTTTTAATTTAAAGAATTCCTAAATCCAACTCAAAGTACAATCATATTTTGGAGATCAACCAGAATTTGTTTTATTGCATTACCCCATTTAGCATAGTGTATGTTTTTTTTTCTCTTTTTATTTATTTTTTTACGTTTTAGCATATTTCTGATCTATAAGAAAATATGGATCAGAAATATTTATCAGAGATGATCTTATTTTAGATATTACAAAAATACATTTGTGCTAGGAATTCTAAATTATCTAAAATTGGAAGAGTGATGGGTGATGATCTGTGTGAATATTTACTTGATGAAATTTGTTATTTTTCAGTGAACCCAATCTTTTTTTTTTTATCTGTTTCCCTGATATTTTACTTCATCATCACTTTCATCGATTCTACTGCTCTGCATGCTTCCAAAGCAGGTAAGATAAGATATTACCATATTTTCTTATCATACAGCCTTTGGGAATGATGGTTGTTTTGTAGCTATGAAAATCTATGGAAATGGAGCAGGAAAAGATTTATGTGACTCACCTGCGACATCTGGGGCCTCAGGTTGATCTCTCTCAGGTTGACGGCCTGAGGCATCAGGTTGTTGAGCAGCTGGCAGAGCAATACACCATCTCTGAGAGCCTGGGCCAGGTCACAAACCTGAGGACATTGACCACAAACACACACACATGCACGCACACACACGCACACCACCCCACATTTGTACAAAGTAACAAAGAGATGGAGATGTACTTTTGTGTGCAGGTGTTCACTGCAAAAACTATTAATTTTCTTGAGAGAATATGTCTTATTTTGACAATTCTTACCAAGTGAAATTGTCTTACTGCACTGGCAGATTAAAATACTAATACTAGTCTAAAATGTCTTAAATGAAATGAAATTATCTTTCAGTGCAGTAAGAAAATTGCACTTGATAAGAATTCTCAAAATAGGACATCAATTCTCAAAATAAGATTAATAATTTAAGACCTTCTGCTCTTGCTTAGTATATAGGTCTCCAAACAAGATCAAAAATGCTTTTTGTCTGGAAACAAGATTGTTGGACTTGGTTAGAATTACATTTTTTTCAGGCATGGGTGAGATCCATCTGATTTACCTGTGCACCCTCCCATGTGACCCGGTGGTTCTCAGGAAGAACACGGCACTCTATCAACCACATCGCGCACTGCCTCCATAGCTCCATCTTTGCTTTTCTTCTAATTTAATATATGGACAGATTAATTTACAGTATATACTGCTTGCAAAACACAAAATCTCAGCATACTGAGCAGGGCTGTTGAGCTTTGATACAGTAAGATTCAATATTAGTTCAGTTGGCAATAAATCACTTGGCCTACTGAAAGCACTGAGCTGTCACAAATACAGCCATTTCAAAGAAACAGCTTTCTGAAAAAACACATTTCTCTGAAGCCTAATTGCAAATACCTATTTTAATTTAATATTGTACAGCAACTAAAACAATCTAGGCTTACCTTCACTAATGTTTCCTCACAGTTTTATGTCTTCTTTCTTGTTCACTCCGTAACTTAACTTTCATTATCTCATTTTCAGAGTTCGCTGCTCTTACTCTTTCTGTCTTCCGTAGTGGGTGTTCTGCAGAGCTGCACTGCGTTACAGGCTTTTAACTTCATCCCGCAACTTCCTTTTTCCTCTGACGCACCCTTTCAAGCGTGCGCATGCACACACACACACACACACACACACACACACACACACACACACACACGTAAGCAAAGTTGCTGCTTTTTCTGCTGCAAACTGATAAAAAAAGAGTGTGAGTCTGCATGAGAGTGTGTGAGCAGACTTAATGCAAGGAACTCATTAGATAAAAGAAGTACTAAGCGCGCATGTTTGTGTGAAATGCAAAGCAGAGGTTTGCCTGTATTAGTTGTTAGAGAAGCACCTACACAAATCTTTAACTGAAATTTGTGGTGCTACTTTGCAGATAGTTGTATGCAGATTTTAGAAGTATTGGTTTTCATACCTTCTAAATGCATTTTAATTTTATGTTAATGAATGATTAGAAAAGCGCACACACACATGCGTGTCTTGCAATACTTGTGTGGGCAGCGTATTTACTTCATTTTACTATGCCTAACCCTGACATTTTCCCTAACCCTAAAACTAACTAAAACGTCATTCACACCATACGTCTAAACTTAAGGTAGTAGAGCACAGTCACTTGGTAAACTTTGTGAGGACCAGGCAAAATGTCCTCACAACTACAAATGTCCACACAGTGCTGGTGGCCTGTCAAAGGTTGGTCCTCACAATGATACACACACTCACACACACACTTCAAATAACTAAATAAACCTGTTAAAATAGGGATAAAATCATGTTTGTTAAGTCTTTCAAAAGTTAAAGACCAGAGATAGACCATTTTACTTTCAGTCGAGGAAAAAAAAAAAAAAATCATAAAACTGCACAATGGAACAGCTCACAGATAACAAGAACCTACCAGTAGTGATTTTTTATGAATATTTATGAGTGCCTTTTCTCAAAGTTTTTTTTACGATTGCAGACAGACTAAAATAAAAAATAAAAAAACTGTCCCTCAATTATTGGAAAACATAACAGGTAATGATTTACATACAAAAGAACACTTTCATACATTTGACACTGATATTGAATATGTTACTTACTTACAAACACTTAAATGAACACAGCCATAACGGTATATATTGCAAACACATTTGTAATTACTGACATACTAAAATTAAAACCGTACTGCGCATCGCAAAAATTAAAAGCTTTACACATTTTGCAAAACACTATTAAGAGTGGTTAAGGGATTTGCAAAACAATAAAGCCAAATAAATATTTATGACTCTGAAATCAATCACAATCTATAATTTTTATTTTTTTGGTTTGTGTGTGTGTGTGTGTGTGGGGGGGGGGGGGGTATTTGTAAAAAACATAAAAAACATTCATGCAATCAACACAGGAATGTCTATAACAGGAATGTCATTAAAAAGACACCAACAGGTGCAGAACATTGCTTTAAGGATGATTTGGTGCTTGTGGAGGAATTGGCAGAACATGGTTGTGATGGTAAATTGGTGTTGGTGAGAAGACTGGTGCATGTGATTATGCATAGCAGATATTGACAGATCTTTGATACCTCTGCTGATTTGACTTTTGCACATACATTTCCCGTTTTAACTGCAGCACTGTCTGTAAATTATGCTCCATACAGTACTTGAGCAGGTTTTTTGGCAGGTGGAGGACCAAGAGATGGCTCGGCAGCAGACGCCTTTCCATTTGGTTCCCTAAATCCATGTGGGGAGTTTCAGCTAATAATGGAATTATGTCAATGGAATAATCTTCAACTACTACTACTTTGCAATATCAAAGCAATTACTATGTCTTTAACCAGCCCTGCTCAAGAGGCAGCCCCACATACCAGCCTGAAGCATGGATATGGGAACTTCAGTGTAATTTAACTGGACCTTCCTGAATACCCCGTGTCTCCACTTCATCAGGCTCCGGTCTGATAGAGTTGCTTAGCTCTAGTTCAGTTGTGCTGATTGGTTGTACTTCAGAGGCAAGTGACCACACATCACCAAACAACTGGCTTGATAAAAAAAGAAAAGATAGGGTCTGTTCCAGAAAGCAGGTTATGTGACATACCTGGATAAATTCAAGGGTAAGTTAGAGGATTACCTAAACTTTCAGTTAAAAAAACAGAGGTATCTGTCAAGGTATGTTAATAGCCAGAGCATATTAATCTCTGGACATATTCTACTCTGGAGCAGGTTATGTCATAGCTAAAATTGTTTCAGAAAGGGTTCTGACCATGGCATACCCTTGAAATGTTTATCCTGTAGACATAGAAGCACACATTATAGTGTATTTTCTCAAAATTACTTTAATTAAAATCTTTATATCAAATAATGTCGCATTTATTCATTTCCTGAAATAAAAATATGATAATTTTATTAATTATTTGGTATAATATTTCATTTTAATTCACTTTTATTTATATAGCACCAATTCACAACAGATGTCATCACAGGTCACTTTACAAGAAAAGTCATTTCAATACAATTATACAAACATGCCAATCAGTTAAAACTTTTCTATATAAGGAATCCCAGCAGATTGCACTGAGCCATCAACGAGACGTTTTGCCCGGATCATGCAGGCTCCAACCACAGCAAGTCCTCAACATCCCTCATACAGAGCAAGCATGTAGCGACAGACGAGACGAAACACTCCCCTTTTACAGGAAGAAACCTCCAGCAGAACCTGGCTCAGTACAAGCGATCATCTGGTATGAAAGTCTGAGGGTTTGAGAAGACAGAAGAGACACAAAAAGAACTGATGTAAGAGAGATGTAAGAGCTGTGTCTAGCTGTTTGGGAGCTGGAGGATCTGGTCCCGGTTTGCCGCGAATAGAAGTCAAGGATTTAGCTTTAAATCTTTCTCTGGTTCGTCTGTCTATTTTGATTGCCAAAGCAATCAGATCATCCAAGGTGTCTGAGCTCATCTCGACTTGCTAGATCATCTTTTATTTTGTCATTTAGAGCGTGATAGAACGCTCCCCTAAGGGCAGGATCATTCCTCTCAAATTCAGCGGCCAGGGTTCTAAAGTCAATAGTGAACTAAGCTACTGGGCGAGTCCCTTGTTTAATGGACCAGAGTTTTCGGACTGACTCTTTCTCATTTTTAATGGGCGAGAAGGTGAGGTTAAATAGCTCTAGGAGGTCACTTTAGGTAGTTTTTTCCATTGTGGAAGCGTTGAAAAAGGCATTTCCACAGAGAAGTCCAATAATATAACTAATTTTCTGTGGGTCAGAAGAACATCTCTGGGGAGAGTGGGAGAAAGTTAATTCACATTGTAACAGAAAACCTTTTGTCTTTTCTGTTTCTCCAGAGAATGGTTCTGGGGGTGGTGACGTCACATCCCAGAAGTCGGAATTTGAGGGGTTGTTTTTGCAGGACAGATCTGTAAATAGTTTTTATTATTTTACTTCGTAAATCGAAGTGTCTGTTTGAATAAATTATTGATCGCAATGGAGAGAGAAGTTTGCTGAATAACGGTTTCTTGGATAGCATTTTGGTGTTGATCAGGTAAGGCTCCTTGGTTGATTAAGGTGGACTGAATTTGTGCTGGAGGGTCAGGTTGGCCAGATTGTTCCGTCATGTTTGCAGGGTTTACTAGACTCACAAGCAGCAAAAAATTCAGGACACAGGCGGTAGATCTGGATACGATAAAAGGATGTTTATTTACAGGAAGTAAAATATGAACAGTCTAATAGATCACCAGGAACGGAACCCAGGTGGGGACGGAGCACTGCAGCCAAAAGCAGAGATGTCAGGTGGTTAAGAGGTTTTGATGGCTTGTACTCACAGGATGAAGAGTGCTTTGAATCTTGGAGGTGGGAGGCGACGGTGCAGAGGCTAACCAGGAGGAGATCCAGAGTAACAGGTAATGCATTCACCGTGAATGTTGCACTCCTTTTTGGTGTGGGCACCTTATTCTGCAGTCACATAATCTAAGTTTATACACCAACAATCCAACTGCCTTTTACAGATGGAGCCTGCAAGAAAAAGGCAGTCTTCTCCTGTGTGGGAATATTTTGAGTTGATTGCTCATAATAAGGTGTGGAAGTGTGAATAAGTTCAAGGATAAACTTTAACCTGAGCCTATAGCTCCACATAGAGGCAAAAAAGACCAAAGCAACATTTTTTCTAACATTTTGATGTGTGTGTTTGGGGTTAATCATTTTAGTAAATGTTTGCTTAGAGATGCAGGTTTCGTCCAGTTCAGTTTGACATTCTATCGCTTTTAGCGGAAGTAGATTTCCTTTAAAATAAGACTGGTCAATTGACTTTGCAGCAGTGATATTTGACCATACAATAGCAACCGGAAATAGAATGTTTTCAATGACGGTGACTTGTTTCTCAATTTCACAATGCTTCTTAAAAATAATGTGCTCTTATTTAAGAACAATAATGGTTAAGCCTAGCACACCCCCCATGAAAGCAATAGTAACCCGTTTTACTCTTATTAGGTAGACTTTGGCAATTGCTGGATCGAAGTATTTTCAGCAGCAGAAGTGGCAGATGCTACAATAGAAGTGGACCTCTATCTGGCTCAACCCCAAAACATTGAAAAAACTTTGTAAAACCACCCATGAATTTGTGTGATACCTTTATTGCAATTAAAGTTCTAAGTATATATATATATATATATATATATATATATATATATATATACATGCCTGTCTGTGTATATGGATTTGTGTTTTATTGACAGTATATGGCATATCTTCCTATACATTTATTTATACAGCAGATGGCAGTATTTTGAACCATTTAAGTGATGCCTCGAGTAGTGAGCCATTTAGTGAAGCAATGTGTTGGAAAGCCCCATAGATTCATGGGGCTTCATCTTTCCCATCACTAGTAAGTGGTTTCCAGGAATCCTTTCCATAGGAACAGGAATTGGAGGAGGAAACCCAAGAGGATGAAGGAAAACTGTATCAGGACCTAAAAGGACGCCAAGGTGAGTCAAACACTCTAAATATCTTCAGGAGTAAGTTCTTGCTTACCATGCTTGCATTGAAGACAATCTGGCCTCACCTTGCAGTTCCCGTCCCTCTTTTAAAGCTGGGGTTGATGAGCCTCAACGAGCTGCACCTGCCGCCAATCAGCCACACCCCTGCAGAGAAGGTGAGGAAACAAACACACAGCAGAAAGAACCAACACAGCACAGGATCCCAACATCTTCTCGTAAACTGAGGTCCGAACAACTTCCCATGATGTGAATTGGGTGCATGAGGTGATTGAGTTTGGAAGCTGAAGGACTTTATTTTCTGAAACATGTATTTGTGTAGGTACTCGATATTAAGCAGCAATATGTATATAAATATATATGTGTGTACACGTATGTGTGTGTACATATATATATATATATAGTTTTGATTGAGTGTCAAATGTTGTATGCATAAATGTATTTCATGTGTACTTCATTCATTATTGAAACTGGCTTATAGATATATGGATATTATGATGATTATTTTCAGAGATGAGCAACAGAGTGCTGGTGTGGCTGAAACCTCATTTATCCAAGGACTTGAACAAAGGTAGCCAACAGTCATCATGATTTTGTACCGGAGGTGGGAATTGTGGCTTCATCAAGTCGTCTCCATGCTATGTATTTGTTCTGCTTATCCATTGAACCAGGTGATTCCAATAAGCACAGTGAAAGAACCTGGTTTAGTGGCAGAGCAGGATTAATACACGGTATTGAGACGACCTTTTGAAGCCACAATTCCCATCTCTGTTTTGTAATATAGCTATTCTGTTTGTATGTATTCGTAACACACTTTTTAATTCTCATGATTAAAGCCTACACAACATGAGCATTGTTGAGGAGGACTTGGATGAGGAAAAATACCATGACCTTATGAACAGTGTGTCAACGTTAAAAGCTGCAACAAACATCCATCAGCTGCCACTTATTGGGATTGATGAAGCAGTGCATAACTTGACCCCTCATGAAAACCCAACAGATGAGCCTGCAACCACCTTGGAATTTCAAGATTTCCCTGGACATCTGAAGGTGGAAAGTACAAATAACATCATTGGTGTACCAGCAGCCAATATTTATGAAAACAGCCTGAGACAGTTGATGAACTTTTTGCAACTTCCCATGGAGAAATGCACTTGTGTTCTCAGCACAGGTGAAATGTGTGACAGCACTCCACCATTTAATGTGCACATACGAACAAGGGGGGTAGCCATGAGAGCAGAATGGGTAAGTGGTAATTATCACAAAACAAACTAAATGTATGGCTGCATCTCCTTACAAATTTGATACACATACCATTTTATTTTTCTTATGCAATTTTCAAACTTGCTCCAACGGACACAGCATGTGGATTTGGAGTACCCAGCCCAACCTGAACTTTGGATTACACGCTGGTGATTTCCTCATCTCTTCAAATATCTTACTTTCAGGAAAGAATTCTGAAAAGGTTTCTCTCTTTTTCAAGTTCATGAACATGGATATGATAAACCGAAATACATTCTTCACCATCCAGGACACATTGTATCGAAATAATTGAAGACCTCTGGACAGAAAAGAAATCTCAGGGCATCATTGGCCTTCAAGGAAAAGAGGTTGTGCTTCTAGGTGTGTGTAAAAAATCGTACCACAATGAGTCCATTATGTTAAGCCTGTACATGGAATGATTTATCATCTGTGTGTAATTATTTCCAAGAGATGGCCGCAATGAGTCTCCCTGACTTTGTACACAATACTGCAGTTACACCACAATGGAGCATGGGACAAAGGAAATCATTCACGTAGCTACCATAGACAAGCGTCAAACTTCATGGAACTCAAGCATAATGGAGAAACAGACATTTATCTAGACTGTGGACAAACTTTCAAAGTTGAGAATAGCTGAGATCTGCACAGATGGCATCAGATATGAGTATTCTTGGGTAAGTGATCATGTGATATGGTGTACTGTTATAATGGAAATGCTGTAACATCAATTGAGGTAATAACAACTAACATGGTTTCCCATTTTGCAGACCCAAAAAAGGCAAATTCAGGGCTTTGGGTATTCAACACAGTGTGGACATGTGGCATGGTGCCAAAAACCTGTCCAAGAAAAGTTGCTGTAAGTTTAATTAGTCACTGAGATTATTGCATATGAGAATTTATGAAAAAAATATGTTATGTCACACAAGATGTGTCCAAACAATTTCTTTTCTTTTATTCAAAAAAACAACAGTAAAAATTTGCATTGGCTTCTGCTTCAGATGAAGAACTGGCTTTAGTACAGCAATACAATGAACTAATCATCTTTCAGTAAATTTGGTTAATTATAAATGTATGATTTGTGCTTGATTCGTGGGCCACTGTTGCTCAGTGGAAGAGTATTTGGCTTGCAATCGGAGGGTCGTAGTTTAGATTCCAGCTTCCTCCAGTTACATGTCAATGTGCCCCTGTTGGCTATCGGTGGGTGAATGTGGCTTCAATATAAGGTGCATTGAGTAGTCAGTATGACTAGAGAAGAACTACATAAGTTCAGTCCATTTACCATTTGTGTTAATCCTTTCAAGGCAGCAAAAGTCAAAGGACAGTCTGTTCAGCTAACCTGGTTGAAAGACATTGTCAATCATTTCTGGTGGTGCTGCAAGACAGCGGACACAACTGAACAGTTTATTGTGCGCTTATAATACATTCAATTTAGACAAAATTGTTGTTATGAAACAAATTATTTTGATAGACTTTCTGTTATTTGTTTCTTTGCCTTGCTGTTATTCCGTGCAGGGACTTTGGGTTGACATTTTGGCCGATGGGAAGCTGCGAACGTGGCCACCGGGAAGAAGTTGAAGGGAAACAGTGGATTTACACAGACTCAAGAGCCCACAAATCATTAGTGAGCATTATCCTCAACTTGCGTTGGCAGAGGATTGTTCACAAATATATTCACTTCAGGTAAAGATTGGAAGCATGACTAACAATCTAACTGATTGCACACTCTATACGATCTGAGTATTTGTCATATCTATGCAACTAGTTCAACAGCAGAATTAGAAGCCTTTCAAAACCACATACTCATGTATGTACCCTCTTTTCTGCCTCCTGCACATCCGTGCTTGACCAGATTGCCCCTTTAAAATCCCGACGCTCCCGTTGTCGCCCTGACCCCTGGCTTAACCTTCATACCCGTACTGCAAGACGGGAATGCAGGAGATGTGAGCAGTGGTGGAAAAAGGTTAAATCCCAGGCTTCCTTCCAGCTTCTCCGTGAGGCCTGGAGGAGTTACCAGCGCGTTGCTCGGAAGGCCCGCTATGATTTTGTACTGCTATTGTTACTCAACATTCGGGTAACCAGCGAGCCCTCTACTCCACTGTTAATGCAGTTCTGTCACCAAATGTCCCTTTGTCGAATACCTCCGGGGAAAGGTGCACTCGATTCTTAAATTTTTAAAGTTGCCACAATTAGGGCTCAGATTCTGCCTCCCTCTCATCCAATAGCCCCTCTTTGTTCTCCATTATATTCTTTTGAGCATTTTTCCCCCGTCTCTTCTTCCTCCCTACTGATGACAGCGGCTGCTATGAAGCCTTCTGGCTCTCCTTGTGATTTTATGCCCCCTCGTTTTTTGAAGGAAGTCTTCCCGGTGGTTGCTCAACCGATCCTGGAGATCATTAATGCAAGTCTGAGGAGGGGGATTGTTCCCCAGGAATTTAAGCATGAGGTGATTTTTAATTTTTTAATCAACAATTTTTTAGACATTTTTATGTCTGGTTTTCGTCCTCACCACAGCACTGAGACTGCTCTTATTCGAGTTTTTAACTATATTTTGCTTGCCTCTGATTCTGGTTCTCATGTGCTGTTGGTTCTCATGTGCTGTAGACCACGCAATCCTACTACAGCGACTGGAACACTTAATTGGCATTCGTGGATCAGCCTTAGAGTGGTTCCGCTCCTATTTTAATGGCAGATGTTTTAATGTTGCCCTGGGGAATTGCGCCTCTAGAGTGGCACCTCTTTTTTGTGGGGTTCCCCAGGGGTCTATTTCAGGTCCACCTCTTCTTAATCTATATATTTTACCCTTGGCAGCCATTTTTAGAAAATACCGGGTGAATTATCACCTCTTCGCTGATGATTGTCAGCTTTATGTGGCCTTAAAAACTCCTGACCCTTTACAACCTCTGACTGACTCCTTGAGTGAAATCAGGTCCTGGCTCTCAGCCAACTTCCTCCACCTGAACAGCTCCAAATTGGAGGATCTTTTCTTTGCCCCCTGCTCTCCCGCTGCTCCACAGCACCATCATTGCCCCTTTATTGTCTGCATTGGTGAAGCCTACAATTAAAAATCTGTGGGTCACTCTGGACACCTTTTTTAAAACATATGTGCAGATAAATTAGGTCAGGTCATGTTTCTTTCATCTACGACGGCTAACCAAGCTAAAATCAGTCCTGAATAAAAAAGATCTCCAGTCAGTTTTCCATGCTTTTGTAATGTCTCATCTTGACTATGCTAACGCTCTCTTATATGGTGTTCCCTCCTCTTCAGTGGTGCGGCTCCAACTGGTACAAAATGGCACAGACCGGCGGCAGCACATCACCCCTGTCTTGACTAATTTACACTGGCTTCCAGTGAGATTTCGCATTAAGTTTAAAATTCTCCTGCTAGTCTATAAATCAATGCACGAAATGGCCCCCTCTTATTTGGCACAGCTTTTAAGGCCTTACGTTTTGGCACGAACCTTGATGTCTTCTGAACAGCACCTTCTGCTTGTTCCTGCTGTGGGGAACGGGCTTTTTCAGTTTGTGCTCCCGAGCTCTGGAACTAACTCCCCCCGACAGTCCGACTCGCCCCGTCCCTCCCCATTTTTAAGTTCGTCTTAAGACATATTTTTATTCGCAAGCCTTCTCGGCTGAGACGGTTTAACCCCTGTGAGATTTGTTTTTACCATTTTTACTTGTTTTAGCTATTTTATGCTGCTGTATATTCTTTGGTATTTTATTGTCTTGTACAGCACTTTGGTTGGTGTTGTCGCTGTTTGAATGTGCTTTATAAATAACGGATGATGATGATGTATGCAGGCTGCACGGTGGCGCAGTGGTTAGCACTGTTGCCTTGCAGCAAGAAGGTTGTGGGTTCGTATCCCAGCCCAGGGTCTTTCTGCATGGAGTTTGCATGTTCTCCCCGTGCATGCGTGGGTTCCCTCCAGGTACTCTGGCTTCCTCCCACATTCCGAAAACATGACTGTCAGGTTGTCACTGTAAGTTGTCCTTAGGTTTGAGTGTGTGATGGTTGTTTGTCCTGTTTGTCCTGCCCTGTGATGGACTGGCGACCTGTCCAGGGTGTACCCCGCCTCTCGCCCGTTGACAGCTGGAGATAGGCACCAGCACCCCCGCGACCCATAAAGGATTAAGCGGTTAAGAAAATGGATGGATGATGTATGCAAGCGTTCACTCCCCTTGTGTACGAGGCAAGTTCTAGCAACTTTAGACTACAACTTCCACCTCAACAGACAAGCTATGACAACTGCAGATGGAAAGAAAATGTAAGTTCTTTTCAATTTCAATTCAGTTTATTTATATAGCACCGTTTCACAACAGATGTCATCTCAAGGGTCTTTACAAGAAGAGTTATTACAATACAATGTTTAATGTAGAAATTAGAGAACCACAGAAGATTGCGTCGTGTAATTCTCAGCAATCCCTCACACTGAGCAAGCACGAAGCGACAGTGGAAAGGAAAAGCTCCCTTTTAACAGGAATAAACCTCCGGCAGAACCAGGCTCAGCACAAGCGGTCATCTGCCGAGACCGTCTGTGGTTTGGAGAATACAGAACAGAGACACAGAAAGAGCAACAGAACTGATGCAGAAGTTTGTTGCAGGACGTGGAGAACTTTCCGTCACTGCAATGCCATCTTAGTCAGGGTCGTCAAGCAGGGCGGCTCAGGAGCACCTACTATAAGAAGAGACTAAGAGAAAGCATGTTAGCGCTTTAACTGACAGCACATCATGCAATTGGGGAGAAGTAGGAGAGAAAGTAGGAACAGACCCTAATAATGTCCTCCAACAGCCTAGCCTAAAGCAGCATAGCTACTAACATTAACCTGTCTCCTAGCTACTAGGAGACCTAGCTACTAACACTTTCTACCTGGCTTACATTAACCTATCTCTACCTAGCTACTCTACCTGCCACCCATTCTATTTTTAGAAATCCTAGGAACTACCAGTGAACCTGCAGTCTGAGAGCGAAGGGCCCTGTTAGGAACATATAGAACAATCAGGTCTCTTATGTATGATGGAGCTAGATTATTAAGAGCTTTATATGTCAGAAGGAGGATCTTGAATTCTATTCTAGATCTCACTGGGAGCCAGTGAAGATAAACTAAAACAGGAGAAATGTGATCTCTTTTAATATTCATCAGAATCCTAGCAGCAGCATTTTGGACTAACTGAAGACTTTTAATTGTATTATGTGTACTACCTGATAATAAAGAGTTACAGTAATCCAGCCTTGAAGTAATAAAGGCATGGACTAGTTTTTCAGCATCATTCCTGGACAGGATGGTTCTAATTTTTGCAATATTCCTAAGGTGAAAAAAGGAAATCCTAGAGACTTCTTTAATGTGAGATCTAAATGACATATCTTGGTCAAAAATAACACAGAGGTTCTTTGCTTTATTACTGGAGGCTAATTTAATGCCGTCTAGGTGAAGGGGTTGACTAAGTAGTTTATTTTTCAGAGCTTCTGGTCCAAAGACGACAACTTCTGTTTAATCAGAATTCAGAAGTAAGAAGTTTAGTCATCTAAGTTTTTATGTCTTCCAGACATGCCTGTAGTCTACCTAACTGATTGGATTCATCAGGATTTATGGATAGATATAGCTGTGTATCATCTGCGTAACTATGGAAATTTATCCCATGCTGCCTAATTATTTTACAAATAGGAAGCATATATATAGTAAAAAGAATCGTCCCAAGCACTGAACTCTGTGGTACTCCGCAAGTAACTATTGAGGTTGAGGAAGATTTATCATTTACCCGAACAAACTGAAATCTGTTAGACAAATAAGATTTAAACCAACCTAGTACTGTTCCTATTATACCGACACTTTGAAGCCTTTCTATGAGGATATTGTGATCAATAGTGTCAAAGGCAGCACTGAGATCTAAAAGGACCAGAATGGTCACCAGTCCATTGTCTGAGGCTATGAGAATATCATTAGTAATGTTCACCAGAGCTGTTTCAGTGCTATGATGAGCTCTAAAGCCTGACTGCAACTTCTCAAACAGCTCATTATTGTTTAAATGCTCACATATCTGGTGTGCAACTATTTTCTCAAGAATTTTAGATAAGAAGGGAAGATTAGATATCGGTATATAGTTAATTAAGTCGTTTTGATCAAGAGATGGTTTCTTAAGTAGAGGTTTAATTACAGCTATCTTAAACTCCTGTGGTACATATCAATTGACTAAGGATTGATTCATTATATCTAAAATTGGAGCAGCGATCAGAGGGAAAACTTCTTTTAAGAGTTTAGTTGGGATTGGGTCTAAAACACAAGTTGAAGGTTTAGATGTAGCTAATAATTTTAGTACATCAGAAGGTTCGGCTGCATTAAAGCAGTTTAAGCATATATTAGGTTCAACCATTTTTGATGTTGAAAGTACCATGCATTTATATTTTCCATTGTTTGCATTTATTTATTATTGTGTTAAAATAATTCTGTGCTTGTATGGGTTTAGTTGGTCAACATGCATTCATACAAGCATGCATTCATTTAAAAGCTGAGATTTTTGTAAGCCCCTCCTTGGGCTTACACCTTACCACGGTGGAGGGCTTTGAGTGTGCCAATGATCCTAGGAGCTATGTTGTCTGGGGCTTTATGCCCCTGGTAGGGTCACCCATGGCAAACTGGTCCTAGGTGAGGGATCAGACAAAGCGCAGCCCGAAGACCCCTATGATGAGGAAAACTATTGGACTCAGAGTTCCATTGCCTGGACGCGGGTCACCGGGGCCCCCCTCTGGAGCCAGGCCTGGAGGTGGGGCACGTTGGCGAGTGCCTGGTGGCCGGGCCTTTACTCACGGGGCCCGGCAGGGCTTAGCCCGAAGAGGCAACATGGGCCCCCCCTTCCCATGAGCTCACCACCTAATGGAGGGGCCATAGGGGTCGGGTAGAGTACAAGATGGGCGGTGGTCGAAGGCGGGGACCTTGGCGGTCCGATCCTCGGCTGCAGAAGCTGACTCTTGGCACGTGGAACGTCACCTCTCTTGTGGGGAAGGAGCCGGAGCTTGTGTGCGAGGTTCCGACTGGACATTGTTGGCCTTGCCTCGACGCATGGCTCTGGCGCTGGAACCCGTGTCCTCAAGAGGGGTTGGAATCTCTCCCACTCTGGAGTTGATCCCGGTGAGAGGCACCGAGCTGGGGTGGGCATACTTGTTGCCCCCCATCTCTGCACCTGTCTGTTGGGGTTTACCCTAGTGAATGAGAAGGTAGCCTCCCTCGGCCTATGGGTGGGGGGACGGGTTTTGACTATTGTTTGTGCTTATGCACCAAACATTAGCTCAGATTCTTGGAGTCTTTGGAGGGGATGTTGGAGAGTGCTCCTTCTGGAGACTCCCTCATTCTGCTGGGGGACTTCAACACTCACGTGGGCAATGACGGTGAGACCTGGAGAGGCGTGGTTGGGCGGTATGGCCCCCCCGATCTGAACCCGAGCGGTGTTTTGTTGTTGGACTTCTGTGCTCGTCATGGATTGTCCATAACAAACACCATGTTCAAGCATAAGGGTGTTCATGGATGCACTTGGCACCAGGACACCCTAGGCCGCAGCTCGATGATTGACCCAGTTGTCGTTTCATCTGCCATGCGGCCGCATGTTTTGGACACACGGGTGAAGAGAGAGACGGAGCTATCCACCGACCACTACCTGGTGATGAGTCGGCTCCGGTGGTGGGGGAAGACGCCAACACTGTTTTCTAGTGGGGGCGGTGTGCTGCTGGGACGTTTTGGGTCGGTAGATGGAATATTTCGAAGACCTCCTCAATCCCACCGACACGTCTTCCTGTTTGGAAGCAGAGTCTGGGGACTTTGGGACGGGTTCTCCAATCTCTGGTGCTGAAGTCTTCGAGGTTGTTAAAAAGCTCCTCGGGGGCAAGGCTCCGGGGATGGATGAGATTTGATCGGAGTTCCTCAAGGCTCTGGATGTTCTAGGGCTGTGTTGGTTGACTCGGCTCTGCCATATTGCGTGGACATCGGGGGCAGTTCCTTTGGATTGGCAGACCAAGGTGGTGGTCCCCCTCTTTAAAAAGGGGGACCACTGAGTGTGTTCCAACTACAGGGGGATCACACTTCTGAGCCTCCCTGGTAAGGTCTATTTGGGGGTTCTGGAGAGGAGGGTTCGACGGATGGTCAAACCTCAGATTCAGGAGGAACAATGCGGTTTTCCTCCCTGCCGTGAAACACTGGACCAGCTATACACCCTCGGCATGGTCCTGGAGGGTGCGTGGGAGTTCGCCCAACCAGTCTACATGTGCTCTGTGGACTTGGAGAAGGCGTTTGACCATGTCCCTCGGGGGGTCCTGCGGGGGGTACTCCGGGAGTATGGGGTACCAGGCCCCTTTGATACGGGCTGTTAGGTCCCTGTATGAAGGGTGTCAGAGTCTGGTTGGCATTGCCGGCAGTAAGTTGGACTCGTTTCCAGTGAAAGTTGGACTCCGCCAAGGTTGCCCTTTGTCACCGGTCCTGTTCATAACGTTTTTGGACAGGATTTCTAGGCGCAGCCAAGGAGTGTAGGGGATCCGTTTTGGTGACCTCAGGATCGGGTCTCTGCTTTTTGCAGAAGATGTGGTCTTGTTGGCTTCATCTGAACGTGTACGCAGCTGAGTGTGAAGCGGCTCCAAATCCGAGACCATGGTCTTGTGCCGGAAAAGGGTAGAGTGCCTTCTCCGGGTCGGGAATGAGGTCCTTCCTCAAGTGGAGGAGTTTAGGTATCTGGGGGTCTTGTTCACGAATGAGGGAAAAATGGAGCGGGAGATCGATGGACGGACTGGTAAGGCATCTGCAGGTATGCGAGCGCTGTACCGGTCTGTCTTGGTGAAGAGAGAGCTGAGCCGGAAGGCAAAGCTCTCGATTACCCGGTCACTCTATGTTCCTACCCTCATCTATGGTCACGAACGCTGGGTGGTGACCAAAAGAACGAGATCGTGGATACAGGCGTCTGAAATGAGTTTCCTCCGTAGGTTGTCAGGGCTCTCCCTTATAGATAGGCTGAGAAGTTCGGTCATAAGGAGGGGGCTCAGAGTAGAACCGCTGCTCCTCCACATCGAGAGGGGCCAGTTGAGGTGGCTCGGGCATCTGGTCAGGATGCCTCCTGGACGCCTCCCTGGTGAGGTGTTCTGGGCACGTCCCACTGGGAGGAGGCCCAGGGGAAGACCCAGGACTCGCTGGAGGGATTATGTCTCCCAGCTGGCCTGGGAATGCCTCGGGATTCCTCCCGAGGAGCTGGCCCAAGTGGCCGGGGAGAGGGAAGTGTCCTCCCTGCTTAGGCTACTGCCCCCACAACCCGACCCCGTATAAGCGAAAGATGATGGATGGATGAATGGATTTTTGTAATTACAGTTTAAAAAAAATATATAACAGAAATGCCACAAGATAGAGCCTGTATGCAAAAAACCTATGACTATATGACATATATATATATGTGTGTGTGTGTGTCAGGGTTCGGTTAAAGGAGGACCCAGATGCGGAGCCATGTTTAGAGCTCTTGCGGCCCATGTTTTTTTAATAGTCCAAATAAACCAAAAGGTTAGCTGACAAGATGAGTTCAGGCGTGACAATGACACGAACTAGAGAAGAACAACGAAAACAACCCGCCGAGGACAGACAGACACAGAAGGGCATATATATAGTGGGAAGGGTAATCAGAATATGGAGGACACCTGGGAGCAAGGGAGTAAAACACAGGGAGGACTAATAGGACACAAGTGAAACTAATTAACACAGAAAGATGGGGAAGAAACAAACGGGGAGGAATAAACGACACAGATAGGGATTGATCATGACAGTACCCCCCCCCCTAAGGTGCACCTCCTGGTGCACCAAGCAGGAAACACAAGCCAGGCGGGAGGAGGGGGTCCAGGACGGAAGGACGAAACCAAGACCGCTGGAAAACGGTGATATGGGTGCCGGAGTCAAGGCGGCCGGCGAAGTGGCGAGGAGGCCGGCAACCAGGAACCAGCTGACGAGAGTCCTTGAGACGAGGAGGCCGGCGATGAGGAACCATCAGGCGAGGAGACCGGCGACAAGTAACCATCAGACGACGAGGCCGGCGGCGAGGAGCCAGCAGACGAGGACGCCGGCGGCGGCGGTGGACTGCTGAGGCTGGTTAGTGGACTGCTGAGGCTGGTTAGTTGACTGCTGAGGCTGGTAAGTGGACAAATGAGGGTGAGGCTTGGGTTGGTAGAGCTTGGCCTTGCCGAATGAAGGCTGGCGGAACAGAAGCCAGATCTGTGGTCGGCGGAACTGAAGCTGGGGCTGGAACAAAGGCGGGCAGGTCTTTGACCTAAGTCTGGGTGGAGGTAGTGGAAGTGTGTTCCCTTGAACACCCTCTGCGGAGGCAGGAACCAGAGGCGTGTTCCCCTGAACACCCTCGGCGGAGGGCAGGAGCATGTGGCGTGTTCATCTGAACATCTTCGGCGGAGTCTTGGGACCGAGGCGCATCCTTCTGGATGCCCTCGGAGGAGACTTGTACTGCGGCCTGCAGCTGCGGAAAGGAGCTGGGGCCTACTGCTGGCAGCCGCGGAGAGGAGCTGACTCTGAAACCGTCACTGGAACGCCAGGGGTCACTGGAACGCCAGGGGTCACTGGAACGCCAGGGGTCACTGGAACGTCAGGGGTCTCAGGAACCGTCTCTGGAATGTCAGGAACCATCACTGGACGTCAGGGGTCACTGGAACCGTCTCTGGAGCGTCAGGAACCGTCTCTGGAATGTCAGGGGTCACTGGAACAGTCTCTGGAACGTCAGGAACTGTCTCTGGAACGTCAGGGGTCACAGGAACGTCAGGGGTCACCGAAACCGTCTCTGCAACATCATGAACCGTCTCTGGAACGTCAGGGGTCTCGGGAACCGTCTCTGGAAAGTCGGGAACCACCACTGGAACGTCAGGAGTCTCAGGAACTGTCTCTGGAATGTCAGGGGTCACTGGAACGTCAAGGGTCTCAGGAACCGTCTCTGGAACGTCAGGGGTCACTGGAACGTCAGAGGTGTCAGGAACTGTCTCTGGGACAGAAGAGACCATTGGAACCTCCACTGGAGCAGGAATGACCTCGGGAACCTCCACTGGAGCAGGAGAGACCTCGGGAATCTCCACTGGAGCCAAGTCTGAGGACTTGAACTCTGGACCGCACTCTGAAGTCCGGGGTTCCGGATCCCCCTTGGAAGAACGAGGTTCCAGATCCCACTCTGATGAACAGGGTGAAACAGTCTCTATTGAGCTCTCGGGCTCTGAAACAGTCTCTATATTCACTCTGGAATTCTTTCTTTTGCTTTGAACAAACTAATTTTAAAGTTCAAAAATGCTTTCAAGCATCTTAGAGTCATTCTTTAAATCTCTAAATAACTTTTCCAAGTCTACTTCAGTCTTCGTCCACCAGACGGCGCCACCTCCAACAGTTCACAGTGTGAAGCTCTGTGGCTGGAAGCCCGACTCGGGAGATAGACCGCGATCCGCGGAGCCGAGGGGCTGCAACCCCGAGGGGGTAGCAATGACCATCCAGGAACTGATGGCTTGGCGCTGGAGGAAGTTTCCGCCAAAAAATCGCCACTAGGATCGGCCCACTCGGGAGAGCGGAAAAAGGAAGCGGAGCTCTCCTGAAGCGAAGACGGAGCAGCACGGCGACGCCTCCTTCTTCTATGTCGGGAAGCAGGTAGAGGGCCAGTCCCAGAGGGATTGGAAATGGGCGGAGGACTGGTGGAAGGAGCCAGGGATGACGATCGGTCGGACCAGGAGGTGGAAAACCGTGGCAAAACCAGCGCCCTTTGGGTGCTGCTGTAGAGGTCCAGCTCGTCGTCCAGGAGATCAGAGGAGAAATCCGGGAACTCATCCGAGTCCTACTCTGAATCGGCGTCTATGCGGGCGAGGAAGAACGCCAGGGAAGCAGCAACCATTTCCTCCGGGAAAAGCTCAGGAGCGACATCAGAATCAGCTTTAATGGCCAAGTATGACACATAAAAGGAATTTGACTCAGGCAGCTTTTCTCACTAGTACAGACTTAAATAAGTGGAATGAAAAATAGATACAATAAATAATAAATAATAAGAGGATAATATATATACCAAACCGGGGTTATTGTACAGTGAGTATATACAGCAGTGCAGAGGTATAGTTTATTGTTCATGTGAATAGACTCACACTCTGTGACTACACAGAGTTCATCAGAGCGACAGCCTGGGGGAAAAAACTGTTCTTGTGTCGGGTGGTTTTGGCGTACAGTGCTCTGTAACGCCGGCCTGAGGGGAGGAGCCTAAACAGGTTGTGGCCAGGGTGAGAGGGGTCTGTGGTGATTTTCCTAGCCCGCTTCCTGACCCTGGACTGGTACAGATCCTGAATGGAGGGAAGATCATGACCTATGGTCCTCTCTGCAAACCTGACTGTTCTCTGCAGTCTGTCCTTGCCTTGCCTGGTGGCGGATCCGAACCAGACAGAGATGGATGAGGTCAGGACAGACTGGACTATTGCTGTGTAGAAGATGGTCAGCAGCTCCTGAGGCAGGTTGAACTTTCTGAGCTGACGCAGAAAGTACAGCCTCTGCTGGGCCCTCTACCTGGGAGGTCCTCTTCAGGTCCTGTGTGATGGTAGATCCTAGGAACCTGAAAAGATCCACTGTGGGGACTGACCTTTTGAGGATTATGAGAGGAGATGTTGATGGGGGTCTCTTCCTGAAGTCCACTGTCATTTTCAAAGTGGGGAGTGGGGATGCCGCCACTAACATGGTCGGATGGCTCATGTGGGTGAAACCACATCCTGTCTGACTTGAGGACGCACTGCCTCCTAATGGTGCCCTTGATGTCCTGTTAGGTTTCGACAGGCGTAAATAGGCCTCTCTCGCTGTCCTCCTTCAGCCAGGGGATGTCTGCGGACGGGATGCCATGGGAGCCTTCCCACTGCCGCACCCAGCCTTCCAGATCCACCTGGAAGACACAAGACGTACGACATTCAACATTTAGTTACTTTCCATTATGTGGTGGGGGTTGGTGACCAAGGGATTTTGTGAAATATATTAACTTTGCTTGTGTATGTTATGATTTTACACTTACAGGAGAGTCACTCTGCGGCAAAGTGGTGGCAGATGCAGGCTGGCTGTTGGAGGTCGACGGCGGCTCCTCTGGGCGAGCATCAGGGGGAGACTGACCAGGCGCTGAGGGACACAGGACCGTCTGCTGCTTTGGCTTCTTGGGACGCTCACTGGAGGCAGCCTCGCTTGTGGAGTGAAGTGAAGACAGCATGGCCTTCTGCTGCTTCCTGTGTTTTTCCTTCTTGCTGGAGGAGGGCGGCGGCTTTTCGGGACCTTCAGTGGACATAGGTTGGCTCGTGGAGATGGGGAAAAGCTCCTGTTGGATCTCAAAGGTGACAAGGGCATCCACCAAGACGGCGTTGTCCAATGTGTCATCGGACCATGATGAGTGGGAGCTTCCAGCTGCTTCTGCTGGGGAACCTTGATCTTTTTCACACACCACACTTCTGATTTACATTATTGTTTACATTCCCTTGCATTTATACATACATTCCTGTACATACCATTTGTCTACTTTTTGTAAAATGCATTTTTTTTTAAAAATACACATTTTTGTATATTGTGTATTGTTTCTTATATATGTTTAAAACTAATTCTAGTTTTATTGTCTGCATACTGTCTCTGTGCTATAGAAGCTTCTGTCACCAAAACAAATTCGTCGTATGTACAAAGCATATCTTGCATTAAAGCTCTGTCTGATTCAGATTCTCTTTTTGAAGAGCTGGAAGTGGCGGCAGCAGGAGTGGCATCAGATGGAGGCTTCTGTGAATGAAATACAGCTTTGTGCTCTTGAGGTTTGCCAACATAGCATTTGTGTTAACAATCACAGCTGTTTAAAGTCACTTTAACCTAACTCTCTATCAAAACTCTACTTCCTAAAGCGCTTCAGGGATTTTGTGATGATGTCCTTCTCCTTCATCACCAGCCACTGCCGCACAGAGCAGTAAGCCTCCTGTGCCATTCACTCTGCTGCGGTCCCAGCTTGTAGATTGGCCTGAAGGGTCTTGTGCAGACTGTACCACTGCCACATCTCGATGAAAGTGAATGACCTGAACCGTCCCTGCCCATAAATGGCTCTGTCCACGTTCATCACGTACCTCAGGAGGTAGTCCTTTATCCATCTGTCATTGATGGCTCTTGTATCGGGATGTTGGCTTTCTTTGACATGGCCATCAAGGACACTAAAATGTGATAAAACATAATTAATATATGAAAAACATACCACTGTACATCGGTTGATTCTGTTTAGTGCAACATGTTTACTATCTTATGTATCTAACGTAGTTTTCCACCAGCCATTTAAAACTTTTCCCGTTGTATTTCCCAAACGTGATTATTAGCTGACCTAAACACTGCACCTCAGTTGGAGTGGACGTGACCAGCCGGCATCTCTCTTTAGCTGAAGACAGAAATTGTTCGACCTTTGATACATGCAAGCACATACGCTGTAGCGCACACCAGCAGTTTATCATGACTGCGGTAGAAATATAAGGTGGAAACAAACATCCATGTCCCTAATGCCAAGGTATTACCTTTTTATAAGCCTTCCTTTCATCCCTCAGCTCGCCATCATCTGTGGTTTGGCAGGGTTTATTTGCCTTGGCCTCCGATGTTGCCTTAAGAATGCATTGCTGTCTTTCCTTTGACACACTTGTGTCGAGAATACACAATAATGGGTCCATGTCTGGTCAATTGTCTAAAAATAAGAAAAAAACAGTTTACTAAAAGTGTTATAAAACTCCAGAAGGTTAATGTTTGCAATATCTCATCTACCCCAGCACCTATCCGTAGTTCTCCATACACCCAACAGATGTTTATTAATGGTGTTTGCCAAAGGCAAGGCATCCAATTATTATTAATATTAAATTATATATTATTACAATTATTAAATTATAAATAGATTAGCGTTAAATTATAGGTACATTAATATATTATCATCGGTGTAGTTATAAAATACAATGTCTCTTACAATGACTAATATAATATTCAGTATATTTTACATAGAATACAGGAAGGTGAATAATACAGCGATTAAAGCAGCTATATACTTTTGACCAATTACCAGTCCGTATACAATTTATGTACAGTCTAAAGTCCTAATTTTGTCATCTATGAAATAAAATCATAATCTTTTTTTATTGTTTACTACTCAGTTGTGGATCCCTAAGTAATACAATCAAAGAATGCGATCTAACGGAATGAATAACAAAGTAATACAGTCAAAGATTGCAATCTAAAATACAGAATGAATAACTAAATACAATTTAAGATTAATCTAGCAAATAAGAATGAATGAATTAAGCGGTCATGCTAGTGGGCGCTTCATTCTCACACACATCATGTAATATATTAAGTATAGTCATTCATCACGTTAAGCTTATGCTTTTACATAAGTCAATCTTGTTTATGTTTTTACACGATATCATTGTCACTTACCTGCAAATTCTGAAAAGTTTAATTCCGATCTCCGTCCCCTGTTCGCTCTAGTTAGCTCGAAGACGCCAGTCGCAGTTTGCATTCGCAGTCCATGTTCACGGCTGACTGTAGACAGTTTGGCTTCCTGATGGGCCTCGAGTCTACAATGAACGTAGACACTTGGCCAATAACGTGTCACGTGGCTGACCGTAGAAAGTTCGGGTCCCTGATTGGCCATGAGTCTGCAATGAACGTAGACACTGGGCCAATGAGGGGCCGTAACTGTCTACCTTTGACGTAGACTTTTGCACTTCTGTTGAGATGTCTGTCAGACATTACATGGTCTATAATTCGGATGAACAACTTTTGACAGTTGTTGTTATCACATTAAGTTTCTCACTCAGGTAACTGTTGGAATCCTGTCACTAAGGCATTTTGTTCAATTTAAAATTAAAGAGGAGTTACTTAACAAACTTTGTTTTAGCTTGTGTGAAAAGTTAACGTTTCATTTTAGTTATGCTCAACATTTTTATTTTTGGCTTGTGCAAAACCAAACATTCCACATCAGTTATACTCAACATATTTAGTTTTAGCTTGTGTAAAAACCAAAGTGGTATAAGGCAACAGGTTTCCTCACAATTCACGAGTAAAGTCAACTAATCCGGGTTAAGAGTGTGCTCAGATTATCTTCGATTTATCTATTTTTCTCTGTGTTGAGGTCTTTCTAAGTTATTTTAACACACAAGTACACTACTACACTTATTTCCAGTTGGTGTACTTTGCGTTTTGGGAAGCCTTTGTGTTTTACACAATTGATCTCTGTGTGCTAAGATCCAGCTAGCTCGTTAGCTTGCCTTCGTAGCAACTATGGCTACATCTCTTCCGTCTAGCTTTCTTTCTCCCTCTGTGGCTCCTCTCTCCTGTTGTGTCAGATGTTTCGTTACTCCCCCGCCTCCTTTAATGATAGTGGTAAGTGTAATAAATGTAGCATTTTTGTAGCTTTGGAGGCGAGGGCTTCAGAGTTAGAGGCCCGGCTCCGCAGTGTTGAGAGTCCTCCAATAGAACCCATGCAGCTAGGATCTCAGGCTGACTGGGTGACGGTACATACAAAGCATAGTTCCGAGCTCAAAGGGCACCACCAACCTGTCCGCGTTTCTAACAGATTTTCCCTACTCAGTAACGCACCCATTGAGAAACAGACTCTTGTGATTGGAAGTGCCATAGTCCGAAACGTGGCATTAGAGACACCATCAACCATATTCAAATGTTTTCCAGGGGCCAGAACAGGCGACATAAAATCCCAGCCGAAACTGCTGGCTAAGGATAATCATAAATACAGTAAGATTATTATTCACTCTAGCGTTAATTACACCCGATTACGCCAATCGGAGGACACTAAAATTAGTGTTGCTTAGGCGTGTACGTTTGCTAAAAAGATATCGGACTATGTAATCTTTTCTGGTCCCCTGCCCGATCGGAGCAGTGACGACATGTTTGGCCGCATGCTGTCATTGAATCGATGGTTGTCTGAGTGGTGTCCAGCCAACAACGTGGACTACATTGATAATTGGAAAACAATTTTGGGAAAACTTGGTCTGATCCGGAGAGACAGCATCCATCCCACTTTGGATGGAGCAGCTCTTCTTTCTAGGAACCTAGACAGATTTATTAGGCATCCAAAACACTGACAAACCAGAGTCCAGACCAGGAAGCAGAGTTGTAGTTTAACCCACCTGTCTTCAGCTTCTGTGCTGTTACCTGTACTGTTACTGTTAATTTACTGTTAGTAAATTACTTGACCTGGTAGCAGCAGCAGGATTTTGTAGTTATAAATGAGTCAAATCCTTCCAATTATCAAAATTTTCGCATTCCTAGAAGTACGGGGCGAGGAGGAGGAGTTGCAACCATCTTTCATTCAGATTTGCAAATTCGCCCTTGAAACAATTATTAACTACAGCTCTTTTGAACATCAAATCCTTAGTTTTCTTCATCCAAGCTGCAAAACATTAAAACCACTTTTGTTTGTGGTTTTGTATTGTCCACCAGGCCCTTACTCTCAATTCTTGGACCAGATCTCAGATTTTTTATCCAATTTAGTTTTAAATACTGATCAGGTAATTATAATAAAAGATTTCATTATTCACAGGGATATTGAAAGTGATAGCCTAACTGCAGCCTTTAATATTATCTTAGACTCATTTGGCTTTACTCAGAAAGTGAAGGGACCCACACACTCTGGTCAACACATTTAGACATTGTGCTGACATACGCATTGGGTGTGATGAACTAACAGTCCTCCCACATACACAGTCCTATCTGACTATTTTTTGATAACCTTTGAATTTACCAAACCTTCCAAAATCTGAAAGAAAATGTTGTTACAGTAGAACTTTATCTGACAATGCTGTAACAACTTTTAAAGAATCTGTTCTATTCTTGCTTCCCTATCCGTCTCAGAATACCACAGTGGACAGCAGTAATTCCAACACTAACCCTTCAGAAATTGATGGTCTGGTTCAAAGTATTACGTCCTCACTGCGTTTGGCGCTAGACCCTGTAGCCCCCTTAAATAGAAAGTAATCAGCCATAGGCGGTTGGCTCCCTGGTTTAGTGCAGAGTTGCGTAATTTAAAGCGCAATACTAGGAAACCGGAGAGAAAAAGGCACTCTACACACTTAAAAGATTACTTTCTAACCTGGAAAAATACTGTACGACTTTATAAAAATGCCCTTCGACAAGCTAGAACAGCATATTTCTCGTCATTAATAGAGGTAAAAGCCTTCAGTTGATCCAAAATGCTGCAGCAAGAGTTCTGATGAATATTAAAGAGACAGGTCACATTTCTCCTGTTTTGGCTTCTCTCCATTGGCTCCCTGTTAAATCCAGAATAGAGTTTAAGATCCTCCTCCTTACTTAGAAAAAGCCCTTAATAATCAAGCTCCATCATACATCAGAGATCTGATTGTTCCATATGTTCCTAACAGAGCAGTTAATTCTCAGAATCCATGTCTACTGGTAGATCCTAGGATTTCTAAAAGTAGAATGGGAGGTAGATATTTTAGTTACCAGGCTCCTCTCCTGTGGAACCAGCTCCCAGTTTTAATTCCGTGAGGCAGATACTCTGTCTGTTTTCAAGACTAGGCTTAAAACCTTCCTTTTTGATAAAGCTTATAATTAGAGTGGCTTAGGTTATACTGAGCAATTTTTTTTGTTATGCTGCTAAAGGTTTAGACCAGGGGTGGGGAACCCTGGTCCAGGCAACCCTGCTTCAACATACAGTACCTGACCTGACAAATCAAATGGATCCAACAGCCAATGAATTTTTGCACAATTACTACTTCATTTTATTCAGGTGTGTTTGCGTGGGGAAACATGGAAACCTTGCAGGATGAGGGCCAAGGTTCGCCACCCCTGGTTTAGACTGTTGGAGAACAGACTGACCACTTTTCTTCTCTCTCTATTTTTCTCTTCTACCACTCTCCAGATATGGGTGGGTGGTTTGGGTGGTGCGACTGGGTTCTGTGGACTGTACGCATGCGTTGGCATCCTGATGCCTCCTGCCAACTCCAGCTCTGTAACACGGTTTTAACTGTTTTTTAAATTCTTTTTAACTGTTTGTTTGATGTTTTTTAATGATTTTCTTGAGTTTACTTTTAACCGTTTTTAACTTTTAGTGACTTATCTTTTATTGGACGCGTTTTTAATCGGAGCACGGACCGCTGTTACTTTTATCATGCCTCCACTCACTTGTAGCGCCGGGTGTGATGGTTGTCAGGCTAATCAAGAAAATCGAGGAACTGGAGCAGAGGATCACCAATTTACCTCTGATCCAGGACCACGAGCACGACATGGACATCATCTTCAGCCGAACTTTTGCTGCTGCCACCAGCGCACAGCTGGCCGACGCAATTCCCTGCCAGCCCGGGAAAGCTGCAGGGTGGGCAATCTATCGCTGGGTCTCCAGGCGGACTCAGACAGACGGACGCTGGCGGAGGTACAACATCTACGGAAGGAGCGCTGGTTCCAACAGGGGGCTAAGCCAAAAGCCCCCCTCAGCTCCATTCCGGTTCCCCAGGGTGCGTGAACGACGGTCGGGCCTTGTCGCGGTGGGGGCGCCCGGAGCGGCTGCCACCGTTGTCCTCCACCCGGCCTTCCGCTGTCGTACCATTTCGGTGCCCTGGGGAACGACTTCCCTCCTCTGACCGTCCCTCCGACTGCGTGGAAGACCAGCAGCTCCGCAGGAACGCTGCCCATCCCCTCCCAGCAGCCAGAGCAGCAGTCGGACTCCGGTAGCCACCCACGTCGCGCCACCGCTGCAGTCCAATGGATGCCAAGCTGCCCAACATCCAGCAGGTCCTGGACAACGAGGGATCTTCTGCTCAGAATCAGCCTGCACACCATCCAACCACCACTCTCATGATTGGAGATTCTATTATCCGGCATGTTAGGATGAGAGGAGCTGTCCCCCTTCGTTTCCCTGGAGCCGCAGTAAAGAACATTTCTAAACAGATTCTGGAGTCCATCCAACGTTACCCATCTGTGAGTAAAGTATAATTAATGCTGGCACCAATGACATTCGTAAACAGCAGTCTGAGCTCTTAAAACATGATTTTATTCATCCTTTTAATCTTTTAAAAGACAACCCCCTATCTGTTTTTATTTCTGTCCCCACTCCCACTATCAGCAGAGGAATAGTTTTAGAAGGGTACTCTCTCTAAACTCTTGGCTTGCCTCTGCTACCGTGAGGCACAATATTGGTTTTATAGGCAATTTTAACATCTTCTGGGGCAGGAGTCAATTGCTTGGGGCAGATGGACTCCATCTTAACAGACAAGGTATACGCATGCTCGTACCGCTGCCCCCTGCACCGGCCAAAGCTGCTCCTTCCCCGTCTGCCCCATCCACCACATCCTGATATGTAGCTGATCCCTGTCCCTATAAACTCAATCCTGATTTTAACAGTAACTCAAATATCGGACTTGGACCTTGCCCTAACTTATTCATACCTGTTATTTTCAGCAGAGAGCGAACAAATAATCATAAACTGAAAAAATGCAACCCAAATAATCTTAAACAGTTACATAAAATCCTACCTTCAGTCAGTCATACAGTCACTCCATCTCCAAACACTAAATAATATGGCTCTGCTGAATAAAACGTTTATAATAAATGACTTGATTTTAGACAATAATCTTCATTGTTTATTTTTAACGGAGACATGGCTAAGTGCAGATGCCCCTGCTGTTCTTATAGAGGCCACTCCACCTAATTTTAACTTTTCTTATTCAACGACGAGTAGCCAGAGGGGAGGCGGAACTGCTTTTATTAGTTCATCAACTCTTTCTGCCAAACCTGTTTTGTTTGATCATTTTACCACTTTTGAATATACTGCCTCTGTTTTTAGCACTCCTCAGGTTTTATGTGTCACAGTTTATAGGCCTCCGAAAAGGAATGCATTTTTTATTCCAGAATTTTGAGTTTTTTATTAATTTTATTCAACTCGTATGAAAGGATCATTTTAGCTGGTGATTTTAAATTACCTATTGATAACCTTTTAGATCCTTTATCAACAGATTTTTTAAATATGTTAAATTATATGGCTTTTAGCCAGCATGTCATACAGCCGACTCACAACAAAGGACACACTCTGGACTTGGTCATCACGTATGGCCTGTACACCAGTGTGTCGTCTGTTGTTGACCACTACTGAGGTCACAGAGGTGTCTAATTGGATAAATTAGACACCTCTGTGAGAACTGTCAGGAAGTGTCATCTAACCCGTGAAGTGGCTGCATGTTTTCTTTAAGTTTTTAAAAAGTTTCCTTCTATACCTTTACCTGCCTCCTTTGATTTTATTGTGCATGATTTTAACGGTAGGCTTCAATCTGCTCTTGACCTGCTGGCTCCACTTAAAGTTGTAAACATACATTCAAAACGTACAGTACCATGGAGAAACGAAGATCTTAAAAAAATTAAAGAGGAGCGTCAGGGTGGGACAAAGGAAATGGTGCAAAAATAAAATTACAATAAATCATCAGATATACATAGAACATCTCAAATTATACAATAATGTTTTAAGACATTCCACAAATACATACTTTTTCAGAATCATCTTGGATCATAGAAATAACTCCAAAATTCTGTTTTCCACCATTGACAGCATTCTCAATCATTCTACTAATACTTTTCAGAAAACACCCTCAAACACTCTCTGTGAGGAGTTTGCAGACCACTTCAGAGGGAAGGTAAACACCATCAGATGTAATATTTCATCCTCTCAAACTGACATTGTTTTTGACAAATCTGAGTTTTGTCGTCGTGGATTCTGGGACCCTTGATAAAGTTTTCTCTACAGTGAGGCCCACCACAAGCGCTTTGGACCCAATTCCTACCAGTTTTTTAAGCAATTTCATGGCTCTTTTAAAGACAAGATTTTAAACTTTATGAATTGCTCCCTTCAGACAGAGGTTTTTCCTGTCGCCTTTAAAGCGGCGGTAATGAGGTCCCTGCTGAAGAAGAGCAATTTAGATTTTAATTTAAACAATTACCGACCGGGATCTTACTTACCATTTTAAGCAAAGTTTTAGAAAAATGTGTTTTTATTCAACTTAATGATTTTATTAATGCTCATAACATCCTAGAGAAATTTAATTCTGGTTTTAGGATGAACCACAGCACAGAGATAGATCATTTAAAGATTTTAAATGATTTTAGACTGAACTATGATACTAAGAAGGTGACAGTGTTGGTTCTACTGGATCTAAGTGCTGCCTTTGATACGGTAGACCACACTATTCTTTTAATTCGTTTAAAACAGAATGGCCTCTCTGGTGCTGTTCACGAATGGTTCACATCCTACCTCACAGACAGGACTTTTATGGTAAGTTTAGATACCTGTTCCTCTAAGGTCCATACGATCACATGTGGTGTGCTCCAGGGTTCAGTTTTAGGCCTAGTGCTTTTTAACCTTTATATACTCCCTCTTGGCAGTGTTATCAAAAGACATGGAGTTAACTTTTACAGTTCTGCTAATGATACACAGTTGTACATCTCCATGTCTCCTGATGACACATGGCCAATGGATGCACTTTTTAACTGCATTTTAGACATTAAATCCTGGATGGCATAAAACTTTCTCCAGCTCAACCAGGACAAAACTGAGGTTTTAGTTATTGTTCCTGAGGCTCAGAGAGAAAAACTTTTACCAAACCTACAATCATTGTCTTTTAATCCATCGTCACAAGTGAAGAAGCTGGGTGTGATTTTTGACTCTGAGCTGAATTTTAACCCCCACATTAAAAATATCACTAAAATAGGTTTTTATCACCTAAAGAACATTGCCAGACTCCGCCCCATTCTCTCTCGGGCCAATACGGAGACGCTAAAACATGCTTTTATCACCAGTAGAATTGATTATTGTAATGCCGTACTTTCTGGTCTTCCCAAAAAGACTACATCGGGTTTACAGCTTTTACAGAATTCAGGAGCTCGTGTCCTGATGAAGACCAGGAGGCGGGAGCACATTACACCGGTCTTAAAATCACTGCATTGGCCCCCCGTATGTTTTAGGATCGATTTTAAGGTTCTTTTAATGTTTTTTAAGTGTCTTAATGCTTTTGGGCCTTCTTATCTTTCAGAAATGCTTTTACCATATGAACCCTCGTGGTCTCTGCGCTCCTCTGGCAGCCGTCTCCTTATCATTCCCAAAGTCAGGACACGAATTCATGGTGAGGCATCTTTCAGTTATTACGGCCCTCATCTCGGAACAGGCTGCCAGAGGACCTCAGGGCCACACAGAACTTTCATGTTTTTAAGAGCAGGCTCAAGACTTACCTTTTTAGCATAGCCTTTAACTAATTATTATTTACTAATATCTATTTTAATTGCATCTTTTATTTGATTGAATTTTTTGTTTAGCTTTTAATTGTTTATTCATTAATCTGCTTTGCATTTTTATCTTGATTCTTTCTTATCATTATTTTACACGTATTGTATTACGCATCATATTTTATACACTTTATATTTTAACTTATTTTACATATTTTATTTATGTCCTTCCAGTGTTTCCTCTCTGGGGGCTCCCTGCATCTGGAGCGGTGGTCAGCTGTGGCTGCCTGGGTGCCCCCCCCCCGGGGTAGCGCTTGGGGGGAGGTGGGGGTACCAGCCCTCACTCCTCTGGGCACCCTGGGTCAGTGCCTTGGCTGCTGCTGCTGATCTGCGGCTGCCGATGGCTCCCATGATGGCGTTTCCTGGCTCATCTGTACTGAGCCCACTGTTTTTGTAGCTTTTACGTGTGTGTGTGATGGGTTGGGTTGGCAGGGGGTGTAGTTAAGATGATTATTTTTGGTTTTTGAAGGGGGGTTAAATGGAAATGGTAAATGGACTGAATTTATATAGCGCTTTTCTAGTCATGTTGACCACTCAAAACTCGAGCCACAATCACCCATTTGCACTCACAAACACGCACACATTCATACACGATACAATTATCGGTAGGCAATTTGGAGTTAAGTGCCTTGCCCAGGGGCACAATGACATGTGACTGGAGAAAGCTAGAATTGAATTTACAACCCTCCGATTGCAAGACAACTACTGTTGTGGGGTCATTTTAAATCTATAAAGCACTTTGAGAAACTGTTTGAAAAGCGCTTTATAAATAAACTTGTTTTGATTTTATTTTATTTTGATATATTTTTTCTGCTGTTACTGTGATTTTTAACACAGTTTTCTCTCAGTATTTTTCTCCCCATAGAAGCTCCACACTGTCTGGTACCCTGCTGAACTATAAAGTCCCCTGCTGGCTGGGGAACATTGGTCCAGATTAGGCTCAAAGTCACCGAGCATCCTCCTGTCTCTTCTCTGTCTTCTCAGACCCCAGACGGTCTTGGCAGATGACCGCTTGTACTAAGCCAGGTTCTGCCGGAGGTCTCTTCCTGTTAAAGGGGAGTTTTTCCTCTCCACTGTCACTACATGCTTACTCAGTATAAGGGATTGCTTAGGAATGGCTGTGGTTGGAGTCTGCATGATCGGGGCACAACACAATGATGACTTTTCGCAATCTGCTGGGATTCCTTACATATAAATCTTTTAACTGATTGGAATGTTTGTATAATTGTATTGAAATGACTTTTGTTGTAAAGTGCCTTGAGATTACATTTGTTGTGAATTGGCGCTATATAAATAAAAGTGAACTGAATTGAAATGTCGTCAAACAAAATGTCTGAATAGCATTAAGACCTATTGAATTGCTTTTTTGCTCCAGGTTTATCTTGTTGGGAGGATTTTTTTTCGTTCAAAAAATCCATAGTTGTACGAGTACATTCTTTAAGATGCCTCATTTTTGGAAGTTATTTCGTTGTCTGAAAGGGTACCCAAAAAGTAACTTTAACTCCAACTGCCCTACACCCTCCAATATGTCATGCATAATGTCAACAGCGTAGTTGTCAGAGACGTTAAAATACCGCAGATCATTGAGCAAGCACATTTGCTTCACCTCAAATGATAATGTCACAGCAGGGTTCTGTATATCACACAAAGAGTTTTTTGTTGCGCAGTGTTGAGTCTGGTTCATCATCAGTTAAAAGGTTTTGACAAATCTTTGTTAGCCACACAGAAACAGCAAAAATTGTTAGCATTGAAAGATTCAACATAGGGATCAGCGAGTACAGCATTATCTGCATCTGTTAACCCATATGAATTATCTATATCTGTACTCAGACTGGGCGGGGCCTAGTCCGGAAGTGGGTGGGGTTTAATCCGAAAGTGGGTCTTGTTATCCGAAATGGCCGTGGCTTAACGGGTATGTGTTTTTAAGCATTCAATTGATATGGGTTTCAGAAATTGTCATATTTATTGCTGATTAGAAAACTATTTACATAACATCAGCATTGATCTTCAGATCAATGGTTTTGATAACAATTGGCCTATACAGAACAAGTTTTGCAACAATGAGTACAACACGTGTGGTTGCAATTATAAAGTAAAATGTAATTAACAAGTTTTCATCACAACATAATTTTAATTTTTTAACTTTAATTTTTTTATGATCCGTGTGATTTTATTTTTTTGCTTTAAATTTTTTTTTATATCCACACCAGGTATGTGTGTAGGTAATTGATTTGTAATATAGTTTTATACCATAACTACCTGTATTTATTTTATTAAATAAATACCATTTGATGTTACGGTCCCAGACCCAACCTGGACCCTTTAAGACCCTTCTTTATTAACCTCCTTGATACGCCCCTGCTGTGATGGACTGGCGACCTGTCCAGGGTGTACCCTGCCTCTCGCCCGTTGACAGCTGGAGATAGGCACCAGCCCACCCGCGACCCCTTGAGAGAGACACAGCAGAGACACAGAAAGAGCAAAAGAACTGATGCATAAGTTGGTAGCAGTACGTGGAGAACGTTCCTCCTTTGGAATGCCATCTTAGTCAGGGTCGTCAAGCAGGGCGGGTCAGGAGCACCTACTGTAGGAAGAGACTAAGAGAAAACAGGTTAACGCTTGAATTGACAGCACGTCATGCAGTTGGAGAGAAGTAGGAGAGAAAGTAGGAACTGACTCTAATAATGTCCTCAAACAGCCTAGCCTAAAGCAGCACAGCTACTAACATTAACCTGTATCCTAGTTACTAGGAGACCTAGCTACTTACACTCTCTACCTGGCTTACATTAATCTATCTCTACCTAGCTACTCTACCTCTTCCTATCTCTTCCTATCTTTTGACACTCTACCTGACTACTAACATTACCTGTCTCTTCCTAGCTACCTTGTCTAACCTGTCTCTAACTGCCTATTAACATATCTCTAACTGTAAGCTTTGTCAAAGAGGAAAGTTTTAAGCCTAGTTTTAAAGATATACAAATTGTCTGCTTCACGAACCAACCCTGGGAGCTGGTTCCATAGGAGGGGAGCCTGATAGCTGAAAGATCTGCCACCCATTCTATTTTTAGAAATCCTAGGAACTACCAGTAAACCTGCAGTCTGAGAGCGAAGGGCTCTGTTAGGAACATATGGAACAATCAGGTCTCTTATGTATGATGGAGCTAGATTATTAAGAGCTTTATATGTCAGAAGGAGGATCTTGAATTCTATTCTAGATCTCACTGGGAGCCAGTGAAGAGAAGCTAAAACAGCGGAAATATGATCTCTTCTTTTAATATTCATCAGAATCCTAGCAGCAGCATTTTGGACTAACTGAAGACTTTTAATTGTTTTCTGTGGACTACCTGATAAATAGTTACAGTAATCCAGCCTTGAAGTAACAAAGGCATGGACTAGATCAGAGCGATAGATGTGCTCTTGGGGCAAAAGAGATCAGTTGCCAGAGTAACCATCGCGCAGCCAAAATGAAAGGAAACTAGACGCGAGGTCGGTTGAAACATGTTTCAATCCTCAATAATTGCAAATATGTAAAAAATAATTGAAACTGCAGCTTCTGTCAGTAACATAAAGACTGTTTTGAAAACTTGCGACTGGCTTACAAATCATGAAGGTGACCTATTTTGGATTCAAAATGGCAAACTTCAACAGGTGATGATTTTTCATGACTGTAATGAGGAAACCGTGCCCCATAGCACCTTCCTTGGCAAAATGCCAGTGTAACCCATGTTTTATTCTCCTCTCGTAAGAAACTGGGAGTATTTATGAAAAGCGATGCTATCAGATATCAGGAGAAATTCGGGAGTATGTTAGCTCCGGGACGCAGACACAGTCAGCGACCCAATGAGAATTTTTATTCAATCTGAGAATTTTATTTCAATCAGAGCACAGATATTGACTCCTATTACTCGTATGATATTCGTACTCAGTAAAAGTGCTTTATCCGTACCGGATACTTGTTCCAGCCAAGTATCCAGCTCAACTCTTATTCAACATACCCTAGCAGTGTATGCAAACCTAAATTGTCCCCAGTGACTTGTGTCAATGTACCACAAACTGGACTTTTGGAAATCGGGACACTGATTCCTGAGGACCCAAAGATTTTGAGAATGTGTACCAAAGACATGTACTAAGATTGCACTGATGCCATATTTTTTAATATCTTGACTGTGAAATTAGATGGATAGTCATGAGAGCAGAATTTATTTTTGGCCTCAAGTTTCTAAGAACAAAGTAGATACTTCCAATTTTATGAATTCAATGCTTTGACCCAAGTGGGTTTGCAGTTTAAAACTCATCAAAGAAAAATCTGAATTTGGATAGTATTTTTGCTGAAAAATGAATTTCAAAGTCTTTAATATGGGAACGTAAACAAACGTATCTGTTACTGGAACCTGGTATATGTAAAAGAAACATTTCTTCTTGCATCATACTGTATGCCAAGGGCACTCTCAACAGGTCCGATCACCCCGCCCCATCTTTCCAAAAAAGTTTCTTCCATTGTCTCTGTGTAAATGCTACTAAAAAAGATTTCCAAGATTTTTCAAATAATCTTCCAACTGGACATTCGAATTCTCATTGACAGAACATATATTTAGAACATCATCTTTGATATTTTTTTGAATTTCATCTGCAAGTTCCTCTAAATTTTGAACGACAGATTTTATTACATTGGTTGCCACACCACAGTCTAGAAGTTTTCGAACCAGAGATGCACAGATCTATCTCTTGAGTATTTTGTCTATTTTTTTTCACTTCTAGTTAACCAATGCGGTTGTTCTTCAGAGAAACAAGATGGCTCTTCAGAAAAACAAGGTGCTTAAAATGACGATTTACTGATGATTTAATGTGTGTACCCTCAGCATTATCAACAATACGTGCTCAATGCTTGTTATGATTGTGTTTTCGAAAGCCTGAAAACGTGCTAAATCTCTGACAACATCCATCTTGGTCACATAACAGTTTAAATTTCCACCCAGGGTAAAAGCCATGAGAAACTTAAGATGAACTAAGTTTTTGAAGGAACCAAAGGTACTCTTGCAAACAAAACAATGAAGGATCTTTTTTGTTTTGCTGACTCAGTTAAAACTAGAACTATCAGAGACATTTGACTGGATCCCCACCACTACAACAGAGCGGTCATCTGTTGTTATCTAGGACTGTTAATCACTTGTGAATAGGTGCCTTTATTCTGTAAATGTGACAATTAGGGGAGACTGGGGACAGTTACAACACATTTTGCATTTGGCTCCATTACTCATAAACCTTGTGGATGAGACAAACTAGATTTGTATACAATATACTTTCAGCCCTCTGTTAACAGTTTATAATATTTAAAGATGAGTACAGGGAACAGATTCTTCTACAGTCAGGTCCATAAATATTGGAACATCGACACAATGCTAACATTTTTGGCTCTATACACCACCACAATCGATATCAAATGAAACGAACAAGATGTGATTAACTGCAGTCTGTCAGCTTTTATTTGAGGGTATTTACATCCAAATCAGGTGAACGGTGTAGGAATTACAACAGTTTGCATATGTGCCTCCCACTTATTAAGGGACCAAAAGTAATGGGATAATTGGCTTCTCAGCTCTTCCATGGCCAGGTGTGTGTTATTCCCTCATTATCCTAATTACAATGAGCAGATAACAGGTCCAGAGTTCATTTCAAGTGTGCTATTTGCATTTGGAATATGTTGCTGTCAACTGTCAAGATGAGATCCAAAGAGCTGTCACTATCAGTGAAGCAAGCCATCATTATCAGAGAGACAGCAAAAACATTAGGCGTGGCCAAAACAACAGTTTGGAACATTCTCAAAAAGAAGTAACGCACCGGTGAGCTCAGCAACACCAAAAGACCCGGAAGACCACGGAAAACAACTGTGGTGGACGACCGAAGAATCCTTTCCCTGGTGAAGAAAACACCCTTCACAACAGTTAGTCAGATCAAGAACACTCTCCAGGAGGTAGGTGTATCTGTGTCAAAGTCAACAATCAAGAGAAGACTCCACCAGTGTGAATACAGAGGGTTCACCACAAGATTTAAACCATTGGTGAGCCCCAAAAACAGGAAGGCCAGATTAGTTTGCCAAACATCTAAAAATTCTTCACAGTTCTGGAACAACATCCTATGGACAGATGAGACCAAGATCAACTTGTACCAGAGTGATGGGAAGAGAGGAGTATGGAGATGGAAAGGAACTGGTCATGATTCTAAGCATACCACCTCATCAGTGAAGGATCGTGCTGGAAGTGTCATGGCGTGGGCATGTATGGCTGCCAGTGGAACTGGTTCTCTTGCATTTATTGATGATGCGACTACTGACAAAAGCAGCACGATGAAGTGTTTCGGGCAATATTATCTGCTCATATTCAGCCAAATGCCTAAGAACTCATTGGACAGCGCTTCACAGTGCAGATATACAATTACCCAAAGCATACTGCAAAAGCAGCCAAAGAGTTTTTGAAGGCAAAGAAGTGGACTGTTTTGCAATGGCCAAGTCAATCACCTGACCTGAATCCGATTGAGCATGCATTTCTCTTGCTGAAGACAAAACTGGAGGGAAAATGCCCCAGGAACAAGCAGGAACTGAAGACTGTTGCAGTAGATGCCTGGCAGAGAATCACTAGGGATGATACCCAACGTCTGGTGATGTCTATATGTTCCAGACCTCAGGCTGTAATTGACTGCAAAGGATTTGCAACCAAGTATTGAAATGTATAAGTTTAATTTTGTGGTTCTTATTCTTTCCCATTACTTTTGGTCCCTTAACAAGTGGGAGGCACATATGCAAACTGTTGTAATTCCTACACCGTTCACCTGATCTGGATGTAAATACCCTCAAATAAAAGCTGATAGTCTGCAGTTAAAGCACATCTTGTTCGTGTCATTTGATATCCATTGTGGTGGTGTATAGCGCCAAAAATGTTAGCATTGTGTCGATGTCCCAATATTTATGGACCTGACTGTAAATCTGTATTAAAATGTAAGCTGTCCAGTGTTGCAATTGTCCCTGGGCCCGGGTGCAGTAGCAAGAACACTGTTCGGGGATGGCTGCAACATGTTACAAATACAATATATTTTAAATTTGATTAAAAAAAAAAAACACTATAAAATATTAAAGGATTAAGCGGTTAAGAAAATGGATGGATGGAATATAAAACATACAATATATAATAATATTAAAATAACACAATCAACAATTTTGCAACTGTCCCCGGTCTCCCCTACATTTCATGATCCTGTTATGGATTTATTTAGTTTTATGATTCATCTGCACTTTGATGGACATTTACTTAATGTTGTAGAATTAGTTTGAATGTTTAGTCTTATTGAGTGATGCCTTTACCTGAGTCATGGTCAGAGTGTTTTGATAACAATGGTCCCCATCCGCCATTACCATGGAGATGACTCTTTTACCAGGCTGTATTAAAACGTCTAACAAAGTTCACAGCTCCAAATCTAAGAGAAAGGCGCCAGAAAGTCTAGGATTTTTGCCTTGAGAATTGTGTATTATTAAATAGAATTGATAGACCGCGTGTGTGTGTGAGACGGAATGACACCTTTCAGTTGACTGACTCGTTGGCACATCTCTGGCACTCCCACTCAGTCCTTTCTGCATCTTCCACAAGCATACTTATAGCAGTAAACATAGTGTGAAGTTGTGTGATTGTTTTTATATTGGATGGTCACCTGACACATGGCTCTTTTCCCTGGGGGTGGTTTGGCAAGTTGTTACCGAAGAAGCTGCTCTTTCTCAGCCATCTTTCTTTGCATAAACTGCTTAGAAAGCTCATTTGCAAGTTTTGCCAGGAAGTCCACCCTTCTCTCCTTCACTCCAGTGCATGCCTGACAAAGCACATGAGCATTGATTGCTGCCATGTCCACTATGTTATAAAACAGCAACTGGCCATCGACGGGTTCCCGAACGTCCGGTAAACTGCCGAACCTTCTTGTCCATATTGTCCACGCCACACTTCATGACATTGTAGTCAGTGACATTGTTTGGCTTCCTCTTTCGGTTCTCCCCAATCTCAGCTTTGCTGTGCATGGTATTGAGGATGCAGACGGTCTTTTTCGGCTTGGGTGCATAAACAGTGAGAGTCGTGCCAGTTGTGTAATGGTAAAATGTATTGCCTTCTCTTACGTCTTACAGAACAGAGTGTTAGTTATCTTACCATAACTGTATGATGTAATGATCGGACAGAAGCTGATTCAATAGGGTGTGGCTGAATGCTATATAAACTCTTGCATTTGTCTGAAACTTTAGGGTCTTCAGTAGGAGACCCTACGTGCACGTAAAATAAACTATGTATGAATATGGCTGACACTTTTTTTATTCTCTCATCCAAGGCCTCTGACACCCAGATTTCCATGAAAGTTTGGGCGTCACTTTGACCACGCCTTGAGCATGTCCGTCGGACACTGGCTTAGGGGACTCCTAGGTGTTTTTCTGCACCCATCTCCGGACCTCTGACAAGGGAGACTCAGTCCAGTGTTCTGATTGACTGCAACGAGGACCGTACCAAAAATTGTCTGAGGGACAAAGCCTAGTGAGCTAAATTAATGTCATTCTTTAGTTATATTGGACTACATTGAAGTCCTGCCTATAACTTAGGACAAAAAACTAAATTCTAACCTGTAATTATAGTAAAAGAGCTAATTATATTTCCTACTTGTGGTCAGCTGTTTTCAGCTGGCCGACAATTTACCTGGAGACCCGATAGATGTTAATCCTTCAGTCCAGACTGTGAGGTAGGTATTTTTGTTTATTTTATTTATTGAAAATAAATAGATACAATGAATAAATAATTTACGAAGACCAGCTAATGGTTTGACTCTGAGCTTTCTAGAAGCGAGTCGAGCCCCTGTCAGCTTTTAAAGTAAGACCGTTTAAGGGTTGTGCGCTTATTCTAAGCACGATCAATCAATAAATTGTGAGCCTTGTTAGGCAAGGCCAATCAATACATAATTGTGAGCATTATGCAAGATCGATTTATGAAGTAATATCGTGAACTTTTTGAGCAAGACCAGATCGTGCCTGTCTAATTTTGAGCCCTTTTATAAAGGACAAGAAAGATTTGAGCTGTCAGCTTTTCAGCTACAGTCAATGAACGGAAGAATTACTGTTGAAGTTTCATCCAGTTTCCTTAGCACATTATATTTATTAATATGGGTAATGTTAAAGGAAAAGGTTCTTCCAATTTCCCTAAACGTATTCCCATGTGTCAAATGAAAAAGAAACATGGTGAGGATGTATGTGATTATTTAAAATATTGGAGTGAATCTGGTTGTCTCCCAAGGGAACCTCAATTTGTTTTATGAATAATGTAAAAAAACAAAAAAAGCATAATGTAACATAAGTTATAGTGGTAAGATTTGTAATTATCTATCCTGTGAATCTGAAACATTTATTTCCTGAAGGTGGGTTTCGTGGTCAGACTCAATTGATGAAACTTAGAAACAGTCTAGAAAAGAAAAATCAGGTTTTATGGAAAGAAAACTTTGTTATATTAGAAACAGTACAGCAAGTGATGTTGACAGGATGATATATATATATATATATCATTCCCCCCCAAGAAGCCCTGGAAGGCGTGCTGCCACACCTTACTAAGGTCAACAAAACTTTCTACACAGTTTGGACTGTTGCTACTGTCACACTCTGCTCAGGAGAGCAGAAAACTGCACCCAAGAAGGAAAAGAGACAAAAAGACACCAAAGCTGATACCCCTGCAACACGCAGCAGTTGCAGCCCATCCCAGTGAGTCAACAGAATCAGAACGGCTCTGGCTCCCATTCCTAATGCAGTGAGACCGGACAAGGGCATCCGCTCCTGTCCAAGACAAGACTTTACAGCTCCAGGAGAGGCAGAGGGCGAGGAAAAGGCCATGACAGAGACAATATCCGCCGTGGACTCATCCAGATTGAGGTGATGGGAGGAAGTGAAGCAGCAGTTCTTACCAGCACCTGTAAACAAGGTCACGCACACACACACTACACAAACTGTTACACACATAGACTTTTTACACACTCTGTTTTTTTTAATTTCCACACTAAGGACAAAAAACTTTACATACTGCTACTCATAGAATATTAAAGATGAAAATTCCTGTTTATTGTGCAACTGAAAGCTTAGCTGATACTTCCAACAATATGTTTTATGTAATCTGATCATCTGTATTATGTTACCTGTGTTATACCTGTAAATGAGATTTAAATAATGTTCCCCTGACCTGCAGCCTTTCTCTAGCCTGCAACGTGCTGTGCTCCATTTTTATTTATAATTTTTTTTTTCTCTATGTGAAAATCAGTGCATTTTCTACATACTGCCCCTTTTTTTGTCTTTTAATCGTATTCATCATCATGTAGAATTGACTCATGCATGTGTCAAAAAGAGGAAATAGGTCACTACATTAGCTATTAAGTTCCCTAAGGGCCCAAAATTAAAGCTCAATTTTTTTTTTGACAAACCTTTGTCAGAAATTCATTCTCATGTTAAGAGCAGCCCTTCCCTGCCAGGCAGAGGATCCTGCTGACTACCCAAACAGAGGTGAAGGTTGCTGAACGCGCCACCTGGATCTATGCCTCGCACTGCAAAATGGTTCCAGCCACCTCAGACAGCATCCACCTCATCTGCCATGGAACCAAGCCATCTCTCGCTTTGTCTGAACTTCATCATCGCATTATCAATCCCCTTATGGCCAGCTGTCCAGCGGAAAGCTGCCCTGATCTCAACTCTTACCCCTGACGTCACAAGGAACTGATGTAATATGTCCCTGAGAAGGATCACCTTCGACCCCTGCCACAAATGACACCTACAAAAAACATCTTTAATCCTAAAAGTTAACTTCATCAAAGCGGATATTAGACCTGATTATGGATTACTCGACAATACCTGTGTAAACCTCATACTGAATATATCTTCAGTGGAATTAATTAAAAACTGGTGACATTACACTTTGTCAGAAACAAAGGAATACTATGTTTTGCTCCTGAAACAGATCTATGATCTCAATCCGAGAGCATCACAACCACGGATGAACTTACTCAACGACTACTTGACTTTTGGAAAAGACACTAATAACTGGCATCATATGGCACAACAAACTGTGGGTGGGAATTGCAAAAACATTGTTGATTGTTTAGGTCTATGTCCACTCTCAAGAATTATGTCAACTCCTTCTGAACTTCATCATACCTGTCTTAGTTCTCTGTTAACCAATACACCACACAACTGCTCCTTTTGGGAAAATCCATTTTCTGTAACAGATAAAAGAATTGCTCCTCCTCACTTCAATTGTGATGTGGCCTTAAATAATGTCACCTGTTTTGCTAAAGAAAATAAAGGTAAAATGTTTGTAAGTTCTATTAATACCTTTTACTGCATGTTTATGTATTCTTGTAAACTTCATTATGCCCGTTACTATGTTTACTGATTTTGACACTACAGACCAGGAAACTAATCATCACAGAGCTAAAAGATCAATAGTTCTTTGAAGAATCTGATCCAATTTATATTGCTGTTCGGAATCATCAATTTACCGGTGATATTAATAAAAATGTTCATACAACCAATTACGATCTATCATAATGTCCAAAAATTACAAGTACACTCGTGATGGTTTTGAAGCAGTTCCTGAACAACTTTCCAAAACAGAATTACAGTAAACATGTTATTAGCTGAAAAATATTGTATTTGTTTTATTTTGATGATCAATGCTGTTCATTTATTCCAAACAACAAAGAAGTGTTGTCATCTGTTCTTATTCTGTTATTCTGATGTCTCCATTTCTTCTGATTCTGATAATGATGATGACAATACCGTCTGTTAAACCTTTTGCTTTTATTTTTGCCTCATTAGAATATAACACTTTATGACTTGCTGTCTTAAATTGTGAAATTGATGCACCTCCTCTGAAGAACACTCAAAAACACAGTTAAACATTTTAGTTTATTTTCTCATCAAAATGTAATACTCTATTGTCTTAAAACCCTGACCGATGGATCACCTTCATTTTTATTTATTCTTTATTTATGTGGTCATATTATGACCAGAAGAAGAGAATGTAATTGCTGATGCCTTTTTTAATTCTCACTGTGTTACTCATGTCTAAATAGAATGTCATACTGATATAATAAAGTACAAACAGGGACCTATTGTCTGTAAATATCTCATATTCTCTTGTTACCGTCTCTTGTCCAGTGATTCTCTTTCTGGTACATTATACAAATTGTTCCTTGTTCTAAAGTACCTTCTGATTGTCAAATGATATCTTTTGTTTACTGCTGACTACTGAATTGAAACATCCATTATTGCCTCATGACACATCCTGTGTTTACCTATTCCATGTTGTTCTGTGATTGGTCTTGTGGTTATCCTTTGATGTACAGAACAGAGTGTTAGTTATCTTACCATAACTGTATGATGTAATGATCGGACAGAAGCTGATTCAATAGGGTGTGGCTGACTGCTATATAAACTCATGCATTTGTCTGAAGCTTTAGGGTTCTCAGTAGGAGACCCTTCGTGCACGTAAAATAAACTATGTACGAATAACGCTGACACTTTTGTTTTATTCTCTCATCCAAGGCCTCTCAGACACCCAGATTTCCATGACATTTAAAAACACCTAAAAAGTAAGACCAAAAAAAATTATGTTATTGTCATTGCAGGTTATACATACTATAATAGTGCAACAGAACTGGAGGTCTTGGTTCAAAGAAGGGAAAATAAACACTGCTCTATCAACAGGAGTAAAAGTGCTGCAACATACCTGCGTGGTGAATTTTTTGCGCTCCATCTTTGGCTGATGGTGGAACCTCCGGATTAATCTTGTTTATGGTGCCAACAAGTGACGTTTTTTGGCTCAGCAGTCGTTGATCCAATGATAATGACGTAAAGTAGTTGTCAGTTGTAACAGTTCTGCCCTTGTCCATAAACGATTCCATCAGCTTCACCACTACATTCTCAGAAAGTCTCTCCCCTGAGGGCAACTGAGGTCCTTGCCAAGGTAAAGGATTGCATTACACATGTATTTGGAGTTCAAATCACATGCAACCCAGAACTTAATTCCAAACTTGTCAGGTTTTGAAGCGATGTACTGTTGGAAAGGACAGCAAGACTTTGTTGAAAAAAGCTGCTCGTCAATAGTGATATGCCAGCCTGGGTTGTAGGATTTGATGCAGTTGGAAACAAACTTCTGCCAAACTTCGGGGACTGCCGCAAACTTGTCAGTTTCTAATCGCTGAGGGTGCCTTCTCTGTATTTTGTTCACAAGAATCATTCAGAAGTAGAATTGTAAAATTATCACCTCTGTTTTGGAGAAATAAATTCCTCAAAACAACATAAAAGGAGACAAACGCATGTTTCTCAAGTTGCTATACTACTTTGACCTATTTTTCCTCAAGAAATCTACAGAAGAATTATTAGATATTTATTCTGGCTGTGCTATAGTTACCCCTCTACTAGAATTTGAAAAGACTTTGGCATCACCTCTAGCATTTTGGAGATATAAAATTTTAAAAGTGACACAAACACGTATTTTGGAAAGACTGTGCACTGTATTTTGACTTATTTCTCCAAAAATCCAGGGTAAAATTATTAAATATTTGTTATGGGTGTAGTATAGACAGCCCTGTACTAGAATCTGAAAATAATTTTAGAAAACTAATGAGAAGTAAAAAGTGAAAATAACAGGGGCTAGGGGTGGGAATGTCCCTTGGGATCAATAAACTGTTCTTCTTGATTGAATTGAATGGCTGGATTGGCACTTGTAACAAGGGTGTGAGTATGAAAGCTAAAAGATAATAAATAGACGGAAAGGAAACACAAACCCAATTGCATGGACAAGTTCAGTTGACCATATTCAAGACATAGGAAAAGAGGAGATAAGGAGTAGAGGCCAGCCTGAAACGCTACATTTACATATGAAAGGAAGCTAATTGTCAGTGATTCAATCATTGTTTTCAAACCAAGCAATCATCTGGTAGAGCAGCTGGGGATCCGAAAAATACTGGGAGTTCTAGTGTTAAGGAGCTTTACTCTCAGATCCATCACCCTTTCACGACAAGGAGTGGGAGGAAAAAACAAAAAAACGATTCACATAAGAATCTAGACTCTTTGCTTAACGATTTAGAATCAATTTTTTTTTATCAAAAAATTGATTTAAAAAAAAAAAAAAACACTTTCCAGCCCAGTCTTGGAAAAAAACATTAATTTCACTTTATTATGGAGCATATTTAAGTATGTAGCAATTTACTTTAAAAAGTCTTTACTTTTCATTCATTCTGTTTTAAAGGTTTAAGATGTGGGAAGTAGAACATTCAGAAAATTATATACCTTTTCAATACTATAGTAAATTAAAAATCTGCAATATTGAAGAATCTCAATTGAAATTTAACCGACACTTAAAAAAAAATCATAAAATAATTGAATTGGCAGAAAAGCATGTTGTCTCAGCCCTAGGAATTGGCACCTCTTTTTATTTTTTACTAATAGTATTGATTTTGAATCAATTCTGAATCGACAATCTGTTCGTGAAACAGATAAATCTATGACACATCTATATTACAAATGGTGGTCTGCACAATTCTATACATCAGGGCCTGATCATACGAATTGCCAAACTGTGGCGTGTTTTGAAAAGTTCAAAGGTTGAAATAGAGGGATTAGCCTTGCAGGGAATGAGATGACCATCCACCACAATGTAGTAGTCATTGATGGTGTGACACGATGTTCCAACTGATAGAATGCAGGGCTGCCTCCCTTGGACTGAGTTTGTTGTCTCTTGAAGGATGCAGCATGTTGAAAGAAAAAAAAATCAATAGAGAAATCAGATAATTGCTTTTCATATTCACTTTGACACTGCTTTGAGTGTGGTCCATTTACTTTGTGAAAGCCGACAACGTGGCTCAGAGCTTCTCGAACAGTGATCTTTGCAGCTCTCTTCTTCCCATTGTTTCAGTTTCGTGAAAATCTGCATTTTCTGTGCTGTGCCTCGAGGTATATGGTCTCTACACAGATCGCCCTCCAATAGATGCTCTGCAGTCACAGGTCTTGCAAACTGTGGTCCTCTATTTCTTGATTAATCTCTACTGGTGCTGCTGCTCCTGCTTCCACTACTGAGTTCACGCTGCATGTTTTTTAGTTTCCAAGCAATGTAACCTTCATTACTTTTGGAATCAGAAAGGTGCACCTACAGGAAATCAAATAAAGTGCTTAACCTTTTAAATAATCTAAAATAACATCACAATACCATTTCAAGCATTTAACTCAATATGAAGAAATACACTATACTCACATATCCTTTTTCAGAGTATGGATCTTTCAGACAAGGAAATAGAGTGATATTTATAACATGTCCTGACATCCATTGGTGGACAAGTCCTAAACAAGAAGGATGTCAAAATTAATTTTGGTAAGGGTTAAATTTTTTCATTGCCTGACTAATAATTATATGTGTGCATATTTGATTATCCTGTTTTTAAAAGCATAATGAAAATAACTTACCCATACTGATCAATCATTGCTGCTACAACTATGTTGACCAGTTTCCATCATAATGGGTCATGGGTAAAATGTATATATATATATATATATATATATATATATGATTAGTATATATATATATATATATATTATATTATATATATAATATATATATAATATATATGATTAGTATATATATATATATATATATATATATATATATATTTATATATATACAGACGTGGACAAAATTGTTGGTACCCTTCATTAAATCAAAGAAAAACTCATAATGGTCACAGAAATAACTTTAATCTGACAAAAGTAATAATAAATAAAAATTATATAAATGTTGACCAATGAAAGTCAGACATTGCTTTTCATCCATGCTTCAACGGAATTATTTAAAAAAATAAATGCATGAAACAGGCCTGGACAAAAATGATGGTACCAACAACTTAATATTTGGTTGCACAACCTTTTGAGGCAATCACTGCAATCAAATGATTCCTGTAACTGTCAATGAGACTTCTGCACCTCTCAGCAGGTATTTTGGCCCACTCCTCATGAGCAAACTATTCTAGTTGTTTCCGGTTTGAAGGGCGCCTTTTCCAGACAGCACGTTTCAGCTCCTTCCAAAGATGCTCAATAGGATTGAGATCAGGGCTCATAGAAGGCCAGTGTTTTCCTCTTAGCCCTTCTTGGGTGTTTTTAGCTGTGTGTTTTGGGTCATTTTCCTGTTGTAAGACCCGTGACCTGCGACTGAGATCATGCTTTCTGACACTGGCCAGCACATTTCTCTCTAGAATCCCCTGATAGTCTTGAGATTTCATTGTACCCTGCACAGATTCAAGACACCCTGTGTCAGATGCAGCAAATCAGCCCCAGAAAATAACCGAGCCTCCCCCATGTTTCACAGTAGGGACCATGTTCTTTTCTAGATATGTTTCATTTTTCCGTCTGTGAACATAGAGCTGATGTGCCTGGGCCAAAAGTTAAATTTTTGTCTCATCTGTCCACAGGACAATCTCCAAGAAGCTTTGTGGCTCGTCAGCATGTAGTTTGGCATACTCCAGTCTGTTTTTTTTAATGATTTGTCCTCTGGCTCAAACAGCGAAGGATGTTCCGATCTGACACTGATGTTCCTTGAGCATAAAGTTCAGCTTGGATCTATTTTGAAGTCTTTCTAGGCTCTTTTGTTACCATTTGGATTATCCGTCTCTTTGATCTGTCATCAATTTTCCTCCTGCAGCCACGTCCAGGGAGGTTGGCTACAGTCCCATGGATCGTACATTACTGAATGACATGTGCAGCTGTAGTCACAGAAACATCTAGCTGCTTGGAGATGGTCTTATAGCCTTTACAGTTAACATGCTTGTCTATGATTTTCTTTCTCATCTCCTGAGACAACTCTTTCCTTTGCTTCCTCTGGTTTATATTGAGTGTGGTACACACCACGTCACCAAACAACACAGTGACTACCTGGAGTCCTATATATAGGCCCACTGAGTGATTACAGGATTGTAGACACCTAGGATGCTGATTAGTGGACATACCTTGGATTAACATGTCCCTTTGGTCACATTATTTTCATTCTTTTCTAGGGGTACCATCATTTTTGTCCAGGCCTGTTTCATGCATTTATTTTTTAAATAATTCTGTTGAAGCATGGATGAAAAGCAATGTCTGACTTTCATTGGTCAACATTTATATAATTTTTATTTATTATTACTTTTGTCAGATTAAAGTTATTTCTGTGACCATTATGAGTTTTTCTTTGATTTAATGAAGGGTACCAACAATTTTTTCCACTTTGTATATATAATATATATATATATATATATAATAATATATATATATATATATATATATATAATATAATTAGTAATGAGCTACAACAACACTTAATTTCCCTCTGGGATGAATAAAGTATTTTTTTTTATTTTTGAATTGAAAGTATTCACAGAACTTAACATTTTCCACAATTTTTATGTTACAGCCATGTTTCAAGATGGATTACATTTTTTCCCTTAAAATTCTAAACACAACATCCCATAGTAAGAAATCAAAAGAAATGTATCAAAGAAATGTATTCCATTTAAATGTAATGGAAAAAGTCACCTCGCTTGTAAGGAAATGTAATCCCTTTGATCTCTTCTTAGGGACATCACCAAAGTGTCACAATGCATCGTCTTTTAGGGGACAGGAAAAAAGGCACACTGTCTGATGAAAGAGATGACAGTGAGAGAGTGTCTGTGCATGAAGACTGCACTGGAGATTCTAGGAGAAACCAGCAAAACAAAGAGATCAGTGCTGGATAACCAATATATATATATTTTTAGCCTAAAATTAGTTTAATTATTTATCTGTGATGTTAGACATTAACTAAAAAATTATAGTTTTTTTTAAGAACATGAAATATTAGTAGATAACATACACTTTTAAATGGATGTATTAAATAAGATGAACCTAATTTTATAGTGCTACTCTTACCCTCTACAAATGAGGCATCAGTGAGGGTCCAGACAATGTCTGATTTCTCCTCCAGAACATCACTAAAGACATCCTGTTCCAGTTTCATCAACAAGATATAAAAATTTTTTATCAGGGATGCCAAACTTCTCCTTGGCTGTAAAGGCATATGAAAACAGTTAAGACACTGTTAAAATTATTTGAGGATAGAATTTTTATTTCTTTACATTCCACCAATATTCAGCACAATGGCTACTTTCACGAAACAAAGATAAAGAAAATACCTAAACTTAAACAAATATAACAACAATGTATGATAAGCAGGTCAACCAGAATAAAACAAACATAATACTTTGACAGAGAAATGTTGAATATGATGATCCATTGAGCTTGATGTAGCGTTTTCTTTCCTGTATTGCACTTTGAAGAGCATTGTCTGAAAAATAATATAAAATAAACATTACTATACAAAAACAAATGATTTGTTAATCATGTTAATAGGTTATCCCAATAAAAAGAATGCAATACCGTGGACCCTGGTTTTATAGGTGTTAAGAATTACAATAGCTTGCAAATTGCAAAGATTTCCACAAATACTTCTTAAAAAAGGCTCATGACCCCCTTTTTTAAAAGTTCTAAAACCAAAAATATTTTAATATGCAATCAGATGCACTGTGAAAACAATCTTAGCACTGTTGCAGATTTATTTATTTCAAAAATCTTTATTTATAGCTTAAAACTTCGAGTTGGGAACATAGGTGTAATTAAACTGAACACACTCGCAATCACAAAAATTTAAAAGGAACAATAGTCTCGCAGAAGCTAACACCCATGGTCTTTCTTAGCTCAAATTCGTGCGTGTTTATATAATCGGCTAACCTGTCATCAGCCAGATCTATGTGTAGCCCCACCCAGTGTCGAGCCTACACATTTCCATCTGGAATCTTTTCAGCAGAAACTGTCTGAAAGAGGGAGGGCCATCTGGTAGAATATTTTGAGCTGTTTGGAGGACGCGCAAGGTTGTGCCTGGCTGGCACTGGTTTCCACACGAGCGTGTTTCTCTTAGCTGGGCACTTGATGCTATCGTCTCAACTGAACTCACACCCCAAAGCACAATGCTGACAAGCGATTGGCCGGTGAAATATGCATCGGATGTCAGACGGTTTTGATTAAAGTGGTACAAGATGGATTCTACTGAGTTTGGAAAACTCCAAATCTCGCACGAATCCATCTTGCAGAGCAAGGTTAATAATTGGCACGAAGGAAAATAAATGGTTCTCCCGGATTGGCTGATTTGCAAACTGCAGCGCCAATAAAGAGTCAAGTAGCATTGCGCTTAGTTTTTTTCAAAAACTCAAACCGTATTTCTTTGAGTTTTTTAGATACACTCCATGAAAAAAAGTCTGCCAATCATTGAATTCTTCACAAATACAAAGTTGTTGGCTCGACATGGGTCACTGACATTCAGAAAGAAAATTGTGCACCTTAGAAAAAAGGTTGTTATGCTATATTTGCCCATCAGCACATTCTCCATTACTGCTTCCATTACATAAAAAAATAAACATGGAAAATATTGCCTTGTGCTATACCATTTAAACATTTAAAGCCAGCTGCAGTGGGATTTCTTTGCTGCATTTCCAAATTTTGAGTTTTGTGTACATATTTTTGGTTGCTTTATAAACTAGGTAGAAATGAATACCAGCTGGCTTACTAACATGTAGGCGATATGGAGCACAAATATTTAGCAGTTCTAATGGTACATTTACTTAACCAATGTGTTCAACACTAAAATGCCATAAATATATGCCAAACTGACGTGATTTCGGCAGTCTGAAACCCCGTTTCTTCAACTGCTCGGAACCAAAAATGGAGGAACTGTACATTTTTTATTTTATGTGTATTGTAAAATTTTAGACGAAAGCCAGTCCAGGAAGTCTTCCCAACATGGGTCAGACCTAACACCCCCCCTTCAGTTCCGGAGAGTGCGCTTAGTCCATTCTTTGGAGCTGGTACATCATGCATGCAGCGTCTTTCTGCGGGGCATTGGTTCAACAGTTCAGTCCATTTGTAGAATGGCAGGTGAAACAATCCATGGAAAGCGAACGAACAGTCTATGAACGCAAATGAACCATTCAGTTCATTGTTGCAGTGAAAAATAAAAAATAAAAAAAAGCGATATGGGTTCGTTGACATGTGTCCCAGCATTCCCCCCGTAAAGAGTGGAATTGCGGGGTACAGTCTTTAGAGCTGCATTTGGTACATGTATCCCAAAATGTCTTTGGTTAACCCTAAATTAAATCAATCCCATACATAAGAATAAATTGAGAAACAATAGTAAAGCATTACATAATCCAAGTAATGAGTCAAAGAAAGAAATACAAAATGTAAAAAGTAAAAAATATATAGTTTTTTTTTTTTGCCCCCCCCTCCCCATGAGGTAGTCGATTATTGGAAGGGGTAACTTTAGGACAGGGAGGTGGCAGATCGGCGACACTGGACATCCATCAGGCACAGGTGTCCGTTTCCGTCGGCCTTGGATTCGCTATGAACTATGGTGTAATAAAGTTCATGGCTTCGACTCTAGCACGCAATTGTTTAACTTGCGTGTAAGCTTCGTAGGCCATTGCTGCTGTGATGACCAACCCAATTACAAGTGCGATCAAGGTAAAGGTCATGGTGTATTTCTCTGTCCAATTATCTTTCTCTGGGAAGCAAGACATAGGGGTGAGAGTTAATGCCACAGGTGTCAGGTTAAATTTAACCAATTTGGTCCCCTCTATTAACAGTTGTTTTTCAATTTCTGTGTCAATAGAAATGTTGTAGCCGTTAAATGCGTCCATGATTTCAATCTCTGTGTCATGTCTGTCGATATCGAGGTGATGGAGGATAGTGACGCCGGTGGGAAAGCCACAAACATTGTTCGGTTGAACCCTTTAATGTTGGTGATTCTGTCATGCTGCTCATATGACATTTAAGCTTCCAACATTGGTGTGCTAACAAAGCCAGAGGTTCCCCACCCTTTCAATATTTGTTTCCATTCCTGCTTCTTTTTAATGCCATCGTAGCATGACGATTTTGTTGAGGGCATAGTTGCTTAAACCACATAGATACTTTTTTACATCTTTAATAAAGTGTGCAAACTCCTTGGTTTCTGGTGCACAGATCAAAATCAGGAATAAGATATTTTTAGGGTTTATTTAGGCTAGAATTGATGGAGTTTGAAAATTGAAATTGATGTTTGTTTACCTAAATCCCGTATTTAGAACAGATTTAAGTCTCTATATGTTTGGTTTTCCAATTATGAGAAAGTTCATTATGAAACCAAAATGCAATTGATTTGGATTAATACAAATTGGATTAGCGCTTTTTAGTGTTTTAACCATGTTCAATGGGACTAAATTAAGATGTGCTCTAATACAAGATTATCTACTGATGAAGTAACTTAATAATGAGACATTGTATTAAGTTTCTTATTGTCATTTTTCCCACGTCAAAAGATTGCAAAATACACATGGTTGGTTAGTCTGGAGTGCAGCTTTAAACTCAATCCTGTGCCCTGAAGGGTCTTTAAATATGATGCTAACTGATGATTCATTACTGAGCCGGCTTTAACTGAGAGTTAATTTGCAGTCAGTGTTAGTTAGTTACTGCATGCCAGGGGTGAGTTTTGCAGTATGCACTAGTTGCTAGCACTATAATCCGGAGTCTTCATCCTCCAGTGAGAAACATCTGGGATTGTCTGAGAATAAACCATGTGTTGATCAGTGATTAAAACAATGCTGGGGATCTTTTGAGGAAATAGGCTGACATTTGAAGAACAGTTCTATTTTATCAGCTGCTTTTTCCAACAGATCAGCTTTTTCAAGCTGTTTGTTGATTTCAGCTCTGAAATCAGATTCTGGATTTATGGAAACTGTCTTATGTGTGTTACCGATGGGGTCCCGAGGGGCTCCAGATGAGCTGTAGGCGAGGCCGACCAAGCCGACCAGGTAAACCTTGACAGCAGGAGCTAGATGCATATCTAGTCATGCTGACGGTGGTTTTTGTTCAGATTATTTTGGAGGAGCAGGTGTAGCTGATGAGGTCATCGTGTCTCTCAGCTGTTGCACAGCTTCCGAGAAAAATCTGCGGAAGACATTTTCTAAATCTTCCTGTGTCAACTGTTTGCTGTCTGATTTTTGGTTTTCAAACTGTTTCTGAGTTACCTGGTTTTGGTAAAGTGAGCCTCTGTCAGGCTGAGTGTAGTTTTGTTTAATGGGTTTTAACCTCTGCCAGCTTCCACCCCCCTGGTTCTGTTGTGGAAACCGGGTCAATTTCTTTAGTTTAACTGCAGCCTTCGTTCTGGTGGGAGGAGTTTCCCTACCCTCCAAATCTAGACTGTAATCCTACCTGGAATCTACCTGTAGAACTCTGTGTTAGCTGTCTGGCTTTCCTGACCTACTTTGGTCTCCCAGGCTAGCTGAGTGAACCTTCTGATGTCCTCCATCCTTAACCTTTTCATTCTTCTATGCTTCGTAACGTCAAAACATATGGTTTCATCCAAGTTGTGAAGAAACAATTATTTAAAGGTAGGATCTTCTTCCAAACCTGGGGCATTTCGACCTTGGAAATAGGCTGTGCGAAATCTCCTTTAAAAGTCCCTCTGTGGTTCATTTCTTTTTTGAACCACAGAGAAGGCTCCCAGTGTAGCAGAAGCTGGGTCAGCATACACCGAGTATTCTTGCCTAAGGTCTTCGCAAAGTTTGGCATAGTCGTCCCTGATGGCCGGGATTAGCAACTTCATCTGGTTGTGGACAACTCTGGAAATGTTTTTTTCCAAATGATTTTGAGGTTTTCATCTTTCTACCTCTCTCAAATAGTCATCAATGTTAGAATTTTTGTAATTTGGGTCGAATCTTTCTATATCTTTAGCTAACTAATCTGTTTCTTGCCAAAGTCTGCCGGTGGACCACTGTATGGGAAGCTGCTCTGATTTAACCTACCCGTCGGATAGTTAAAGTGTCCAAGAAGACTTCTGTCCCATGGAAGCTGGTCTGACCTTCCCGGGGGATGGTAAAAGCGTCCAAGGGGCCTTGGAATCCTGTAACGACAGGCGTATTGCATATGGCCTAAGAAAATGATTACCTGTAGTCCTTGGATAATTACTTCTGGAACCCAAAGCAGTTTGATCCCCCCCACCGAAAGCTAAGGCATAAGCATGCTTGGAAGCAGGGATGGGCTGATCCCATCCCCTCTCTGCCAGTGGGGCACTCCTGACTGTTTGTACAGCTGTTGCAGCTACAGTGGCGGCTCTGAGTTTCCGTGGAGGAGGAGGGAGTGAGAAGCCCACCCCTACCTGGGTTTCAGAGGCTCTGGCAAGCTGCTCTGGCACAGCTGCTGTGTGTCATCTAGGGAGGAGGGATCCCCAATCACCCACTGTGATTTAATCATTAGAAAATGCTCAGAAAACTGCTCTAGACCTGGGGTCTGTTCTAGAGGTCTAGCAGTCTCTTCCACGTGCTGGTCTGTTTCTGCTTGGGCTTCAGAGAGTTCAGCTTTTCACGTAGCTAAGCTCCGCCTAATTTGGCTGCTTTCTGTGTCTCCAGTTGGAGTCGTCTCTGGAGCAATTAACAGGACATGTGTCAAAATTCTTCTAGCTATCACTTAAAGTGAACCAGCGGTAGGCTTGTGTTTTATGACGGCTGTTTTTACAGTCCTTAAAGTCTGCACGAAAGGAATCGTAGCTTACAACACTTATGCTAGTTAGGTAGCACTTAAAGTGTTAATTATTTTTTGCCAAGAGAATTTATAAATCGGTTTAAAGTTACTGTTTCACAGTAAATAATGTTTAAAACAAAGTATGTTAAGTCTTTAGAGGTGATCAGGTTCTGTACTGAATCCCTATTCAATGTTTTAATCCAACCGGTTCTCCTCTCTGGCTGTCATGCAGTTTCCCCAGCACACAACAGCGAAAAACACAGCACTTGCCACAACAGACTGATAGAATTTATGAAGCAATTCACTGCTGACCTTAAAGGATTTAAGCTTCCTTTGAAAAGTAAAGTCTGCTCTGTCCTTTCTTGTATGCCCCCTGTCCATGCACAGACCAGTCCAGTTTATGGTCCAGATGAACTACCAGGTATTTGTAACTCTGCACCACCTCTATACCAACACCCTTTATTACCACAGGAAGATGATCTGTTTTCCTCCTATAGTCCACAATCATCTCCCTGTCTTTAATTATCTTAAAATTAGTCCATTGTTCTTACTCCAGGTGGTGAAGTCCGCTATGACCTTCCTGTACTCCCTTCTCATCCCCTCCTTTCACAGAAGCCACCACAGCAGTGTCATCAGAGTATTTCTGTATGTGACATGATGGCAATCTGTATATAAAGTCTGATGTATACAGGGTGAAGAGAAAAGGTGATAGTACAGTTCCCTGGGGGGCTCCAATGTTTGTACACAGTGTCAGAGATGGTGTTCCCCAGTCTGACATACTGTGGTCGCTCTGTCAGATAATTAGTGATCCACCCAATGAGAGCCGGTGCCATGCTGAGATTCTGCTTCTGAGGATCTGAGGCCTGATGGTATTGAAGGTACTGGAGAAATCAAAGAACATTAGCCTCACATACCCCCCTTGACCATCTTCCACAGGCTCGGTACCTTCCCTATTTGGAGGTTCCAGTTGAAGAGCATGTGCAAATGCACTGCCATCTCTTCAGCACAGTCTATTAGGAGCCTTGGTGTAATCCCATCTGGTCCCGCTGCCTTGTGTCGTGATTTCATATTTTTTAGGGCTACTTTATATAACAGTCTCGTATTGAATATGTTTATATAATCTTTAGTTAGTATTCAGAAAGTAAAAGTCTGTTTTTATTAGCTTGCATGATAGTAAAGAAATGTTTGTCAAGTATGGTTTATGGGGGAAAGCTTTTAAGTCGTAAAACTCTAGGCTAAAGTTTACTGCACGTTGTAAAAGTGGGATGCGGAGATAAGAAACAGAGTAGAGAGTAGACAGTCATAAACAGACCGGATGGTTACAGCGATAACTCAGGAAACCTTGAGAATAAACGTTTGGTGTAATAAAATCTAGGGGGAGGAGAATAGACATGTGACTACGTTCTTTGTTCTTCTTTAATAAAAATGGTGCACCCCTGTATACGACAGTTCAGTTCAGTTCAACTCAGTTCTGACTGTTCTCCACCTGCAGGTGTGTATGAGTGTGAAACAGAAATTCTGTGTCTGTGCATTATTTCTCTCTCTGTCTCTCAGCTCTGATTTTATTTTGGAAAACTCCCGCCGGGGTAAATGTTGGCGCCCCTACACTCTCCGGAAGCGAGTGCCGATCGCATGGGAACTAGGAGCCAACACATGGTGGAGGATGCGTGCTCCGTAATTCGGTCTTGAGTTGTTTCAGAGCTGGGAGAGATTGAGTGTGAGTAGTAAAGTGTGGCATAACTGGTTGATGCGTGTGTTTGTGACATTGCAGTAATTTTGTGTTTTTTCCTTGGAGTTCAACAGAGAATCGGAGAGCGACTGGATTGATCCTTGCTAAATCAGCACCCGGGTGGTTTTGTATCAATCTGGAACAGCGCTAACACCAAATTAATAGGTATTGATTGATCTAACCGTTCTCCGTTTAATGTTGATGTGTTGTTTTTTTGGTTAAGGGCCGACCAAGTGCGGATCGGGCTCGAGGGTGGCCGTCCGGCCCAACCAGGACGCTGGTTTGGGACCTCCTTGGCTGGCAATCGAATTTAGCTGCAGGCAGGGCCCGGGAGCCCTCTGACTGCTAACGGATTACTTTGGAGAGGCTGCGTTTTCTTCCAAAATGCGCGACTTTGAGCATCGCAAACGGTGGAAGTGAGGCTTTAGGGTCCAGTTCTTGGTCGGCCCGGTTTGAGGTTAGTGTTTGATAAATATTGTAAAATTACTGTACTTGTTTTTGGTGTGATTGTGGGTGTGCTTGGACGGAGTGGAGGCTAGGGAAGAAAGCTACTAGGTAGCTTTTTGCACACCGGCCTCATATAAACTCCTCATTTAGGGGAACTAACTGACTGAATCTAAAACCATAATTCCTCTGCGAATTTTAAACGCCTAGTCGATGCCCTCGTTTTCTGTTTGTGCAGATTGCGTAGAAGCTTGGCATTGTAGAGGAATAATGGGAACTATCATTTTCGGTTAGTTAAAGTACCGCATATTTAGCTTGCAGCTAACATACAGTGTGTGTGAGTCTCGCCTGGAATAAAGGCGTTCAACCTTGTACACTTACGTAAACACGTCTAAAGCATTGTTTAACACATATATACGACTATTGTTATGGATAACTGGTAGTAAACTCTTTAAAATATATATATAAAATAACTTTATTGTAAAGAAGCGGCACCGTTTTGTTCAGATTGAGCTGGGGTGCTCATGCTTACAGCTACATTCTGGTAGCCTAGCTTCCGACCGGTATTTGTTTGACACGGTTAAACAGCTATTAGAGTTTATTGGAGACGAAGTGTGGTTCTGCTGGAGGCATTTTGTTTTTGTCTTTGGTTGGTTTACTCATGAGTACAGTTTGTTCGGTTTAACATTGTAGTGAAGAATTAGCCGTCTTTGTCCCGGTTGTTTTTTTCCGTTCCGCATGGTGACCCGGAAGTTCTATTGTCTTTGACTTGGTTCGCTAATTCGGTCGACTTCTTTTTTGTAAAAACGATCTACGATTGTGTTACAAAGCTAGTTTTACAGATATTTTTTCGGTTTGTTTTAATGATAGCTGAGACTGCTTTTATATTGGGAGAATTCTATTTCTTTGTGTGATTCGTGGAAGTGTCCGTCGCGGGTTTTGCCGCCGGCCGGACTTCATTAAAATTCTTTGTGTTTTAGACAAAACAGTTGATATCTCAGTATATAAATAAATTAATGAGAAAATAAAAAGTTCGTTATAAACCTTTTTAGATTTCCTTCGTTTCGGCTTTGCATAAATCATTATTAAGGTTAATGTTATATGATTAAAATAATACATAAACCACTTCACTATAAAAAATAAAAATAAATAGGTTAAATAAAATACTGCCTGTCTTTACTATTAACTGCATTAATATTGGGATAAATTTGGCCTACTAATTGATAGTTTTTCAATTAAAATGAATAATTTACAGAGTTATTACAAATTGCCTACTTCAATTTTAATCCATTTTGGATTTTGTTTTAAACTTTCAATGGCAGCCGAATATAAATTGCTTCCTGCTCCACAGGAGTGGCGCACGTTAGGTGCCCAATTGTTAATAGGCATTACAAGGCTATATTCTGTTTTGGTTAGTGGGACCAGTACAAAATGTAAGAAGCAGTTCCAGGCCAAGATGACGCCCAGGTGGGCTCGTGGAGAGGAGAAGAGACAGTTGTTAAACTTTGTTAATAGAAAAACAGAACAGGAGACTGATAAATTGTTTTTGGCATACAATAGTAGATTAATGGAGAAATTAGAGCAGCACGAATACAGGTTAAATAAAGTTCAACAACAGATGGATGAGGTCCTTCAGGAACAGGACAGATTAACATCTTTGGTGCGAGGGCAGGCTGCTGACCTTCGGGGGAGTACCAGCTCCACTAAACGTGATGAATGTGCAACAGTTGGACAGGTTAACGACGTACAGACGTTGAGAGTTGACCAGGGCGAGGGGGTTTATCAGAATACCAGAACTCATGGGGGCCCTGATTTAATGCTTCCTGTAGTGGGAGCTTCAGATGGTTCGGGAATTTACAAACCATCGGAGAGACACATAACACATTATTTACAAGAAGCTCAAGATTCTGCTGAGGAGGATAAGAAAATGGAGACTGCTTTGCTGAAGCTCCAATTAAAAGAGGCTCAGAATAAATTGAGTGACTTATATCAGTCAATAAAAGTGAATCGGATGGTGGCTAAAACAGCGCCGACTGTTGGATCAGCTACAGTGTTGCCTTCCTTTCCTGTAATATATGCTGCAGCCGCACCGAATCAGCCATTTGCTGCTCCTTATCAGACATGGCACTCTCGGGGACGGTCACGTGGAAGGGCCAGGTTTGGTGATAATAGAGGCCTGGGCAGAGGGCAGCCAGGTGCTGACGGTTGTCGGAGGTGTGGCTCAATTGAGCACTGGGTGAAGGACTGTCCACATCCACGAGGGGGCGCTATTCCTCCCGGTCAGCCACCTTCACATTTTGCTCCGAATCAGCATATGGTTCCTCCCGCCTATCAAGGAGGACAGGGGGGGCCTCAGTTTTGACAATGCCCGCAGAGTAACTTGGTGAGCAGGACTAAGGGGGATCCAATGCTCACAATGGACATATATGGACATTCATTGCCATTCTTGGTGGACACTGGTGCTACTTTCAGCACGCTGGACAGAGTTTTACCAGACGTCAATTTTTATGGGAACACAGTGTCTGTGATGGGCATCTCTGGGGCCCCGATGATTCTCCCTGTCACTCAACTATTGCCTGTTGCGGTGGGAGGTCAAAGACTATCACATCCTTTTGTCATTGCTCAAACCACTCCTGTCAACTTGTTAGGCAGAGATCTGCTTATCAAACTGGGTGCTACTATCCTGTGTACCCCTGATGGACTTATGGTGACTTTTCCTAATGGACATACACATTGCTGTGACACCATGAGTGGTCAATTTTTGCTGAAAGATGACACTTCACAAGTGGCTGATATTTTCTGGGCCAGATTGACTACGATGTCTGCAAGTGAATCTTCTGCGGCTGAATTTCTGAGATGCTGGAAGCCGTGGCTGCTTGAACTCCAGCCTTTTGTTCCACCGCCTGACCCATTACATGTAACCCTCCTATATGAGAGGGGCGATCCTACTTTGTATCAGGTAAAATTTGAAACAGAACTTGAAGGACAAACTTGGTCTGTGGCTTCGGGTCCATGCTTTGTGGGGAAGGAGGGTGTTGCACTGTTTGCTGATCTGACTTCAGAGCAGCATGAATGGTATATGATGGAAGCTGAAGCACTTCCGCACATATCGCTATTGTTGCATCCAAAACATCAAGCTAAAGATTTGGGGGGAATGGTTAAAAGGGGAGTTGCATTAAAGGATTGGGTTCCTACCCAGGTACCTGCGGTCTGTTTTTCTCCTTCTTCTCAGATGTACAAAATAGACACGCAGCTCTCAGACACTACTTTTTTGGAACATTTGCAGCTTTCTAGAAATCATGGCAGAGAAAAAACAGATCATCCTGATGCAGTGGAGGCATTAAAGGTCGTGCCTGACTCTTTGTGGTCAGATGGTCCCACTGATGTTGGTCTAGTGCATACAACACCCATCACATTTGAGATGGAACATTCTGATCCAATTTGGCGTCCGCAGTATCCACATAAACCTCAGGCTGAGGAAGGTATTGCAGACACTATTGCAGGGTTACTTGAAGTAGGAGTTTTAAAACCATCGGATTCTCCATGTAACACCCCTATTCTTCCTGTAGAAAAACAAGGTACTGGTAAATACAGAATGGCACATGTGTCATACACTCAGATGAAACGTAATCTTTGTTTTTGGTGGCATCCTTTCCTGCCACATATGATTAAGAGTTTTTTGAGTGAATGTGTGGTGTGTGGTCAATTTAATCCTAAGCCTACTATCACGCCAGAAATGGGAGCCTTCCAGGACTTGTGCAGGCCTGGCGAGGAGATCGTGATCGATTATACAGATATAGGGACACCTGTTAGGGGTTTCCGATACCTGTTAGTGATTATTGATTCATTGACCTCGTGCTTTTCTGCTTTTCCTGCTGGACGGGTGACTTCTCAAACGGTGGTGGAATCTTTGATTGACCACTGGATTCCGTGCCATGGCTTTCCGACTAAGGTCAGGTCTGACAATGGCACACATTTTAAAAATAAACATCTCCGGCAGGTTGAGGAACAGATGGGGATAACCCACAAGTTCGGCACTGTTTATCATCCGCAATCGCAAGGTGTTGTCGAGCGTTCTAATTCTACTTTAAAGTTGAAGCTGGCAAAGATTTCAGCTCAGACGGGGCTTAATTGGCTAGATGCTCTCCCTATTGCTCTGATGGCCATCAGATCATCTGTCTGTAGGACGAAAGGTCTTACTCCTTATGAGATGTTTACAGCCAGGATCTTCCCTGGTCCTTGGGCTGGCAGAGAACCACAGGTTTCGCCCCATCCTGATCCAGATCCTCGAGGTGATCATCAGCAGCTGAAGGGCCTGGTCTCCTCCTTCCTTCCGGCTCCCCGTGACGTGCAGGGACCTGCGGCGTCTGCTTCCGAGGCTGGACGAGTTTGGCTGAAGGTGTATAAGAGAAAGTGGCAGGAGCCCCGCTGGTCTGGCCCGTTCCAGGTTACTGCTCGTACGACTCACGCTGTCCAGCTGCGTGGGAAAGGTTCTACTTGGTTTCACTGGTCCCAGTGTGCTCCGGCCCCTGACCCCCCCTCCTGTCCCTCACCTGCAGCAGCTCTCTGCTGACCTGGGGGAATCTCTCTGCAGTGGGTGGTGTCGGTTCTGACTAGGCAGTATCGACTGCCGAAGCCAGGAGGCAGGGCTTGGCCCACCCAGAAGATTGGTTCCGGTTGCTGTGATCATTCAGTGTGATCTTTATGTGCCAAAATTGGGCGAGATAAGCAATTTGGGCTTGCTTTTCTCGAAGAGGGAGTATACAGAAGAGAAAAGATCGCAAAACATCTAACACATTACACAGCAGGTTTTGACCACTTCACAATCGGTGAAGGAAGCCAGGAGGCGGGGCCTGTCTGTGTATTTGTGTTATTGGGGGAAATGTTCAGTTAATGAAGTAGCTGGCATTTCATTGAGGGCGATCTGAAAAAAATTGGAAGAAATAAAGAGCCCACACTATTGAATCGTCTCACCACTTGCAGCCGCTTGGTGACGGAGGAATAAACAAGAGTAAAGACTAAAAAATATAATAATAAAGACTGAACATTTATTAATCATTTTTCTGTTTTTTACAGGTTGTTTAACCAATTTTTATTCTACAGGTGCAGATTGTTAGACACTGCCTAAGAGGGTGTCAAAGACACATTTACTACTTTACTTAAGTAGTAAATTTGTAGGATTTTGTCATAATACTCAGTTTTTACGGTTTTATAAAAGTTTTTATTAATACGCTAAAACATTTTAAGGGGTGTTTAAATCATAATTAGGTTGACTTGATTACTAAATCTTGGTTTCAATTATCTTTTTTGATGATATGGTTTTCTGTCAATGTTTTTTAGGTTGTGACAATTGCTAGAGTTTGCCTTGTACTAAAAGAATATTGAATTGGGTTAAAAAGATAAAAAATAAATTAATAAGGTAAAGATAAAGAAAAACAGACACCCGTCCTTTGGTTAAATTGGATAAGGTTGCAGATAAATTACTTCTTACTGTTAATTTAACTAAAAGTGATCTCCTCCCCTTAAAATATCTCGAGAATGGGCAAGGTTGTACTCTCTTTATAATTTGGGTTTATAAAGGGGGAAAAGATGTTCAATTTCCTATTATAATCTGTCAAGATTCTCGTAATGCTTCCACCTCGGTAAGTCAAAATCAGGCCTCAGCAGCAAGAGGTAGTGTAATTAAAGAAGAACCATCTGTGGACGATTACTTTGAAATGATGACAGGTGTGGGTGGCTCCACTAATAATTGGTTGCTTATGGTAGAACAAGCAGGACAAGAAGCGAGGCGGGATTGTGTTGTGTGCATGGGAGCCAGACCTATTCTCAAGGTGGTCCCTGCACCTGTTGAGCTCAACACAACTTGTCTGGTTTCCCTGCTGTCTAGTGTAAATCCAGTAAAAGATTGTAGTAACTGGGAGAAATTATTCCCTATAGCTGATAACAGAGCTACCCCACCTTTCTTTGATAGTAATGTTGCTCCAAATAATTTTACTTGTTTCAAAAATGATAAGCCTGGAAATAAAGTAGTGGGTTCAGTCAACATCACGTATTGCAATTCAATCCAAAACTCTGGCAATGTCAATAATGGTTTCATTAGCAGTATTTGTGTCGACTATGGTGTTATGTGGATGTTGTTGTATTCCATGTATACGTTCATTATTCATAAAATGCATTGACAAAGCTGTTGGTAATAATATGCAAGGTCAATATCTGTTAATCCCTCACTTGGAGCCTGAAGGAGAAGTACAGAGTAATGGTCAATCTATTTGAAAAAAAGATTGAAAGAGGGAATTGTCGGGATTGATATTTTTTTAGGGCTACTTTATATAACAGTCTCGTATTGAATATGTTTATATAATCTTTAGTTAGTATTCAGAAAGTAAAAGTCTGTTTTTATTAGCTTGCATGATAGTAAAGAAATGTTTGTCAAGTATGGTTTATGGGGGAAAGCTTTTAAGTCGTAAAACTCTAGGCTAAGGTTATTGCACGTTGTAAAAGTGGGATGCGGAGATAAGGAACAGAGTAGAGAGTAGACAGTCATAAACAGACCGGATGGTTACAGCGATAACTCAGGAAACCTTGAGAATAAACGTTTGGTGTAATAAAATCTAGGGGGAGGAGAATAGACATGTGACTACGTGCTTTGTTCTTCTTTAATAAAAATGGTACACCCCTGTATACGACAGTTCAGTTCAGATCAACTCAGTTCTGACTGTTGTCGTGATTTCATATTTTTTAGGGCTACTTTATATAACAGTCTCGTATTGAATATGTTTATATAATCTTTAGTTAGTATTCAGAAAGTAAAAGTCTGTTTTAATTAGCTTGCATGATAGTAAAGAAATGTTTTGTCAAGCATTGTTTATGGGGGAAAGCTTTTAAGTCGTAAAACTCTAGGCTAAAGTTTACTGCACGTTGTAAAAGTGGGATGCGGAGATAAGAAACAGAGTAGGGAGTAGACAGTCATAAACAGACCGGATGGTTACAGCGATAACTCAGGAAACCTTGAGAATAAACGTGTGGTGTAATAAAATCTAGGGGGAGGAGAATAGACATGTGACTACGTTCTTTGTTCTTCTTTAATAAAAATGGTACACCCCTGTATACGACGGTTCAGTTCAGTTCAGTTCAACTCAGTTCTGACTGTTCCCCATCTGCAGATGTGTATGAGTGTGAAACAGAAATTCTGTGTTGTGCATTATTTCACTCTCTGTCTCTCAGCTCTGATTTTATTTTGGAAAACTTCCCGCCGGGGTAAATGTTGGCGCCCCTACACTCTCCGGAAGCGAGTGCCGATCGCATGGGAACTAGGAGCCAACACTTGCCAGGATGCACTCTCCTCAGCTCCGCCCGCCCCTCCTCCAAAGTGAAGTAGTTGTCAACATCAGCGGTGGAGCAGTCACTGGGTGGAGCAGAGCAGAAGGCAGCAGCAGAGGCAGAAAAGCCACTGGGTGGAGCAGAGCAGGAGGCAGCAGCAGAGGTGGAGCACCTGCTGGGTGGAGCAGAGCAGTAGACAGCAGCAGAGGTGGAGCAGCTGCTAGCTGGAGCAGAGCACTAGACAGCAGCAGGGGCGGAACAGCCGCTGGGTGGAGCGGAGCAGGGGGCAGCAGCAGAGGTGAAGCAGCCACTGGGTGGAGCAGAGCAGGAGGCAGCAGCAGAGGTGGAGCAGTCGCTGGGTGGAGAAGAGCAGTAGGCAGCAGCTGAGGTGGAGCAGCCACTGGGTGGAGCACAGTAGGAGGCAGCAGCAGAGGTGGAGCAGCTGCCGGGTGGAGCAGAGCAGGAGGCAGCAGCAGGGGTGGAGCAGTCGCGGGTTGGAACGGAGCAGTAGGCAGCTGCACAGGTGGAGTAGCTACTGGGAGGAGAAGAGGAAGCAGCACCAGAGGTGGAACAGCCGCTGGGTGGAGCAGAGCACTAGGCAACAGCAAAGGTGAAGCAGCCACTGGGTGGAGCAGAGACAGAGGCAGCAGCAGAGGTGGAGCAGCCGCTGGGTGGCGAAGAGCAGTAGGCAGCAGCAAAGGTGGATCAGCCGCTGGGTGGAAAACAGCAGCAGACAGCAGCAGAGGTGGAACAGCCACCGGGGGGAGAAGAGCAGTTGGTAGCAGCAGAGTTGGAGCAGCCGCCGGGTGGAGCAGAGTAGGAGGCAGCAGCAGAGGTGGAGCAGCCGCTGGGTGGAAAAGAGGAAGCAGCAGCAGAGGTGGAACAGCCGCTGGGTGAGGCAGAGCAGTAGGCAGCAGCCGAGGTGGGGCAGCCGCTGGGTGGAGCACAGTAGGAGGCAGCAGCAGAGGTCGACTAGCCACGGGTTGGAGCGGAGTAGTAGGCAGCAGCAGAGGTGGAGCAGCCGCTGGGATGAGCAGAGTAGGAGGCAGCAGCAGATCTGGGAGGAAACAAATATTAAATTCAATTCAGTTTATTTACAGGTGCTGGCCAGTAAATTAGAATATCATCAAAAAGTTGAATTATTTCAGTAATTCCATTCAAAACGTGAAACTTGTATACTGTATACTTTCCTTCCACACATAGTGATATATTTCAAGTGTTTATTAATTTTCATTTTTATTATTACAACTGACAGCTAATGAAAACACCAAATTCAGTATCTCAGAAAATTAGAATATTCTGAAAAGGCTCAATATAGAAGACACCTGGTGCCACTCTAATCAGCTGATTAACTCAAAACACCTGCAAAGGCCTTTAAAAGGTCCCTCAGTCTTGTTCTGAAGGCTCCACAATCATGGGGAAGACTTCTGACTTAACAGCTGTCCAAAAGACGACCATTGACACCTTGTACAAGGAGGGCAAGACACAAAAGGTGATTGCTAAAGAAGCTGGCTGTTCGCAGAGCTCTGTGTCCAAGCACATTAACAGACAGGCGAAGGGACGGAAAAAATGTGGTAGAAAAAAGTGTACAAGCTCTAGGGATAACCGCACCCTGCAGAGAATTGTGACGACAAACCCATTCAAAAATGTGGGGGAGATCCACAAAGAGTGGACTGCAGCTGGAGTCAGCGCTTCAAGAACCACCACGAAGAGACTCATGAAAGACATGGGATTCAGCTGTCGCATTCCGTGTGTCAAGCCACTCTTGAACAAGAAACAGCGTAAGAAGCGTCTCGCCTGGGCCAAGGACAAAAAGGACTGGACTGCTGCTGAGTGGTCCAAAGTTATGTTTTCTGATGAAAGCAATTTTTGCATTTCCTTTGGAAATCAAGGACCCAGAGTCTGGAGGAAGAGCGGAGAAGCACAGAATCCACGTTGCATGAGGTCCAGTGTAAAGTTTCCACCGTCAGTGATGGTGTGGGGTGCCATGTCATCTGCCGGTGTTGGCCCACTCTGTTTCCTGAGGTCCAAGGTCAATGCAGCCGTCTACCAGGAAGTTTTAGAGCACTTCATGCTTCCTGCTGCTGACCAACTTTATGGGGATGCAGACTTCACTTTTCAACAGGACTTGGCACCTGCACACAGTGCCAAAACCACCAGTACCTGGTTCAAGGACCATGGTATCCCTGTCCTTGATTGGCCAGCAAACTCGCCTGACCTTAACCCCATAGAAAATCTATGGGGTATTGTGAAGCGGAAGATGCAATACGCTAGACCCAACAATGCAGAGGAGCTGAAGACGACTATCAGAGCAACCTGGGCTCTCATAACACCTGAGCAGTGCCACAGACTGATCGAGTCCATGCCACGCCGCATTACTGCAGTGATGGAGGCAAAAGGAGCCCCGACTAAGTATTGAGTGCTATACATGCACATTCTTTTCATGTTCATTCTTTTCAGTTGGCCAACATTTAAAAAAAAAAATTTTTTTCATTGGCCTTTAAAATATTCTAATTTTTTGAGATACCAAATTTGGAGTTTTCATTAGTTGTCACTTATAAATATCAAAATTAAAAGAAATAAACATTGGAAATACATTGGTCTGTGTGCATTGCATGAATATAATGTACAAGTTTCACGTTTTGAATGGAATTATTGAAATAATTCAACTTTTTGATGATATTCTAATTTACTGGCCAGCACCTGTATATAGCGCCATTTCACAACAGATGTCATCTCAAGGCACTTTACAACAAGAGTTATTACAATACAATGGGTGGAGCTGCTGAAACCGCAGGTGACTGGGTGCAACGTTATTCAATTTAGGTTTAGTCTTAATAATTTCAAAATGCTATTTAAGCAATGAGGAAATAAATTCAGGTTGTCACCAGGCTAAACCAAAAATGTTAATGTTCAGCTTAGACAACTGTAAAAAGGAGGCAGAATTAAAGCAATGAATGAATATGCATATTTATAGGTCTGCAACTATGGTGGGACTGTTTTTATTTTGACCCCTAGTAAGGGACCTCTAAATTGGTTGCTTGCGGTTTTGATGAGAAATTAATAAAATTTATTATCAGTATTTTGATTCCAAATTTGGCAATACAATGTTTTGAATACTAAATTTATCAAACTGGAAGTCACATAATAAGTATTTTGAATTCATTATTACAGATTGATGATTTAATTATTAATAGGCTGATGATTAATTACTAATCAAATGACTTACAATAATCGATGGCTTCTAATAATCAATGTTTAAAATGATAATCAATAATTGTAGATTATTGTGGTGCTGTGTTTTAAACTAGCCACAGAATGTGAATTTTAATTGATAATTTTGCAGGTTGGAAGCGAGTAGGATAATTTTGAAATGCAGTAGAGACAGAAAAAAAGTGGGAATTAAATGCAAGCTAATTGATTTTGTTTAGCTAGCACAGAGCTAGCTATTAGCTGAGTGTTAGCACAGTTTCAGTTGTCAGCATAGGCCACCTGTTAGGTCTGGGCTAAGCTAGTTGGTAACAAGCTAGGCTAAATAGCACAACAATGGAGTTTCAATAGCACATAGTGTAACATTAGCATTAAATATTATTAGCATTTAAACAGCATTAATCCAGCAGCAGCAGAAAACAGCATTAGCAGCATTGAACCATTCAGCATCAGAAACATTCAGCATTAACAATATCAAATAATGTCCAGCACAGCAGAAACACACAGCAGCACAGTATTAAAATATTCAAAGCATTCAATATAACACAGCAGTCCAAAATTCTGCGACACGGTCTCCAAAACACCTATGCTTCTTTTAAATTGTGTGCATGATTGTCATCGGCTCACATCCTTCCATGCTCAGTGGTAGAGTAGAGTTGGCTTGCAATCGGAGGGTCGTAGGTTCGATTCCAGCTTCCTCCAGTCACATGTCGAAGTGCCCCTGGGCAAGACACTTAACCCCAAAAAACATTGTCCTACCGTGGTGTTTGAATGGGTGAATGTGGCTTCAATGTAAAGCGCTTTGAGTTGTCAGTATGACTAGAAAAGTGCTATATAAGTTCAGTCCATTTACATGGGGAACCATTTGTTGAGTAATGTTACCAAGTAAAATAAGAGTTATGGTCTATCTGGTTATATTAAGAATATTAAATTAGTAATTAATAAATTATTAATTTATGTATTCCTTCAAATCATTTAACGGGGCACCATCCAGTTTAAACTGGAAACAAGATGTTATATCTATCTATCAAATTAACTATCAAATAGCAATTTATAAATTGATTATCAATGATTTACCAGAGACCTTTTGATCTGAAGGGTAAGCCCTTTTCTGATGATTAAACCACACACTCAAAATAAAAGAAACGGAGGTTTGATACAGTTTAACCAAATTATTAACTAATCACCAAACAAAACAACAACTGAAGTTCAACTACCAGCTAATTTGGTTCGGCTAATTGCTAAGCTAGGTGGCTACAACTACTTGCTACACAAACAAAACTACGAAAATGGCAGCCGGCGAGAAGATGTCACAGCCACGTCACTTAGTGGGCTTCCTGTACGTCGGTACGTCGTAACACGCGTGCCCACGTAGAAACGGCATACGGGCTCGAACGCACAGGCTGCCGAACAGGGGGGGTTGAATTACTTTGGCAATTTACCTCGTGGTCGCTCTGAAATAAGGAGAATGCGTGGCATTTATCACTGAACTAGAACAAAGAGCTCTGATTTAAATGGCTATGGGTTGTAATAGAAAGGGTTAACAAGCTATGTTCGTGACTCCCAACCAAGTCAAAGAACACACACACAATCAATCAAACACTGCTTGTTTACTAATTAAGAAACCAATAAATTCAACACAATCGTATAATCAAAACTCAATTTACTCATTAAAAGAAAACACAGTACATTTCAAACACATACTTGATTGATGAATGTTAAGAGGACTTGCATGCTTAAAAATACAAGAAATTAAAGAATCCTAATTTGCTCCACCAAGGCTGAACGAGAATGAAAATCTCTTACTTTCAGGTATACGATCCTTGATTGCGGCAAAATAAAATCCTTTCAGGGTGGAAAAACGCGACGCGAAAAACAAAAAGTAAAGGGGGAATCTCTCCCCGCTCTCAGCTGTTCGTTCGTCCACTCAGAGATGTAGAAATTCCAAGATGAGCTGGCGAGTCGGTCCGGCGACCACCCAACGTCTCAGGATTTCCAAATGCCAGCCCTCCAGAGCGAGAGATAGAGGGTTCTTGATCATCCAAAGTGCATGTGTGTCACACTGTTTTTCGTCCGGGGTGTAGTGTTCCTGCCCTGGGCGAAAGGGTGGTGGGGGACCAGCACAATTAGGAAATGCTGGCGTCATCCATAATTAGGACCCTTTTATACTTTCATATATTCATGGGTCAGGCCCAACACTTCTTTTGCAATAACCGATTGATCAGAGCATTCAGAGCAATTTATTATCAGGGATTTTTATTGTGTTTTGTTCTTGTTGTGTTCTTTCTAACATGCAAAAGTAGGCAGTATTTTTTTTCCCTTCTTCCATCCACTGTGCTCGTGATCTGATATATGCCACCGGAGCCTTTCGTTCATAAATTTGGTCTAGTTTAGTTTGTAGTTGTAGAAGCTTTAAATGATCGGTCTCTAACAATTAAGGTTGTTTAGTAATTGAGAGTATATCTTTTATAATATTTTCTTCATCCATATTAGTTTCGCTTTAATATTTTTACTAAAAGACATGGAGAATTGACAAATTATATACTTAGCAAATTCCCATTTCTGAGTATATGATACTTAGGATTCATCTTCTCAAGTTTCTTCAATGAGGTTTTCTATTCCTTTACAAAAATCATGTCTTAACCAGCTAGAATTAAATTTTCAGTGGATTTCTCCTGCTGGATTTTGACAGGTAGAGTAGCTAGGTAGAGATAGATTAATTTAAGCCAAGTAGAGAGTGTTAGTAGCTAGGTCTCCTAGTAGCTAGGAGACAGGTTAATGTTAGTAGTCAGGTAGAGTGTCAAGAGATAGGGAGAGGTAGAGTAGCTAGGTAGAGATAGGTTAATGTAAGCCAGGTAGAAAGTGTTGGTAGCTAGGTCTCCTAGTAGCTAGGAGACAGGTTAATGTTTGTAGCTATGCTGCTTTAGGCTAGGCTGTTGGAGGACATTTTTAGGGTCTGTTCCTACTTTCTCTCCTATTTCTCCCCAACTGCATGATGTGCTGTCAGTTCAAGCGCTAACCTGCTTTCTCTTAGTCTCTTCTTATAGTAGGTGCTCCTGACCCGCCCTGCTTGATGACCCTGACTAAGATGGCATTGCAGTGACGGAAAGCTCTCCACGTCCTGCAACAAACTTCTGCATCAGTTCTGTTGCTCTTTCGGTGTCTCTTTTCTGTATTCTCCAAACCACAGACGGTCTCGGCAGATGACCGCTTGTGCTGAGCCTGGTTCTGTCTGAGGTTTCTTCCTGTTAAAAGGGAGTTTTTCCTCTCCATTGTCGCTTCGTGCTTGCTCAGTGTGAGGGATTGCTGAGAATTACACGACGCAATCTTCTGTCGTTCTCTAATTTTTACATTAAACATTGTATTGTAATAGCTCTTCTTGTAATGTGCCTTGAGATGACATCTGTTGTGAAACGGCGCTATATAAATAAACTGAATTGAATTGAATTGAAATTGAATTGATACCGGTGTAACAAATAACTCGACTCAACAATGATCAGTTAGTAGGTAGTATCAGAGGCGATTCTAGACCTAGAGCTTTGCTTGGGCACAGGCCCCCAACTCCCAATACATAAAAAATAATAATAAATGTGTTCGCAATATGAAATAAATGGCTAGCCTACGGCTACAAGCTTCAAAATCATTATTCTCACTGTCATATGGTAGACTATATTAAACCACTGGTAAAGATACAAGGATAGATTCATGGATACAATACAATGATATGTATTTGCACATCTCAAACATTTAAAAACAACATCCTCTTACTGCAACCATTTAAGATTAGAAAGAGTCAGATTCTTTACTAACCAAACCTCAGTCCAAGTTTAAAACAAGTAGTTCAGGAAAACAAAGTAACTAACAAACAAAAACAAAAAGTATCTTTCTATTTTAGGCTACACTATAGCAAATTATACCCTATAGGCTACTCCGACTCTGTGTAGATTATTATAGGATACATTATAGGCAAATTATCACCTATAAACCACTCTGACTCAGTGTAGATTATTACAGGCTACATTATAGGCAAATTATCACCTATAGGCTACTCTGACTCTGTTTAGATTATTGTAGGTTACATTATCGGCAAATTATCACCTATAGGCTACTCTGACTCTGTGTATATTATTATAGACTACATTTGCAAATGCAACAAACTTATTTAAACTTGCCATTAAACCATTGATCAAATGACAGCACTAGCTATTACCATCATAAATGTTTATGTAACTGTTAATGTGAACAATTATACCTCCCTTGTCCTCCTCATCCCTCCTCTCAGTTCCTCTCCCTCTGCTTCTGTTCAGGAAGAATTTCCTGATGTCCATCTCTGAATAGTTTATCAGAACGCTATGTTTAGTTTTATAGTAGGACAGCTTCACAAACAGTATAAGCTACTTTTACAGAACTCTCTCTACAATATACGTATAAATCATTATTAATTGTCTGCATGAGTGCATGCAGCATATGCATGGTGTGAGTGTGAGGGAGACAACACAGGCTGGTAAACTTAAATAAACTGCTAAGTTTGGGCCTCAATGACGGTAAGCATAGCAGCAATTAACTTAACAAGTTGTGAATTTGCAGTAACATTAAAACAGGGGACGACTTACTCTGTGCTCAAAGTGATGTGACAAGCTCTATCGGGGTTTCCACAGTGTACTGTGTGGGTAAAACGAATGATGAACGAAATGTGAATGATTTTCATTGGTTGTTGCATTGAATCTTACCCAGCTACACAGGTGCTATTTCCTGATTGACTATTGTGACCCCTTTCTTTTTTCCTTTTTGGCTGGTAAGTGACAGGCACAGTTATGCAGGCACGGAGATGCGCTCATGAATGCTGTTTCCAGTGAGAGCAGCGCTATAATTTTAGTGGGGCACTAGAGACTTTTGTTAAGGCACGTGCCCCAGTGAATAAGGTCTAGTAACGCCCCCAGATAGTATGTTACAGGTAGAAATTTGATTGAGTATTTTGGTGTGTACGGACATAATCTTGAGCTGAGGTTATCGTCATTAGATAGTTGGTACCAGGAGCTTACCAGAAACATTAGTGTTGTGTTCATTGATCCATTTTTCTGTGTAGTGAATGAATTTCTCTCTCCAAACATCTGTAAGGTTTAGTGAGACACAAAAGTCAACAATTAGAGTTAGGATGAGGGTTTGTAAATCTGCTTGGAATTCTGACAGCCCATTCATTTTTAACGATATTCCAGTCATTTCCTAATTATATTTTTAGTTACATATTTGGTTTTACATTGCAAAATAACCCCTTTAATCTCTGCAAGAAGGTTTCTGTTCTGCGCGGTTACAGTGTCCATAAACATTTCCTAAAAATTAAGGGACACAGTGGCATCAGAGGAGGCACATCACTCAGGGGTTAAGACAATCTCTTCATAAAGCGTTACATTTTGATCAGGAAAATAAATAAATAAAAGGTTTAACACTCAGTGTCATTATCATCAGTGGAAACGGAGGCATAAGAAAAAGAGACACATATCGGCTCAGTGTCAATCAAACAAACAATAAGGCCTCTAATACAAGGTATACAACAGCAACCGTACAGAATCAGAACAGATGAAAACATGGCAACACCTAAAAAACAGAGATGCAATGAGAGCCTTGTATCTTCCAAACATAGAAACCTTCCAAGCTGTGTTGTTTAGAATAAAACACCACTCTTTTCAGCTAATAACATGTAATGCAATTCTGTTTTGGAAAGACATCAGAGAAATGGCCTGAAGTTGTTCATGAACTGCTTCAAAATCATCAGGAGAGTAGTTAGCTAATTTTTGGACATTATAATGGAAGTAATTGATTCTATCAACATTTTTATTAACAGCAAAATTATGATTCTCATCCCGTAGAGATTAACCATCTTATGTTGGTGAATACCTCTTGGTACACCGATTGCATCAATATAAATTGGGTCAGATTGTCCGGGAACTACTGATCTTTTAGCTCTGTGATGATTAGCTTCCTGGTCTGGAGTTTCATAATCAGTAAACACAGTTACAGGCATACTAAAGGTTACAAGAGTACATAAACCTGCCAAATTTTGTAGTAGTACTGCTGTCAGGGTTTTACTTTCACACCACCACCAAATGTCAGAACGCGCTCCACTAGGGAGCGAGGAGAGATTGTGGGTGGACTTGCAGTAAGAGGAATTAACACAACCTACACACATTTTGCCTTTATTTGCATTAGTAAAACAGGAAATTATTAAGGGCTACATCAGAATCGAAGTGGGGTGAGCAATTCTTTTATCTGTTACAGGGAAAGGATTTTCCCAAAAGGAGCATTCGTGGGGTGCATTAGAGCTGGTTAACAGAGAACTAAGACAGGTGTGATTAAGTTCAGAAGGAATTGACATAACTCTTAACAGTGGGCATGGACCTAAACAAACAACACAGTTCCCACACACAGTCTCACCAGTTTGTTGTGCCATAAGCAGCCAGTTATTAGTCTCTCCCAAAAATCCAGTAGTCATTTCAAACATTTCATCAGTAGTTGTGACGCAGATTGAGAGTGAAGATCAACAACCTGTTTAAAGAATTTCAGTCAGGTTTTAGAGCTCATCATAGCACTGAAACAGCACTGGTAAAGTTACCAATTATATTATTCCTTTTAATTCACAACAAATGTAATCTCAAGGCACTTTACAACTAAAGACATTTCAATATAATTATACAAACAGTCCAATCACTTAAAAGTTTTCTATGTAAGGAATCCCAGCAGATTGCGAGGACTCATCGACGTGAGGTTGTGCCCGGATCATGCAGACTCCAACCACAGCCATTCCTCAGCAATCCCTCATACTGAGCAAGTATGTAGTGACATTGGAGAGGAAAAACTCCCCTTTAACAGGAAGAAACCTCCGGCAGAACCTGGCTCAGTATAAGCTGTAATCTGCCACGACCATCTGGGGGTCTGAGAAGACAGAGAAGAGACAGCAAGAAGGATGCTCGGTCACTTTGAGCATCATCTGGACCAATGTTCCCCATCCAGCAGGGGACTTTATAGTTCAGAAGGGTAGCAGACCATGTGGAGCTTCTATGGGAAGTAAAAAAACGGAGGAGAAAACTGGGTTAACAATCACAATAACAGCAGAAAAAGTATTTCTGGAGAGTGGTAGAAGAGAAAAGTAGAAGAAAGAAGAAAAGTGGTTAGTCTGTCCTCCAACCATCTAAACCTATAGCAGCAGAACAAAAAAATAGTTCAGGATAACCTAAGCCACTCTAACTATAAGCATCATCAAAAAGGAAGGTTTTAAGCCTAGTCTTATAAAACTTTTTGTTTTTGTTTGCCTTACTGACTAAAACTGGGAGCTGGTTCCACAGGAAAGGAGTCTGGTAACTAAAACATCCGCCTCCCATTCTACTTTTAGAAATCCTAGGAACTACCAGTAGACCCATTCTGAGAAGGAAGTGCTCTGTTAGGAACATATGGAACAATCAGATCTCTGATGTACAATGGAGCTCGATTATTAAGGGCTTTATAAGTAAGGAGGAGGATCTTAAACCCTATTCTGGATTTAACAGAGAGCCAATGGAGAGAAGTCAAAACATGAGAAATGAGATCTTTCTTTTTAATATTCATCAGAACTCTTGCTGCAGCATTTTCGATCAACTGAAGGCTTTTTATTGCATTTTGTGGACTTCCTGATAATAAGGAATTAAAGTAGTCCAGCCTTGAAGTAACAAATACATGGACTAGTTTCTCTGCATCATTCCTGGACAGGATGTTTCTAATTTTAGCATTATTCCGGAGGTGAAAGAAATAAATCTTAGAAACCTGTTTAATATGGGATTTCAATGTCATGTCTTGGTCAAAAATTACACCGAGGTTCTTTACATTATTACCAGAGGCCACATTATTGCCATCCAGATGAAGTGATTGATTTAGCAGTTTCCTTTTTAAAGGTTCTGGTCCAAAGACAACAACTTCTGTCTTGTCTGAATTCAAAAGTAGAAAATTCAGAATCATCCAGGTTTTTATGTCGTCCAGACATGCTTGTAATCTACCTACCTGATTGGTTTCATCAGTTTTTATGGATAAATATAATTGTGTATCATCAGCATAACTGTGAAAATGCATTCCATTTTGTCTCATTATTTTACCAATTGGAAATATATATACATAGCATAGAGAATCTGTACAAGCACAAAACCCTGTGGTACTCACAGGTAACCCTTGAGTGTGAAGAAGATTTATCATTGACATGAACAAACTGGAATCTGTCAGTAAGATATGATTTAAACCAGCCTAGTGCTGTTCCTTTGATCCCTACAACATGTTCAAGAATTTCTAAGAGAATATTATGATCAACTGTGTCAAAAGCAGCACTGAGATCTATCAAGACCAGAAAAGTCACAAATCCGAGGCTCATTGGTAACTTTTACCAGTGCTGTTTCAGTGCTATGATGAGCTCTAAAACCTGACTGAAATTCTTCAAACAGATTATTGCTGTTTAGATGCTCACATACTTGATTAGCAACTATTTTCTCAAGAACTTTGGATAAGAAAGGAAGGTTAGATATAGGTCTGTAGTTAACTAAATGATCTTGATCCAGGGAGGGTTTCGTCAGTAAAGGTTGATTTACGGAAACCGTTACTGCCACCACAACCACCCAGTCGCTTAACTCAGCCGATTTTTGATCTAACTACAAAAATGTGTTCTTTTCAACAGAATCAGCCTCACGCTACAACTCCTCTCTTCCTGGGTGAGACTTCACTACCTCCAGAGCCCTTTTCAGGTGAGATAAGCAAATGTAAACGTTTCTTATTACAATGTGACCTAGTGTTTCCGAGACCCCTCGAGTCATTTCCTTCTGACGGCCATAAAATCAGTTACATCATCAGTCTTCTAAGAGATCGGGCCTTAAAGTGGGCAGAAGCATTTTGTGACCTTTCAACAATCCAAAAGACTCCTTTGAAAACCTCATTGAGCTTTTTAGCCTTACATTTGCTTCAGTAAAGAGCTGGGAGCAGGCTTCTAGGGCCATGTGGTCCCTTAAAAAGAGGAAAAAATATGTAGTAGACTTTACCGTTGCGTTTGGAACTCTAGCCACTGAATCTAACTGTAACGATCCTGCTCTTAGTTGAGCGTTTTATTATTCTTTAAATGATTAAATCAAAGACGATCTTGCTTCTCGAGATGAACACGCTTCTCTCGATAAATTAATCGCTCTAGCAATTAAAGTAGACCTGAGACAAAGAGAGAGAGACAGAAACCGAATTTTGTTATAAATTTGAGTCACCTGAAAAGGGCATTTTTCCTCCTACCTATTCTCAACCCTCTAGACAATCATCTCCGGAGCCTATGCCATTAGATAGAACCAGATTAACTCCCCAAGAACGTCAGCGCCGGTTGTCTTCCAACTGTTCTTTATACTGTGGTTCACCGCAGCACTTTTTAGCTGTTTGCCCGATTAGCCCAAAAGGAAGAGCCAGCCAGTGAAGATTGGGGTCCTGGCAGGTAACTCCTGCAAGAATAGATGATTAGTTCCTGCTACTATTCTTTCGTCTGCTGAAATCCCCATTTCCTGTTCTGCCCTAATCGATTCAGGTTCCGAGTAGAGTTTGATCCATCCAAACTTAGTTGCTCAGTGTCATCTAACTACTCATTCTATAAATCCACCAATTACTGTTAAAGCATTAGATGGCAGTCCCATGACTTCAGTCTCCCTCCAGACAGAGCCAGTTTGCTTGGTCGTCTCGGGAAACCATCACAAGACCATTCAGTTCCTTGTTTTTCCCACAAAAAAAAAGTTATTTTATTTTAGGTTATCCGTGGTTATCAGCACATAACCCCCAAGCCAACTGAGCTAGCCACCGGATTGATACCTGGAGGCCCCACTGTCACCGGAGCTGCTTACAATCCGCTATTCTTCGAAACGCTTACTATCTTGTCCGTATTCGTGAAGGGGATGAATGGAAGACTGCGTTCAAGACTCACATCGGAAACTTTGAGTATTTGGTTATGCCCGTTGGTCTTTGCAATGCCCCAGCAGTCTTCCAGAACCTAGTCAATGACGTATGTGATTTTATTAGGACATTTGTCTATGTACACTTAGATGACATTCTCATTTTCTCCCAAAACCTCCAAGACCACCGAAATCATGCCCCGCAAGTCCTTCAACGCCCCCTTGAAAACCATCTATATGTCAAAGTAGAGAAATGTGAATTTCATGTGCCATCCATCACTTTCCTTGGTTTCATCCTCAAGGGCAGACAGGTGAGTGCAGATCCCGTCAAAAACCAGGACCAAAAACTCCACCTAAGCGCCTTTTTTTCTCAGAGGTTTTCCCCCCAGAAAAAAACTATGACATCGGAGATCGAGAACTCCTTGCTATTAAATCAGCGCTGGAGGAATGGTGTCACTGGCTGGAGGGTATAGAACTTTCCATCATCGTTTGGACCGATCATAAGAGCCTCTCATATATTCAAACTGCCAAACGTTTAAATCTAAGACAGTTCCGTTGGTCATTATTCTTTTCACGATACAATCTAAATATTTCATACCACCCTGTTTCCGAGAACAAAAAACCTGATGCCCTCTCTAGGATTTACAAACCCGTCGACGCTCCTCAAGAAGACACCACCATCCTGTTTTGTCAGTTCTCTCACTTGGCAGATAGAAAAGGACATCAAACAAACTCAAAAGACGGAACCAGATCCTGGTGGGGGTCCTCCGAACAGTCTTTATGTTCCCTCCTCTCTTCGGGCTCAGACCATCCACTGGGCTCATTCATCTCGTTTCTCCTGTCACCCCGGCACCAGTCGAACTATAGCTCTTCTCTGCAGATACTTCTGGTGGCCATCATAAAAACAAAGATGTTCATGAGTTTGTCTTAGCTGGTCATATCTGTAATAGGAATAAGTCCTCTCATCAGTCTCCTGCAGGTCTGCTCCAACCTCTCTCCATTCCGACTCGTCCTTGGTCTCATATTGCTCTCGAGTTTGTCACCAGCTCACCCCCGTCCAAAGGTAAAACAGCCATATTCACCATAATTGACCGATTCTCTAAAGACTGCCATCTGATTGCTCTCTCAAAACTCCCATCTTCCATAGTGACAGCCCGGCTCCTTGCCCACCACGTCTTATGCCGCCATGGCATACCTCTCGAAGTAACCTCTAACCGTGGACCCCAGTTTGTCGCCACAGTCTGGAAATAGTTTTACTCTGCATTGGGGGCTAAACTGTGTCTCTCATGCGGATTCCACCCTCAAACAAACGGTCAGTGCAAACGTCTTAATCAGGAAATAGAAAATTCTCTCAGATGCCTTTGCAGTCAGAACCCCACCACTTAGAGCCAGCAACTTCCCTGGATTGAATATTCGCAAAACGCCCATATCTCTTCTGCAACTGGTTATTCTCCCTTTGAGGTGGCATTAGGTTATCAACCACCACTCCTTCAATCCTCATTTCCTGGTTCCCCAAAGACGAACTATGACCTGTGCAGAAACTATTTCATTATAATTTAAAACTGCAAACTGGTGTTGTCTTGTGTTCTGAGATGTAGTCACAAAGAACAAACTTGTCAATGTAGTGACCTGTTCCCTCCTTTTGACACATCCATGTGTTAACTCTACATAATAAGAAAAGAGAGTAAAAGAAAAGCAGTTGTTGTGATAATTAGGTGTGGGCAAGAACTGCAGTACCGGGGAGAAGTGGCTAATATTTCAGGGGCACTTCAGTCAGAGTTAGAATATTTGCTTCTAATTTATTGCTGCTTCACAGATTGTAACTTATTAGCCTAAAGAACGCCACTAGTCAGTGTAATTGTAGCCAGAGGAATGTGCAGTGGACCATAAGACAGTATGTAGAAAGTGCACTGATTTTCAGATGATAAGGAGTAGTAGTCTCAGAGTTCTTTCCTTAGTGGAGAAGTGAAAAAGTGTGTGTAACAGCTTGTGTAGTATGTGTGTGCATGACCTCATTTACAGGTTAAGGTAGAGTCCGCTGCTTCCCCTTCCCACCGAAATGCCACCTCACGTCCCATTTAATCCGGATTAGGGTCGTGGAAGAAGTGATGCTTCTCCACAGTGGAAATGGCCTCTGCCACGCCCTCCTCTTCGTCTGCCTCTCCCTTGGAGCTGTAAAGTCTTGTCTTGGACAGGAGCGGACGCAATGTCCGGTCCCACTGCATTAGAAACTGGAGCCAGAGCCATCCTGGTTCTGGGGACTGGCACTGGGTGGGGCTGCAACTATTACTATTGGTTCTCAGAGTATCATCAAGTATTAGAAAACACAGACACAGCCTTAGAGAATGGATATGCAGCCTTGGGCCAGGTTTTAATCAAATGTCACACAATTATGACGAAAGACCATACCTTAACACAGCATCAAACGATCGTACCAGGGAGTCTCTCTAAAAATGGGGTGAGCAGATTCTTAAATACTTCTGCGCAGAGGAGGCGTGTGCATCTTGCATACACACAAGTGCAACACCTAAGTGATGGATTTCAGGTGTACTTTTCTATACTGGAGCCAGGTCATGTCAACCCTTATCATGTTTTGACTAATGTTTTCTTGGAAATGCTCAGTGAGTCGATGTTTTGCCAGATCTTTCCACAAACAATCCTTTGGCCATATCAAACATTCCTTGCTAATGGGGGAGATCTTGCAATGTGGAAACTAGTTATATAAAGATTAATCCTTACAGTGTAATATAATAGGAATCTGCCTTCTACATTTCCCCCCTCTGGCGATTTCTAAAGATCGCCACACTCTAGCTAAACTAACTTCTGACTAATACATGTGAGTAACAAAGGTATAACTGAGAGTGATAAATTAAAGTATACAAAAGTTAAGATATAGGAACACTAGTATGGGAGTACATGCATCTTGAGTAACACATAATCAATCAATTAAGCTTGTGTTAGCGGTGGTTCGCTGTGTGAAACCGAAAAACCTGCCGGCTGTGTTTCTTTTAAGCAGGAAAAAAACAGTTTCACAGCCCCCCTGGCCAGGACGACTACCATCAGGTACAGTGAAGCACTTTGACTAACACAAGGAGTAATTTTCAAAAACAAATTGATTAAATGCAAATTATTGTGAAGTCGACTTAAAATGTGATTAAATGCAAACCATGATGTATCTAGCTTAACTATACATTTAAATGGCTCTCTAAATGCATTATTATAAAGATACACGAAAGAGCACTACTGTCCATACTGAGTTTTACCACAAATCAGTGAAAATGTCCCAATTGTCCATAAAAATATTGCTGATAAAAGTGACAGAATGTCTCAATTGCTCATACAAAGAAAAGATGAATGAAGCAGATAAAACAAAGACACAATGGAGGTTGTTCATGTGGGTCTTGGTGAGGACTAATGGGGTGATGGGGTCCTGGAGGTGGACTTTATTTATTCAGATGACACTTTAAGACTTGGAATGGCTCTGTAGAGAAGTTATTGGCTTGGATACTTAGATGTGTAGGAGGTGGAGAGGACAGTTCACTGTAGCTCTTTCCAGCTGGATCGGTTGAGACACAGCAGTCAAGTTCATCAGTGTATCCATACTCATCTCTCGATAGGTATAATGCAAAATGCCAAAAAGAAATTACAATTAGTACTATGGTCGTAATAATTGCCTCCTTAATTATCATTCCTCTCTAATTTCCTAAATTTAGTTCTAACCACCCCCCTCTCTGACCAGCCACTCGTCCCAGCACTCATAGTAAATACTTTACTTCTACTAAATTACTATTAAGGTTATTTTACTAGTTTTTTCCAATTTTCTAACCTAAGTGCTCAAAACATCTTCTATATAATCAAGGATTCTCTACTAATTGTTACAAATGAAATAAATACATTTTACATTCTGTTAAATGCAATCAGACAATATTGACTCAAATCCTACCTTAACTTTAAGTCCTACTTTAAACACCTCAACATTTTATCAAGATGGATATTTCATTCACATACTCACTATAACAGCCATTTTTAATGTTACCATCTTGTAAACACCTATCCATCGCAGAGTCAAGTTGTTCAGCAAGATATCATCTCACACGGTTGTCATTGTCATTTATCACATGCATGGCTTAATGGTTATCATATCAAACTACTGTGGTAATAAATATAGGTCACGCTAAAGTGTAAAAAGCTAAGTTCAGCTTCATAACCTGTTTTGTTGATTAGCTATTTTGATATTGGATTCTGAAAATTTTACACACCTCTGTAGTTTTCTAATTAATTGTGCACTTTCTGTGTAATTCCACAAATTGTCAATTTAAAATACTGATCCATCGGTTGGCATTATTAAAATCTACAAATCTATTTTACACCCAGTGTCACTAAGTTGGCTGTTTTATGTGTGGTTCCTTGTGTTGATACTAAATGGCAGTGGGCTTGGGGTAGCAGCTACTGTCGGTGCTGTCAGATTGGTGATTTGCTTTACTGGTTAGTGTAGTTACAGGTGTAGTTGTTAACCCTGTAGGCAATGAACAGATGTGGGCTATGGTAATAATTCTCACACAACTTTGAATCCGGAAATCTATATCTTCCTTCCTTCCTATTTAATTTCCCTATAGATGTTAAAGTGTCTCTGTGTTTGTGATCTATGTATATGATTCTGCTTTTGACTTGCTGAATACTGGTGACTGACTGATCTGGTGTGGTGCGGTATGTGGCATATTGCATCATGCTTTTTTGCCGATTTACTTAACTTTGCTGGGGTGGGCAGTTCCTTCTGGGTGCTTTCCTTTGCAGTTGCTCTGGTGATTGGGCGTTGTTTTCTGTTCCTATAGGTGTCATCTTCACCTCCTTCAAGACCAACCCTTTTTCCTGCTATTACTTAATAGAGAACAATGATCAGACCCACAGTCTTTCTCATCTTCCTATGATTTTTCTGTCTTATTCCTCCCATTGGTACTCTCCTGAGTTGCTTCTTGGCTTTGGCACGGTGGCTCCGATGATGCTCCGTCAAACTGCCTTTGGTCTGGATGCCAGTTGGTGTTGTTTGGACCACGTCTGAATAATTTCTCACGCTTTGGTTTGTCTTATTTCCTCCATGTTAATGTGACAATCTGGCGTCAGAGTCCACTGGGATCAATTGGCTCTGCTAAGGGCACCTTTCATTTCTCCATATCCTGCATAGAATTGCTTGTGGACACTAGTGAGTAATCTGATACATTATTATCCTAACTTAGGTTTGATTGTGCAAGCGAAGGATCCTTCATCGTGCAGCTGTGTAGCTCTGCATTTCAAGCAGTAGCAAATTAGTTTTGCATTCTAAAATGCTGCAAGCGGCAAAAGCATCTAGCCAGTTTAGTCTTGAACATGCACATATCTTGTTAGTTTCATCAATCACTCAATACATATATTAATCTATAAAATTCAATCAAGCAGTCAGTCAGTCAGTCATTCTAACTTTTATCCATAAATCAATTCTCACACATAGGTTGGAAAGTTCACTTGCCCTTTTGAAACATCCAAATGTACAAGCATTCACTCATTCACTCATTCCCTTGCACAGAATTTTGAGCTTAGGCTTCGCTATAAGTTCTATGATGAGATCTTCAGACATGGTTGTTTCAGGTCGCCTGAAAATTCTATCAAATATCATGAGTACGCAACTTTTTCTCAATTACTGCTCTTAATGAGTCAATGTAGTCAGTGACAAGACCGTTATATTACAAGCAGCTACAGTTTTTATGCCTTCGGATAGGAATTTAGATGGTCGCTTGATGATTATTTAGAGAGCTGTTCTAGTTATGCTTTCATTTCAAATGAAAAGTTACTGGTGAGAGTCAGCCGATGGTATGTTGAAATAATTTAGTAAGGAGACAAATCACCGTCAAATACTTGGTTCTGGCAGCGAGTGGATCAGTGACTCAGAACTTGGCAACTCTTTGAGTGTACTGTTTATTATTCTTAAATCCTGATATTTAGATCTGTCTACTTTTAAACTAACAAGATGGAAAGAAAAATGTGTTTTCTAATAAACTATTTCTTTTTGTAAACATTAGGTTGTTATACTCCCTCTTACTTTCAGCTGTGGTTTCAGTGGCTGATTGGGATTCTGACTTTTTGATTAAAAATGTCCTATAACATTTAACTTATTCAGCTATATATTCATGAAGCTGACCTAAATTAATTAGATCCTGTGTAAAATGAGATTTAAATAAATGATTCATCATTGGAAAAATCCCAAAGCAGAGCTAAAGAGTCGGGAAGGGATTTCCCCCTTCTTCTTTTTTTCTAAGAAGCAATTGGGTAAATAATCATTAGTTCTGATAAAACCACTTTCTAAGCTCAAATTAAAGTGATCTGTTTTATATTTTATCAGTAAGAGTGAGATCATAGGCACACAAGGCTTAGAATCGGGTTGGTTCGGAAGCACTCCACACTGATCAGTTCACACTCGAGCTACATCTATTATGCTTTGATTTAGATTTTTTTTAATCTTCCATTTACATTTTTAGTAATGATCATACTTCACATTTATTCTGGTGCTACCACAATATTTTCAATAAATGTCTAAAATTGTCATTTAGATTATTTTCTCAAAGAGGTGTAAAACATGCTTTCCCATACTTTCCCTAAATGTTTTCTTTATTATAGAGAAATTGTTTTGCAAAAACAGTCACTAAATAATTTGGTAGAATTTAGATACAGTGGTTGAGTAAATTTTGTTGCTTTGTTGTTATCTACATTTTTATTTAGTTGACACATTGCACACCTTCCCAAAGGATTTGTTTGCCTTTAACTTAAGCCTAATGACACCTGGAAATTTAATTTAATGCTTTTTGACCATAACTATTTTATTATCACCCATTGTCACTAAATTATATTGTTTCCTTTTTCCACCTTAACTACAAACACGTCTACTTGTTGCATCTACCCATGAAATCCTAAGTTCTCTAAGCAAGATTGAACTTAAATCCACAAAATGTCTTCAACCTCTCCAGACGTACTCTACAGGACCCGGATCCAACTTAGGGTCCATGGGGGTAAGCTAGTTTAGTTCCCACTTTCCTACAGTTTTAATGGGGGAGCACCTCTTTGTCCTTTTCTCTAGGCTCCGTGGCTAGTCAGGTGTTGAGAACAAGCAACGTTCATAGGAGGAGGAGTCTTTCTGTGTGTACAGGCCAGTCTCTTGGGCAGAGGGGAGGTATTCCGCACTGCAAAGTTTGCTTTTCCTTTTTTCAAGTTCATAGTGTACAGCTTAAGTCAACGTTGTGTTGCATGACATTTTCCTTTGTTCTTGTGTGCATGAAGTCAGCCAGAGCCAGTTTCTGCAAGATTCAAAAGTCACTTCTCAGTCTTATTTCAAACATAGTTCCATCATTTTCAGTTGCAGCACCCCACTTTTTTCTTTTCAAACCAGGGGCCATGAGACACGCCCAGAGGGAAAGACATAATTTAGATTCATCAGCACATAGTTAGCTTTTTGCTTATTTTCCAATTTGGTTTATCATCTGCTTTGTCCTATCCTTTCCTATGGATTGAATAGTAATTCTTTCTATAATCATGTTAACCTGATACTGTGTTTATTTAGGCCTGCTTTATCCTTACATGCAGATTATTAAGAGTTTTCATAAATTCTGGAAGGTGGCCTGAGTCTCTTCTTCTCTGCTTTTCCAGATTTGTGAGACATGTTTCATGTCAGAAATGAGATAGAATCATCTAGGTTATCATTTTCAATTATCTTGACTTCCCCATATATTTTCATCATGCTAAGCATTGAATAAACACCATCTTTCTGTACATGTCTTTTACTTACAGCTCTATTTAATCACATCCTGTTTTGCAAGATTTAGACTTTATCGTCTCTCTTTAAATTATTTAAAATTCTGGAGTTCCTGTTAACACTTTTCAAGTTGTTTCTTAGAATTTTCTAATTTTCTTATAATCAAAATTGATTAGGACTAGTTATTCTTTTTGGAAACTGCAGGCATCTTGCAATGTGGAAACTAGTTATATAAAGATTAATCCTAACAGTGTAATATAATAGGAATCTGCCTTCTACATTGCGAATCAGCTGTGCTCTGTGGACAGTGTATTGTTGTCTCTTTTCTTCTTGGGTCTTTTTTCTGTCTTCACAGACCCCCAGACAGTTGTGGTAGATGACAGCTTGTACTGAGCCAGGTTCTGCTGGAGTTTTCTTCCTGTTAAAGGGGAGTTTTTCCTATCCATTGTTGCTGAATGCTTTCTCAGTATGAGGGATTGCTGAGGAATTGCTGTGGTTGGAGTCTGCATGATCCGGGCACAACCTCACGTAGATGACTCATCGTTACCTACTGGGATTCCCTTGCATAGAAAACTTTTAACTGATTGCAATGTTTGTATAATTGTATTGAAACGATTTTTGTTGTAACGTGCCTTGAGATGACATTTGTAGGAAGGCTTGGTGGCCTCACCAAGATGTGGCATCACGCCTTCGAGGGCTGGTGAGGGGGGGTGGGTGCAGCTGCAGGAGTGGAGACTGAGCAGTGCTGGCTGAGGCCAGACTAAGTCATTTTCCTCTTTGGGGGGGGGTTCAGTCTCTGGTTTCTGGCGTTGTTGATCTTGTAGAGTAGGAGGCATCCCAACTGGAGGGGCGGAGGGACTTGATGCTTGGTGTAGGGGCCCTGGTGGTGGAAGACAAAGTAGAGACAGTATCAGGGTTTTTCTCCCTAGGCTTATTAGTCTCTGTGTCCTTTTACAGTCCTTTTCTTCTTTTCCATCGTCTGCTTCCAACCATCTCAAACATCCATCTACTGTATTCATTTAGAATATCTTTGTGCTTTAAATTCTTTTATTTCAACATCAATTGCTATATTCTTTCTAATAGAACAGAGGGTTTTTTTTCCCATAACAATTGCTTTTTCTTTTCTAGACTGTTTCTAAGTTTCTTCAATTGAGTCTGTCTAAGAGACCCACCTTCAGGAAATACATGTGTTTAACATTCACCGGGTAGATAATTACAAATCTTACCGTTATAAATTATGTTACATTATTTGTTTTTTTGTTTTGTTTTTTTACATGATTCATTAAACAAATTTCAGGGCCCCTTGGGAGAAACTACCTTGTTCTTCTATATTACCCATATTTATTTTTTTATAATTCGTCTTTGACAAGCTGATCTTGATAGAAATCTCACAGCTTTACCTTATTCACTAACTGATCTTGCTGAGGAGCGCACAGTTTTTTCTTCCACTAACTGGTCTTGCGTCTAAAAAAAGCTCTGAGCATTAATACATTAACTGAACTTGCTTGAAAACAGCTCACAGTTCTAATTCATTAACTGATATTGCTTTAAAAAAAGCTCACAGTCCAAATTCATTAACTGATCGTGCATAAAAAAAACTCACAGTATTCACTAACTGATCTTTCTGCCCAGCTCACAGTTCCCTTTTGCCTCATGGGGCTGTAATTAGTATACCCATTCTTGTCTATTATAAAAATGTTAGCCAGCACAGACAGATAAAGCCGAAAAGGTGGCTCTCCCAATGATTTAGAATGAAAGCAGCTGACCACAAAGGGAAATATAATTTTCTCTATGACTACAACTACAGGTTAGAATTTTTGTTTTTTGTCGTAAGTTATAGGTAGGACTCCAATATAGTCCAAGTCTCTTGAATCTTTTTTTCTTTTCATTTTTAAGCCTCCGGTTTTCCTTTCTTAAGGAAACACATAAGTCTTCCCCTATCTTCCGTGCTCCACCAGCTCCTGTCTCATCAACTGATTCACCACAACATAAACACCTGCGGGTCGTATCATTTACACTTATTCGAGAGGGGTGGGGGGGCCCTTCATTGCATGAAAAGGACTTTTTTATATACCAAACCAGACCTAACTACAAGTTTAGTTTTGCATAGGACCCTTTTAATTTGTACAGAAATGCTATACAAATGTTAGTGCATGTATATGTATGTATAGAAAACTGACTTCGAAGGGCCCCCCCCCCCTGCCTCTGGCCCTGGGTACTTGGTACCCTTTACCCCCCCAGTCTGACACCCCAGCCCGGTGAAGCCTTCTCACGAACTGCATGATGACCTGCCGACCTCTCCTGTTTTCTTTCTTGCTCATGTGATGCACAGAGTCGATCACGTTACCAATGTTGTCAGCCCACTCAGGAAAGAGGGTTAAAAGGAACTCTTCGAGCTTCCCTCTCATGTTTTCTCAGTTGTTTTCTGAAGCCATCTACCTTGTCTTCCAACCTACAGTTAGCAGCTAGCACATTAGCTAAAGAGGGTTCGGGTTCGGGTGCCATTTTCTTAGCTGGAAGTAATTTTGTTGGGGTAGTATTCAACGGTCTTCTGGTACCCGTGGTACTAGTGTTAGCTTTGCTTTGATGTTTCCATCAGAGAAGCAGCATCATTAAGGCATTTGGAACTAGGGGTGCTAGCATTGGATTTCCCTGGTTTAATGGTAGTAGATGAGTTTGCGGAGTAGCTGTGGAAGGCTGTCGGGTTTCTGGCCTTACCATCAGGATCTTTAAGCGGCGGAAAGTCTTTATCTTTGAGGACGGACATTCATTTGTTTATATTGTTCCAGCAGGTTGAAGGGGTGCTAATAAGTAAGTTAATAGTGTCTTGTTCCTCATAGAGGACAGTTCAAGTCAACGTTTTGAGATGGAGTGAGCGGAGCTTAGAAAGTTTCTTGCCTCCTGATCGCCACCTTGCCAGAAGTGCCTGTAACGAGAGTCTATCTGGAGGAACGTTAATCCTGCAGGAATCTTTCCCTTTCGTCTCAACTGACGTATACCTGAGGTGAACACTTACACTACTACAAATGTGAACCATTGAGACTCAATCACATATACACACAGTGGGAGTTAAGCCTATTTTATGCATCTCCGACCGCAAATTTGCACTCAGATGCAGACGTATTGACGGAGACGTTTTCTGTTTATAATACTCCGCTCTTCCCCTCCATTCTCTATTGTTTTTTCAGCGTTGCTCGACCAGGACAGCAGGGGTTGCTAAGTTTTCATGGCATCTCTGCCTACTGCCTACAGAGCACCGTTTCTGTTTTTTTCTAGGCTTGTGAACGCATTTCTTCCTCAAGGAGCAATGAACAACAGAAAGTAAGTTTTTTGTAAGCTGTAAAGCTTTTTACTAGAAGTGCGGCTCATTGAATCCTCTAGAAATGCATGGAAACAAACACAGCAGCCTTATTTGTTGTTTTCCTACACCTCCTTGTGTTAAAAATCGCCAAAGGAACAGATTAGATAAGTTATCCTTTCAATATAAAGCAAATAGTGGCCAAACGCTGCATTAACTACTGATTACAGCGACTATAGATCCCCGTTCTGGTGATGTGATCTCTGGCTCTTACTGAAACTGACCAATCAGATGAATACGCTCTCTGTCGACGGAGACGGATAGTTAAAATTTGGGCCTCTACTCCGTGCGTCCTTGCGTAGGTGACGGAGAGCCCTTACGTTGACGGATAATGATGTTGCGTCAATCCGTCTCCGTCAAAACGCAGAAGCATAAACTAGGCTTCAGTAAGGATAAGACAAATACTCTTCACCAATACTGGCTGCATTTCCCAAATGAGTTGAGAAGCTCTTAGCCCTAAGATCTTCTTTGGAGCAGTCTTAAGAACGCTGTGAAAGAAGAACGCGTTACCCAGTGTCGCTCTTAGCTTAAGAAGATTTTCATTAAGAAGGAAACGTAAGATCGATCTGACCCACTCTTAACAGCCTTCTTAGCGATCAAATGCTCAGTCATCATAGCCTGCCACCAGGGGCGTCTAGATTTCTAGGCTACAGTGATCAAGCTGCGTCAGGGAAATTTATATCCTCCACTTTTTTAAATAATTAAACAATGTTTAATGTTGAAACGCACTCATAGCTATGGAGCACTGGCATAAGAAACATAGGCTAATGGTAAAGAAGGAAAAAATATATATTATTGAAGTACACATTTAAAGGAAAGCATGTGTAGTCCACAATGTACGTGAAGAACGAATGAGGAATTATTTGTACCAAGGTATAGGCTACTCAATACGTCTCCATTACGTTTCACATTGCCAGAATCGACGTGCTGTTGTTTTCCTCGACAGTTCAGCATAATGACTAAGAAACGGGCCCGGATGCTAATGTTAGCAATGACGTATTTCGGATTGATAACAAGGTCTTTTAGGTTTCGTAACGTTATACATGTTTTGTCCATAACGTTCGGAGCTTCAGCTGTGGTAAACAGAGCAGAGCTGGCAACCCGTGATTTGTAGATAGCTTGAGGGTCGAGCCTCAGACCAAAACAGAACATGACAACAATAACATCACTTGAGGGCTGCAACTTTCACTTTTAAATAACAATATCCTGGCCGGACCACTATTGACAGCGATATAAGTATTTCAAAAGAACATGATTTCTTAATGTCTAGTGACATATCGGGGCCATTTTATGATTAATTAAAAAAAATTTCTTACATATTTTTCCATTAAGTTTTCCACACATCTGCATATGAGTTTACACATAATAAACATCAACCACCCTGTGGCATTTCACAGATATCAAGGTTCAAAGTCAGCGTGTGTGAGAAACCATGGCTGCAATACCGCACATTCTTGCAGCTAATCAATGGCGTCGCCGAGCGTGTAGCCAGACGGTTTATATAAATGTTTATGTGCGTCAGCACTTCTCCCCACTTGACGTACTGTCAGACCGGGCTTTCCAGGAAAAGTACCGGCTGCCCCGTGCGACGATCCGACGGCTGATCACTCTGGCAATTTTGCCCTCAGCCCTGAGGTGCAGCTCCTGGCTGCTCTGCGGTTTTATGCAGTGGCGAGCTTCCTGGAGGTGTTAGGAGATGACAGGCCTCAGCAAAGCATCTGTGTCCCGGAGTGTGGCAGTTGTGAAACTGATACTCCTGCACCATGCCCTAAATTAAGATGCCCACCACACGGGACGAGGTCCACCAGGTCCATCAGGGGTTTCACGCAGTGGCTTGGTGATCGGTGTGGTGGACGGCACCCTTATTCCCATCCTCAAACCTTTCTTGGTGGATCCGTGCTGGATCAGCAGGAAGCATTACGTGGCCATAGACACCCAGGTTGTGGTGGATCACAACGGCTTCATCATAGACATCGTTGCCCGGTGGCCAGGCGCAGACATGACAGCTTCATGTGGGCCAAGTCCGCTGTGGGGCAGAAGGCTGGTAGAGGAGAGTTTGGTCGGAGTTTCCTCCTTGGGGTGAGTGGCTACCATCTCCAGAGTTACTTTGTGACGTCAGTGACCAATCCAGCAACACCTCAGGAGGAGAGGTTTAATGATGCCCACACACACGCCAGGACAACGGTTGAAAGAGTGTTTGGCAGGTGGAAGTCCCGCTACAGGTGCTTTCATCGTTCGTCGGGGGGGCTGCGCTTGTCAACACGCAAGTGTTGCCGGGTGATTGTTGTCATCGCGATGCTGCACAACATCGCAGTGCGCGTTGGCGCAGATGCGCTGCCTCTTGTGGATGATAAAGAGGACCATTCAGAGGACGAAGCTCTGAACCCCGCCCCCAGAATGTGTGAGCAGTGCTCCATCAGGCCGGTGCCCAGACCAGACAGAAACTCGTCAACCTCTTCTGAGGTCCTGTTGTACTTTACTTTTTTGGGGCTACATATGTTTTAAAATATTTCTGTTTTATAACATTCAGAGGTAAAAGACACACTTTTTATCAGTATTTTAATTGGGCCTTGGATAATGGGGAGTATGTGTGACCTTTGAGGACCTCTGAGACAAAGAGTTTTATTGCAGGCTGTAAAAACAGGATGTCTGTAGAGTGGGAACCAAGGCCATAAAACCAGGATGTCTGTAGATTAGGATTTATTGCAGGCCATAAAACTAGGAGTTTTGCTTGGGAGGAACCATAAAACCATAAAACTCAGAATGAACTTTTGACCAAGAAGGAGGACACGTCCCTCTTATGACTGCATAATTCTTGACATCCAGTCATTGTTAAGACACTGTTTAAAACGTTCTGATTGGAGCAGATTAATCCTGGGAGGTTTTGGACGTTTATAAAAGTTATGACACGAAAACCATTCTTTGTCAGATCTCTTTATCTGGCCCAGAGAAAAATGGGGATGTTTCTCTGTAAGCTGCAATTTGTTAATCTGTTTAAAAATAAAACTAAGAACTGGAAATTGGTTCCTTGTCTCTGTTTTGAACATGCACTGAATTATTTTTTGATAAAATTAAATTCTACAGTCCAAAAACCTGTAGTCAAACCTATAAGCTGTGCCACTTAAACTTTTCTGTTTAATGGTGTTGTATTGAATATACTAACCTATTTAATGACCACCAGAGATCCCCCATTTTCCTGTTAACTGTTAAGGAAAATGTGTGCGTGTTACCTCTACTCTCCGGTGAGTATTACACTCCATTGGTTATGCTCACCTTTAGCATGTTTGGTAACTGGCTGTATGGCACTACTGTTAGGCCAAAACCATAGCCTCATGGTCGGTGCCGCTTGGAATGTTTTTCAGTGGTTTGTCCACTTGTAGATCAGACAGAACGGTTATTTTCTTTTGTCACCATTCTTGCCTGTAATCTGATTTCTTCTGACCCTGTTTTAGGTCAGGTTATTTTTTGAACATTTTTTGTTAAATTTTCCCTTCTTCCACCTTCACTGGAATTACTTGGTTCTACCTTGGATGACGAGCTACCCATGGAAACGAACTTGAACTGGAAAAGACTACCCCAAATTGGATCCCTCTACTCTTTGGATCTCTAAAATAAATGAGAAAAACCCCAAGTGAACCTTCGATAGGAAGCATAGATAAATACATTTATATAAATTTATATATTCCCCTTTGGTTATTTTTTTGTTCACATTGACATGGACAACCCTGAGCATCTTCATGGGACTATTCTACAAAAGAGTGATTTCACCAGATGTGCTGCAACACAGACTGTTACTGTTGTAAAGGAAAGACTGGGCTGTCTATTGAGGTACTGATTCAGGGTGGGATGACTGTTATCACTGGGGTTACCTGCCAGAGCTTCACTTATCGCTATTCAGTATGAGAAGATATCATTTGGAGATAAGGCTGTTATTTTTCTTCTGTTCCTTATCATTTCCACACAGCTGCGGATACAGCTTTGGGTGATATAAATGTAAGGAGGGAGATTATGAATGTATGTGTGGTCACATATGAAAAATAATAAATGCAAAATAACCAAAATATATGAATGAAGTTAACATTGGGATATCAGCAGCTGTGCCAAACCTCATACAAATCAAATGTAATACAGACTTAGTAATCAAATGTCACAATTTACCATTTTCCAATAAGTAAACACTCACCAGATAAAAGTCTCTGGTCAACAATGTAAACAATAGGAATAAATGCTCTTATTGGGAAGAAGCTGTATACTAATTTAAGTCAGAAAACATCACTTTAACACAATAATGCACATCATTAGCATGGGTAAATGTACTGAAGCTATACAGTGAACTAACATGAATAAATCAACATAAACACAACAGTTTTATACTCTCATTTTACTGCTGGTTGATCTTGACATTTGGCTGATAATCAGGTCTGAGCCATTTTACCTTCTTCTGCTATGTTGTTCTCTCAAACAATACGATTTTAACTTTTATAACTGAATCATTTTCCACTTTCTGCTTTCCTGCGGCCCAAATAATCCTTTCTTTTATTGAAAAGGAACTACTGCGCATGAACCACTTTTAACGAGTCTTTGGGCAAATATTTTTGTGCCCACTTCCAGCAAGATGGCGGATCGGACAAGTTGTGGTTTCTCAGCTCTTGTGCCAAAAGCCCTAAATTTAGGTTTACATTTAGGTTTACAATCATAGAACAATCATATAAACGTTTATCCGACTCAAAGTATTGTGGAGATAAATGCAGCAGAGATTAAAGAATGCAAAGAACATATCCAAGCAGTAAAAAAAGAAGTTCCTCATCTCAGAGAAAATGAGGAGATGAAAGAAAAAATTCTGGAGCTGGAGAGATACAAAAAGCGTTGTAACCTCAAAATAAATGGCCTAAAAGAAAAAGATGAACAAATCTGTGATGACGTCATAGAGATCCTATCCAACATCTCACGGCAGTGGGCTTCATCGATGGAGTCCATGGTTGCCACTGTCCATCACCTTGGGAGAAGATTGGAGGGGAAACATGTCAAACTATAATGCAGTTCACAATGAGAGACTTCAGACATGCCGTCCATAACCTCTTCAGGAACTCTAAGATTTGCAAAGACATAGGGATCCACTTCACACAAGATTTCTTCATGCAGCTGCGTGGCTGAAAATTGAGCAGGGTTGTTCTGCAGGAAAGAATGTGTATTAGGCAAGGCAAGGCAATTTTATTTTTATAGCACACTTTCAACAAAGGGCAATTCAAGGTGCTTTACATATGATTAGAATACAAATGAGCAGTTACAATGAGAAAATAATCAAGAAAATAGAAGAGTTCAGTGTCTCTGCAGCTTTGCATTCTCCTGGTAGTTTGTTCCAGATATGAGGAGCATAGAAATGAAAAGCTGCTTCCCCATGTTTGGTTCTGGTTCTAGGGACGATCAGTAAACTACAGCTGGAGGACCTGAGGGATCTGGATGGTTTGTACCGTGATAGCAGATCTTTAATGTACTCTGGTGCTAAACCATTCAATGATTTATAAACTAATAAAAGCACTTTGAAGTCTATTCTCTGAGCTACAGGGAGCCAGTGTAAGGACTTTAGAACTGGGGTGATGTGTTCTGCTTTCCTGTTTTTTTTTTTTTACTTGTCCTGTCTAGCAGTTTGCCAATCAGAATTGGTGTCTGAGTACCAAGTAAAAGCCCAACAGATTTACTTTCCCAAGCAGAGTATTACATCTTTGCTGTAACACTCCACTTGATGTATATGTATTAAATAATCGTTATTAGTAATTACTGAGGGTTCAATTTCCTGAAGTCATGGACATGAAACCGAGAAAAGAAGGAAGAAAGGAAGAAGGTGAAGAAAAGAAACCGCACCAGCAGAGGCGCGAACTGACGACACAAGACAGGGAGGCAAACAAAGAACACAAGAAAACATCCCAGTCCTCCGCCTCTGCCGGATGGCAGAGAAGCGGTAAAACAAAACAAACAAAAACAACGAACTGAACAGAACCACACCAATAGTTCAGATCCAGTAATAAAAATAAAGAATTACACATTCACTACACACTTCACCTTCCTGGTTTTAGTGAGAACACGAGCAGCAGCGTTTTGGATCAGCTGCAGCTGTCTGATTGATTTTTTAGGTAGACCTGTGAAGATACTGTTACAGTAATCAAAGTGACTAGAGAGAAACGCATGGATGAGTTTTTCTGTGTCATCATTCTTTTATTCCTAGATATGTTCCTCAGGTGATAGAAAGATGACATTGTTATTGCCTTTCTGAGATCCTGGAGGTACAGGTCTCGTTCCATTATTACACCTAGATTTCTGGCCTGGTTGGTAGTTTCTAGTTGGACCAACTGAAGCTGTGCACTGATATTTAATCTATCTTTTTTGGGTAAGATAAGTACTTCAGTTTTGTGTTTGTTCAGTTGGAGGAAATTATGGGACATCCAGCTGTTAATTTGCTCAATGCATTTATTGAGAATTTGGACGAGTTCAACATCACCTGATGACATTGAGATATAAAGCTGAGTGTCATCAGCATAGTTGTGGTAGTTAACATTGTTGGTGGTTATAATCTGGTTTAGTGGGAGCATGTAGATGCTAAATAGCGGGGGGGGGGCTAGGATGGAAACCTGGGGGACACCACATGTGATTTCTGTGTTTTGTGATGAGAACTGGCTAATCGAAAAAAAGAAGTTCCTGTTCTTGAGGTAGAATTTGAACCAGTTGAGTACTGTACCAGAGAGTCCGATCCAGCTCTCTAGACATTCTAGTAATATATCATGGTCAACGGTGTCAAACGCAGCACTGAGGTCTAATAGTACCAGTACTGTGGTTTTACCACGGTCAGTATTTGTATGGATAACATTGAAAACTTTGACGAGGGCAGTCTCTGTGCTGTGGTACCTACGAAAACCAGACTGATAAATATCAAAGCGGTTGTTCATTGCTAGGAAGCTATTTAATTGTTGGAACACAAATGTTTAAATAATTGTACTGATAAATGGGAGATTAGAGATTGGTCTGTAGTTTAGCATCAACATGCTGTCTAGGTTCTTCTTCTTTAGTATTGGTTTGATAACTGCTGTTTGTAAGGCTTTTGGTAAAACACCTGATAGGAGGGATGAGTTAATTATTTTGATCAGATCTTCTCTGATGGCTGGGAGGACCTTTTTTCGAAAATTTGTTGGTAAGATATCTAAGCAGCAGGTGGCAGAGCTTAGTTTGTCAATAATTCCATCAAAGCTTGTTTGATTTATTGTTTGGAGGTTAGACATTTTCTCTGCATAGGTGTTAGTTGGGTTCAATGTTGGTACTGGGGTTGGAACTGATGTACTGATTGATCTTTTGATGTTCAAGATCTTTTTCAGTAAAGAAGCAGGCAAATTCTTAACAGGTCCTGGAGGAGTTTAGTTCAGGGGGTACTGTCACTGGAGGAGTAGTTAGTCTCTCCACTGTAGCAAATAATCTCCTAGCATTATTGTTGTTTCTGTGAATAATCTCAGAAAAGAATGATTCCCTTGCATCCCTTAAAGTTACTTGATACTTGTTCAGTCTCTCTTGATATATCTCGTAATGAACCTGGAGTCGAGTTTTCCGCCATTTTCTCTCAGCGCGTAGGCACTCCCTTTCTTCATTACATACCAGTGGATTGTTTCTCCATGGAGACTTACAGACGTGGACAAAATTGTTGGTACCCTTCATTAAATCAAAGAAAAACTCATAATGGTCACAGAAATAACTTTAATCTGACAAAAGTAATAATAAATAAAAATTGTATAAATGTTGACCAATGAAAGTCAGACATTGCTTTTCATCCATGCTTCAACAGAATTATTTTAAAAAATAAATGCATGAAACAGGCCTGGACAAAAATGATGGTACCCACAACTTAGTATTTGGTTGCACAACCTTTTGAGGCAATCACTGCAATCAAATGATTCCTGTAACTGTCAATGAGACTTCTGCACCTCTCAGCAGGTATTTTGGCCCACTCCTCATGAGCAAACTATTCTAGTTGTTTCCGGTTTGAAGGGCGCCTTATATAATTTTTATTTATTATTACTTTTGTCAGATTAAAGTTATTTCTGTGACCATTATGAGTTTTTCTTTGATTTAATGAAGGGTACCAACAATTTTGTCCACGTCTGTATTTTTACTAGAGATGGTTTTAACCTTAAGAGGTGCAATCTTATCTATCATGTCTGAGATTTTGGATAGAAAATGATCTGTCAGTTTGTTTAATGAGTGTGTGTTGGTGGATGTTGGTGATTTAGGTAAGGTTGGAAGTTTAAAGTTTTCAGCTGAGTTTTCTTTAAGGAAGCGTTTTTTAACAGTGGCTTACTCTGGTTAGATATGTTGGCTAGGATGGTGCTTTCAAGTAAGATGTAGAAATGGTCAGATAATGCGATATCAGTTACGGCAATGCTAGAGATATTTAAGTCCTTGGTAATAAGTAGGTCCAGAGTGTGTCCTCAGTTGTGCTGTTGGCTCATTAATGTGTTGGATTAGGTCACAGTTATGAAGGGTGTCATTTAGGGCTTTTGTTCCGCTGTCTTGGGGTTTATCAGTATGAATGTTGAAGTCTCCCACAATTGCTATGTGGTCATAGTCTAGGCATATTGCAGAGCAAAGGTCATTGAAATAGTTATAAAAGTTTGTGTTAAGTTTTGGTTTTGGTGATCTGTATATGTTTAGAAATATGACTTTGTTTGGTTCATTTATTTCGGTAGCTAAATATTCAAAGGTACTGAATTCACCTAGCGAGCTAAGTTTAAAGATTGATGAAAAATTTTGGCCAAACCACCCCCCCTTTTATTTTTCCTGGTCTCACTAATGAAGTGATAATTAGTTGGGCAAGTCTCTATTAATACATTTTGTTCTTTATTTTCATCTAACCAAGTTTCTGAGAGAAATAGTGCATGTATATCATGTGTGATGATGTAGTCATTGATTTGCAGTGATTTTTCTGATACTGATCTTATATTTTGTATAGCTGCGATAATATTTATTTCCGAGATCAAGAGATTCTGTTTGCAAGGTATTATTTTTAAATTCTGTACTGCTCGGTTATTTGTAATTTTAGTGTGTGGACATTTCTTTTTTATTATAACCGGGAATTTACTTTCAAGGTGAGAATGAGAGTACGAATGACCGAACACCACCTTTTTGCAGGAAGTTTGTCTAACAGTGTTCGGTCAGTATCAGTTTTCTGATATGGTGAGTTGAATTGAAGAGCAATGTTTATAGTTCCTGTTTAGGCGTGGAGTTAAAAGCAGGATTCCTTTCTTTTCTTGAGTATTACAAAGGACATGTGGAGTACATCAATGGTAACAGGGTTGAAATAAATTGGACAATGTATAAAGTGCAACAGATCTGGTGTCTTTCTCCCCAGATATTTCATTTTTCCCTTTGGAAAATTAGTTTAAATTATTGTTAGAGCGCATATACTTTATGCCTTAAGTTGGAGCCTCTCCTAAGCACTGTTTACAATATTATCTTAGGTTAACTAGAGGCAATGAAATTAATTTCTTACGGTGCTTTCACACCGAACGCGATAGATGCAACCAGAGAGTCAGGTTTACATCTAGAGTCAATGGAGGAGCGCAATGAAGCGCAACTCAGATGATTCCCAAATCAGAAGCAGATTTGCGTCGTGAAAAACACTTTTCTTCTTGATTGGCTGGTGCATTTCAGACGTGACCTAAAATACGAGGGGCATCTTGTGTGGTGTATTTTGTGCATTCGTGCTTATCATGTCTGCCGCAGAAGTTGGAGAAATCTCAACTCCAGCTTCAAATTGCGCCACCACAACCAATCAGCTGACGCCTGACTGGAGTCACAGCATCAGCAGGTCCCGGATACTGATAAACACTGTGGCTAATCACAAGTTACATGACACCAACTGTTTTCTATACAGAGACAGAAATAAAAAAGCATAATAAAGAGGTTAAACTATTTAGACAGGAATGCTCTTAAGAGGTTTGTAGGTGGCTCTTAAAAGAGCAGTTGTGGCGGCAAAAGGCCCTGCTCTCTCCGCCGCTCACATATTATATTATAAACTTTTATTAACCGCAAACAGGTGGAAAGCCGCTCACATTGTAGTTGGTGTGTCGGCAGGCAAAGCTTGGACTTTCACGGCACAAACTTGGCAAGGAGCCAAGGTGTTTATTGATCCCTCCACCACAGCATAGTGCACCCAGCAGCTGCACTCTCACATGCTGGGCTCGATGGAGATGGTGCTCTACTCCCAGCTTCTGGATAGTGTAGGGACAAGGAGGAGGAGCAGGAGGAGGCCAGCTGAGTGGTCCCGTTCAGGGTCCTCCCACATTTCCGCTTCATGCATGTGATAATGGCATATATTTAAGCGCAACTAGCGACCAGCCTGTGGTGCTTTTTAATTACGTCTATTGTGTTCGGTGTGTAAGCACCGTTAAGCACCAAAAACTCAAAAACAAAAAGTTTTAGTAATTTAATGCGTTGTATAATATGGTTTATTTAACATAAACCATATTATACAACGCATCAAATTAAGAGAAGGAAAGAAATTTTGGGGGGGGGGGGGGGGGCAACAACAAAACACTCTCATCTTCAATGCACCTTTTTCTACTCTGTGTGCTACAATTACACAAGATTCTAATTCTAACAAGATTCTCACCTTTTTGCAATTTAAATTTTAAAAAATTATCAAGTAAATATAAATCCTAATTTACACTTTGTTTACATTAATATCTACCTCCCTGTTTACTAATATGTGTTTACATGTTCACCACAAATTAAATAAAGGAGGACAAGAAGTTTGGTATATACATTTCTGTAGTCGATAACATTAAATAGGGGCAACAGTACTACAGTACTTAAAACCCTCTGATGCATATTGGTCACTGGAGTGGACTGCTACTAAAACATACATATCTCTTTAATACATTGGTTTCTATGGTGGAACAGCATCTTCGCCTCGTGTGCTCTCTGCTGCCATACTACATTGAGATCAATTCAGTGTTCAGTCAGTGCAATTGCATGTAAATTTCCTCTGAATCCAAGATGGCATACAAACTGCCACCCCTGCCGACCACTGCTAGTATATCCTGTCAATCCTTCTATGCTGACAGAGCCCAAAAGGTAAAACAAATATGAGGATATGCAGTAACACCTAGGTAAGGGTATTATCTGTTTAGAATAAGAAATTGTTATGTCTAATGTGTAGAAAACTATGATTAAACATGTTGGGGAATTATCGATTAAAATTATTAATTAATTGATAATTGTTATGGTCTATCTGGTTAGTCAAATGATATTAAATCAATAATTCATCAATTATTAATTTAATTATCTCTTCAGATTATTAATGAGCCACCATCCAGTTTTACTATTTAAATAAAAATTTTATTAATAGGAAGTTATCAACCAATAATCTCACTTATAATGATTTATTATTAGTGATTACACCAAAAAGATCCTATCTGAAGGAAGTTAATTCTATCAGTAATCCACACACACACACTCAGAATAAAAGAAACCGGAGATTTGATTCAATCTAACCAATTTATTCTAAAAACACAACTAAAATAAAAAAAACTACTTATACCAAACGCTTCTCTCAAGACTACCGGTACCTGAGCAATATGGCGACCAGCGATGACATCCCTTAGGCACGTCACGGGGCGCCTCCTACTGACGTCGTACATAGCCCCTCGCGTGCATGCGTGGAGGGGTGTGTGGCGCGAACGCGTAGCTCGTCGAAAAGAACGGGGGGAAGTTTTATGACCTACTGTTTAATCTGAGCATGAGGCCTGTGGTTCCTTTCTAACAAAGAAACCTCGTGGCTCTTATCAGTGAGTTAGCTTCAGCTAATACAGACTCTGGTTGTGAAATATAGAGGAAAAGGGTTTAAATTGTCTTTTCTTGCTTCGCGTTCCTGACAGGCGCTCCGCGGGTGCTGACCCAAATCCCGATGACACCAAACACTTACTATGAATCTAACGGGGAGGAACCAAGACTTCTACAGACTAACCATTCTGCTTACTAATGAAAGACCATTAAATATCATTCAGAAAACTTAAAATCTAGTATAAAACTCACAAATTTACCCGTAAGTAGAAGCACAGCACACAAAAATCACAGAGCGCTCAAGGAAAGCAACTCACTTCACATCAATAATCATGCATGCATACAGTTATAAAGAAAACTTTCTAAACTCTCTCCACTCAGGTCAAATAAGATAAATATAAAAAGGAACGCTCTTACTTTCTTTCGAAAGGAGAGGGGCTCCCAGTTGTGGAAGAAAAAAGTTGTGAAAACGAGATGTTTGGCTCATCAGCCGTGGGGAAAAAAACAAAAGTAGGGGAATTAAGCGAATCAAAAAGAGATAGTTTGGGGCCAGCCAAACTATTGGGAAAACTTGGTTGCAGGGATGGAAGCCAAAAATCCAGAACACGTGTTGCAAAGGAAGATCTTTTCTTTCAGTTCCGTGGACAGAACTAAACCCCACTAAAGCGAGTTTTAAAGAGGAAGATAGATACTCATCCATCGCTTTTTATGCCGGCTATGGGCGCTTCGCCCCCCTTTCCTTGTATTGGCCACAAATCAGGCCGCGGCAGTGGCAGGGATCTTTGATAGATTGCTATCCCAGCCAACTGGCGCAGCAGAACATCCAGCGCTCAGCGGATTCGAAACGGGGAAGAAGGGGATTGTTCTGCTATTGGTTAGAATGGCATGGCCGGGGGAAAAGGGGCGTGCCGCGGAGGGGGAAAAGTAATTTGTCTGATCTTAACAATCAGATCGTCTTAGTTTCAACATTCATGAGTCAGACCCAACACATGTGTCCAATGAAGTGGACATCATGCATTACCGACTATATTTTTTAACATAAGTCATACATTTCTTCACTGTTTCTTGGGACAGTTTTGGTTATAAGTAAGCGTTTAATTGCTACATTTATAAGCTACTCATTTAAAATATATATTTTTGTGCAGTTCAGCTATAGTTTAAGCTTCTATAACAATTATTTTATCATATTTTGGAGACTACAAATGCAGCAAAGAATAAGGCATCGTACAGAATAGTCCAGGAAATGCCATCTAGCTCCAGTGATGATGATTTCAGTGATAATGAGTTCAGTGATAAGTACAGTGATGATGAGTGGCTGCCAGAGAAGAACAGAGACATGGGAGCTACGTATGATGACGACACAGACAGTCAGGGTACAGAAAGTGAGAATGATGAGCGGCAGGATGAAGATGAAGGTCAGCATGACCAGGGCTCTGTGGGAGATGGGCACATGGCACCTGACCATACTCAAAAATATTTAGAAAGTCCAAGACAATGACTTTGATGGTGACTTGCCTCCTTTACTAGGAGAGTGAAAATTGAATGTGGAAGGGAATGATCCCATAGATTTCTTCAGACATCTGTTTCCGGCAGATCTCATTGACAATATTACATACAACACCAACTTGTATGCTCTCCAGAAAGAAAGAAAATCTTTCAGTAACAGGAGAAGAGATGCAGGATTTTTTTATGGATCAACCTGATCACACTCATACAGCATAGATATGATGAACATAGAAGTGTTTGGAGATGCAGAGACGAAGATGTCAGTTCATGTTTTCTTCCACCATTCTATTGTAAGGGCTTGGTAATACTGTCCTGCATCGTTATAGAACTGTGTGGACTCAAAAATGTTTCTCCTGTTGGAGATAGTTTTCCATATTCAGGTGTAGGATTCACTGCTATGACTGTTCATTTGTTTTGTTATTTACGCCATACATTGGGGCAATATAGAGCTGAAAGTTCCAAAAAATTGCTGAGTGTTTTTCAAAGCATACAAACAACCACGTGTTTGTACATTTTCAATAGAACACAAGATAATTCATCTTTACAGTAAGTTCACAATATTTTATACTGAGTGCTCAGGCGTATGTAGTCCACTGGATTGGACATGTCTATAACTTTATTTATTTTTTTAAAACATTTTTTTTCATGTCCTGAGAAGAATAAAAGCACTTAAAAAAATATTGACCAAGGCTTTCATAATTCATGCATCAGAGGGTTAAACACGGACTATTAAAAGAAAATCAATCTCTCTTTTCTGCACAATGTGTTCTACAAGAAACACATTCAAATGAGATGGAGGAAAAATTCTGGTCTAATCAGGGGGACGACAAAATTATATTTAGTCATGGCACAAAGATTGACCAGGGTGGTCATACTTCAACTTCCCTGGTAAAATTTTGATTACAAACAGAGACCCGTTAGGTCACTGGCCTATTTGTGTTCTTGAAGCAAATTAGGATTTTCTAATCCTAGGTCACATTCATGAATACAACTATTTTAACCAAAACAAGAAAATGTTTTCTGAAATCGCACAGACAGTTAAAGTTCTTCAAAGGCATCCCACCATAAACTTTATCTTTGGTGAAGATTACAATGTGTATAATGGATGAATGGCTTAATAGGTATTCCTCAAAATACCAAACATTTCTTTAATCTTTTGTTGCTTGATTTTTGTAGTGTGGTTAATTTGAATTATCAATACCTGTGGCGTATCAATAATCCAGATTCCCAAAACTTTATGTGGTTGAAACCTAATGGATCAGTTAAATCTAGAATGGATTTTTGGTTAGTGTCAGATATTAGTCCAGGCCTTGAATTAAATACTTCCATCTCAGCAGCACCTCTTACAAGTCATTGCCAAATAAAGCTTTAATTCTTATCCTCAAACAAATGTTTTAAAAAAGAGTGTAGGAAATTCAATTCAAATTTGCTTAGTAACGAATCCTTCTGCAAATAAATTATTGATGCGATAAGTTATGTTAAGACCGATAACATTAAATATTAGAGACAAATGGAAGTTATTGAAATATACAGTATGTCAGATTTCTATGTTAGAAAATAAAATAACCAAGAATAGAGGAGAAAAGGATCTTAATATCAAAGTAATATCTCTAATAAACCCTCTATAAAATAAGATAATAGTCAACTTTTACGCTTGCAATCCTCTTCAGATAGAATTTGAATTTCTAAAGCCAAAGGAGCATATATTAGATCAAGGCAAAAAGGGATAGGAGAGAAATCTTTGCATATTTTTTAGACTGGAAAAGAAAAGACAAGAAGGAAATGCAAAAAAAAAACATTACTGATTGCTGGTCAAGAATGTACTGACCCAGTTTTAATTTCCAAGGAAATCTTTAATTTCTATAGTAACTTGTACTTTTCCTCTTTTGTATCCACAGATTCTGATGCGTTCTTTCAGCATGTTAAAGAAGGAATCCCCAGTATTGATAAATGTTTCAAAAGTATTTGTAAGCAGATATCAGAGTGGACGAAACTGAAATGGCTATAAAATGCTTAGCACTAGATAAATCACCCTGATATAATGGTCTAACTAGTGATTTCTACAGGCATTTCTGGGAACATCTTAAAGTCATCTTTTTTAACATTCTAAAATATCCAAAGCCCATATAGTTCCAACTACTATGAAGCAGGGAATAATCACTCTTCCCCAAATCTGGAAATGATTATAGATAAATTGAATTGATTGATCTTAGACGTATTACTTTGCTAAAAAATTATAACGTTTTTACTCCTTCATATGCAAACCGGCTTAAATCTGACATATAATTATATATATTTAATTATTTCAGAATCATAGTCTGGATTTATGAAAGGACGATCAAATCATTATATCTGGCTTGTGCTAAACTTGATTATAAACGTTTATTTGAAGATGAGTGTTTTATTTGATTCTTAGATTTCTTGAAAGCATTTGACATGATAGAACACAAATTTATATTCAGTACCTTAGAATTATTTGGCTTTTAGGAAAATTTACAAAGCTACAAAAAGTACAGTTACATTACCACAGGGTACATGCCCAAGGTTCTCATTAAGTAAGGGAGTTAAACAAGGGTGCCTCATCTCCCCATTGCTTTTTATTGCAGCAGCAGAAATTCTTTTTATTCTCATTAAAAATACAGACTTAGAGAAACTGACTATTCTTGGCAGAGAACTGGCAATCAGCCAACTGGCTGACAATAGAGTTTCAATGAAAAATCTTAACCAAATCTCTATTGTGATCAAAGAAATTCACCTTTCTAAGGCACATTTAAAAAATTTAATTTGTTACCAATCCACGATTCTCTTTCAGCAAGTCATAATATCCCTGTTAAATTAACGGTTAAATAATTAGTTTTACACATTACAAGAGATATTAACACCTCCAACAATCTCAATTTTTGGAAAAGTTCAGATAAATGTAAATCACTCTTGAATCTCTGGTCTCAAAGAGACATTTCTATCGTTAGTCGAACTTTCATCCAAAAGAACGGAGTGACTTTCAAAATGTATTTATCAAGTGTATTCTCTATCAAATCTATACATCAGGCTACCTGTAATTATATCTGGAATAGGAAAACACATTACACCAGTAAAGGCACTTTGGTTAAAAGATAGGAGGATAGAGGTATTAATGCAATCGACATAGACTGTATCAGTGGTACAATAAACTGATTAAGATCATTTTTAAAGAACCAAAACAGTTTATGGGTTCTCATCCCAAATTACATCTTCAATAAATTAGGAGGTATTAGCTTCTTTCTGAGATGTGACTTCAACCTGAAAATGCTCCGAATTAAACTCATCTGCTTTCCATCAACATATATTACATCATTGGGAAGTGATATATAAACACAGTTTGAGTCCTCACAATCCCAACATTATGGGATTGCAGATACATTGTTTCTAGAAACACATCTTTATATTATAAAAACTGTCTTAACAAAGGAATTTGGTCAGTGATGCATTTCTTGGTTAACTCAGGAAATACACAATTTAAAACACTCTCCTAAATACAACATAAATGACAGAGGGTAGTATAATAAATTTATAAAAGCAAGCCCTCCGGTTATTGTTATGTCTTAGAACTTAAATCCAGCGCTTTCACTTCTGATAAATGGACACGATATTTAAACTAAATATCACAATCTGATATATCTTGATTGATGAACAATATCCATTTTTTTAGAATAGAATATTATTCATTTTTTTCTCTAAAAAAGTAAGTTGAACATTTACAATTAAAATTCTTTAAGTTTCCCATTGCACCAAAGGAAGTTCACTTTAAAATCATTAACAATATATACCCCTCTAAATTTTTAAGAATTCACTTTAATATGGATCATAACATGTTCTTTCTGTGACGAAGAAATTGAAACGACTGAACATTTACTCTATGATTGTAAATTTGCTAATACCTTCTGGGCAGATCTGTATGACTGGTTATTCCATCCATCCATCCATCCATCTTCTTCCGCTTATCCAGGGTCAGGTCACGGGGCAGTAGCTTAAGCAAAGCAGACTTTCCTATCCCAGATCAGCTGGGAGACATGGTCCCTCCAGCGAGACCTGGGTCTTCCCTTGGGCATCCTCCCAATTCTTTAATCATTCTTGGTAAATTCTCTAGCAATAAAAAATAGATAATTTTGTCTGTCTTTCATAATTTTTCATCTTTGAAATGTAAGGATAAAAAAACGCTGTACAACTCTGTAATTTTGAAGAGGAATTGAACCTCACAGAATACCCCTAGCTCTCCCTTATTTTCTTCTCTTTATTTTGTTATTTATCTTTATTTTATTTGCTGTTTTCATTGACCTATAGAAGCTTGTCCATGTTTGCTGCGCATTCTGTATTGAAATGTGCCATGCCAATGTTATGTACAATTATCAAAAGCAGGGGAAAAAGGAGAATGATTTATGCGCCTCACGGTGAAAAATATATCCTCAGTCAGACGACGCCGATGAGCGTAACAACTCAACTCACCATAAACTATAAAATATTTTCACATCTTACAAAAACATATATATTTAGAAATATTTTAAAATTATTTTTAAAAATCCATGTTTTATTCAAGGTAATATGGCAAGTTGTGAGTGATGGGCGATTGAGTGAAAGATGTTCATGGAAGTCCAGATAACTTAAAAAAACTAACTCAGCTAGTGTGTCACACATCTTTTTCTAGCTGAAAATGTGAATGGTAGAAATAGCATAAAATATGCGGAAGTAAAAAAAAAAAAGAAAATGTACGCGAGCAACCAGAAAAATTACAAACAAACAGAAAAGGAAACACAAATTACACAATACAAAAAAGGGTCTTGTTGGTTTTATGAAGGACCTAAACACAGTTAACTGTATTTGATAAGTTGTTTTACTGAAGAAAAATTAGGAAATTACTGTTACGTAAAAAATAGTGGTTGACCTAAAAAGAATCACACACAGGGGTCGGAGAGAAATTGCAATCAATAAGCTCTGCAGAGGGAGATAAAATCAGGACCAGGAGAACACTGTAAGGAATGAGCCACCGTCTCTGTCTGTTCTCCTCCTCCCAGCCTCACAGCTCCTCAGTCTTCTGGTCACCTGGCCTCCAAGGGGCATCCCCTCTGCAGTCTCTCTTTATTTAGTCACAGTTCATTAACATATTAAGAGAACAGGATGTCACGCAAAGGAGCATATGACTGAAACCAAATTACATTTAAAAAGTACATTTGAACTATGTGATAAAGAAAGGCACCCTAAGAAAATAATAATACAACATTATTATTTTACCTAACATTTCCCCCCTGAAATGTGGTTTTTAAATGTGATCACAAACAACAAAAAGTTGTAAAAAAGGTAACAACTCCAATAATGTAAAAATATAAGAATCATAAAAACCAGACAACAAAAGGTTGCAAAATAAGTAGCATCCCAAATTTTAAAAAATTAATAAGACATACAACAAAGAAATTGCAAAAGTAAGTAGCAATTTCAAAAAGATATTTATGTGGGGTTCTCTTAGACATCATCAAATTAATCGCTACCTAAACAGTAGTTTAGATTAATGGAATCATAAAAAGGTTTTTACACGTTAATTACACCACATCTTCTTCATTTCTGTCTTCATCTTCAAGCCTCTTCAGAAGCAAATAGAGTGTCCAGAGCTACCCGATGTTGCATCAGCATGGTCCTCATCGCCAGTTTTTCAGGATCATTGACCAACAGGTTGGACATCTCGGCAAGGATGTCTGTGATGTTCTCCAAAGTCCACCAAACCCCGTTCATCCGTTTTGTCAGGCTTGCAACTCCAGCAGGTGGGAACATGGTGTGGAAAATTCCTGTTGCATCACTGTAGAGAGGTTTTCGTCCACCATTGTCAGAGAATGGGTTGAACACCTGTGGAGGTTTGAATTCCCGTATCTTCCGCTCTGTAGGTTTAGAAGGTGCCCGGTCTTCTGTTATGATGTATGAGGAGGGCTGCAGTCGAGCCAAACTGCATGTGCCACACCAATCCTTAGGTAGGTAAAGGTCACGAGGCTGGGACCATTTCCTGTTGTTCTCAGCAGTGCAGCAGTAAGGTAAGGTGGAACAGTCTGTTCCAACAGTTGTTATAGTTAATTTGTATAGCAGACATATGGTATTATTTAAGGTGGTTGGGACAGCAGTCATCGATGAGACTTCTTCAGAATGGTGTGGGATCCATGAACAGACATAACAGCTGGTATTGAAACCTAAACGTTTTGCAGTCAAATTAACTATTTGGTAGCAGGTGTTCTTGAACGACTGGTGGGTTCGAATTTTAGCTCTTCTTTCCTTTGATGTCTGGGCGTCATCAGGTGTGAGGAAAAAGCAGTAGAATAGGAGCAGGCAAACTGCCAGACAGGAGAGGAGTTTCATGTTGGCTAGAGGCAGATAAGAGGACTAGCCCCCCAAAACGGAGGTTTGACTGCTAGGAGACAGGGATGCTGTTCTGCTGGGTTTGAGACCAGAGGCCCTATCGGTCACTCTGTCCTTTGTAGCCCAGACTTCCCGACTGTCCCGTGTCTAGTCCCCTGATTGCCTTTGCAATTTGCAGTGTGAAATGTGAATCCACGAGGGTCTCTTCAGTGATTTTCACAGCCGTGGGCGTGAAAGGTCTTTCCCAGCGGAGTTCCCAGCGGGGGTTTGTCCAGTTCTTCCTTTTAATCACCTTGATGAATACACCCAGTCTCCAGGTTTGTTTGGCTTTTCAGGATTCTGCAAAACAAAAGGAGAGGTAGGCAGATTGTGTGAGCTTTGCACTTTTTTTGCTAGGATAATTTTAGGTAAAAAAGTCAATTTTAATTTAGAATGGCACCTTTTGTTTTCCATAATTGTTTTTTAGAAGAGGGAGCGTTTGTTTGCATGTCTTTCAAAATAGTCTAATCTACAAGTTCCTGTTTTGTGGTCTGTATTTAAGCATCAGAGGAACCGAAACTGCCTTGTGCAGCTGCTTTTGCTACTTCAACTTGTTCATCATACTCTGAGAGAGGGACCACAGCTGGGGTGTCAGAGTCCTCTTCACCTGAGCCCTGGTCAGCAGGGGGTTGTTTTTCTATTACCTTCTTCTTGCCACCGGAGAAGAGCTTCCTCAAAGAAAAAGAGGACTCTTCTTTTTGTGCTTCAGTGTCTTGCTGGGCTTGGTCAACAGGCCCGTCTGTCTTCTTATTCAATTCAATTCACTTTTATTTATATAGCGCCAGTTCTCAACAAATGTCATCTCAAGGCACTTTACCCCCAATTTCATCTCAATAGAATTATACAAACATTCCAATCAGTTAAGTTTTTTATGTAAGGAATCCCAGCAGATTGCGTTGAGTCATCGGCGTGAGGTTGTGCCCGGATCATGTAGACTCCAACCACAGCAATTCCTCAGCAAACGCTCATACTGAGCAAGCATGTAGCAACAGTGGAGAGGAGAAACTCCCCTTTAACAGGAAAAAACCTCTGGCAGAACCCCGGCTCAGTACAAGCGGTCATCTGCCACGACCGTCTGGGGGTCTGAGAAGACAGAGAAGAGACAGCATGGAGGATGCTATGTGACTTTGAGCATCATCTGGACCAACGCTCCCCATCCAGCAGGGGCCATTATAGCTGAGCAGGGTATCAGACCGGGTAGAGCTTCTATGGGGAGAAAAAGACTCAGAGAAAACTGGGTTAACAATTGCAGTAACATTAGGAAAACTATATCTGGAGAGTAGTAGAAAAAAAAGTAGAAGGTGTGTTAGGGTCAGTTGAGTCTGAAAAAGGATATTTTTTTCCCCTAATTCTTAAGTCTATTAGCAATGTACGGTGTGAGGTAGATGGAGTTGAGGAGGGCTGCATCCTCCCCTTGCCGAATCGTGCTGAACACTCCATATCCCTCTACTCCTTGTCTGGAAATCCAGGAGGAAAGAAGGTACGTGGGTAAGTATTGTAGTGCTTATGCATCTGTCCTTTCTCATAGGACTGCGCCCTCTCAAGAATCTATGTATTAGAGAGATAATATTATTGGTAAGTGATATAACTGGAGTAGATAAAGGCCCGCTCTTCCGAAGAATCTGGCATTATCTTTGTCCATCGCTTTCTAGCCTTAAAACCTGGTATAAATCTTTTTCTGTCCTGATTCATGATTCAACCTTTGTTCAATTCTCTAATCATTTTATTCTGTTAAATTAATACATTACTGTTAGAAATCGGAGATGGATTATAAGGTCTAGTGTCTATATAAGTAACTATAAGCTTTATCAAAAAGGAAGGTTTTAAGCCTAGGCTTAAAAACAGACAGAATATCTGCCCCACGAGCTAAAACTGGGAGCTGGTTCCACAGGAGAGGAGCCTGATAACTAAAAGATCTGCCTCCTATTCTACTTTTTGAAATGCTAGGAACTACCAGTAGACCTGCATTCTGAGAACGAAGTGCTCTGTTAGGAACATATGGAAGAATCAGATCTCTGATGTACGATGGAGCTTGATTATTAAGGGCTTTATACGTAAGGAGGAGGATCTTAAACTCTATTCTGGATTTAACAGGGAGCCAATGGACAGAAGCCAAAACAGGAGAAATGTGATCTCTCTTTTTAAAATTCATCAGAACTCTTGCTGCAGCATTTTGGATCAACTGAAGGCTTTTGACTGCATTTTGTGGACCTCCTGATAATAAGGAAATACAGTAGTCCAGCCTCGAAGTCACAAATGTATGGACTAGTTTCTCTACATCAGTCCTAGACAGGATTTTTCTAATTTTAGCAATATTCTGGAGGTGAAAGAAAGAAATCATACAAACCTGTTTAATATGAGATTTTAAAGTCATGTCTTGGTTAAAAATTACACCGAGGTTCTTTACATTATTACCAGAGGCCAAATTAATGCCATCCAGATGAAACATATCAGCATAGTCCAGTGTCTTTCTTCTACTGTCATTGACCTCAGAATTCAAATGCTGAGATATTTTAAATATCGCGTCATTTAAAGAAACAGTTTTTGCACATCAGCCATCTAGGCTAAGCCTCTGATCTTCTGTCCTAAATCCGCCTTTGACCATGATCATATGAATATGCTTTCCATTTACTATCCTCGTTTGAGTTGTAATTTGGTCTTTTATATAAAAAACAAATTAGCAACTGCTTACTAACAATAAGCAACTACTAAGCTATTGCAGAGAAAATATCCTGGAGCCGCCCCTGGCCACTGTGATAGTAACTGGATTCTGTTCAGGGAGGTTGCTGTGCTCCTCTCTCAGAGAGACCAGCAATGGGGCAATCCTGTCATGTGCTGCCTCCTTTTCCCATATGCTCTTCCAGTATCGTTCAGTTTGGGCAATCAGAGCCAGAGCAAGAGAGTTTCTGCCCCACCTAAACCTCTTCATGGCTCCGGAGGGCCACAAGGCGGCTCTTGCTGTGCAGGCTGAGGGGACACTGAGGTCAGCAGTGGTGGCTGAGAAGAGGCTGAGACTGGCTGTGGTGACTGGGAACAGGCTGACTGAAGGTCCATTGATCAGGAAGCGGATGGAGAAGGTCCAGAAGTACTGGCAGCTTGCAAAGAAGCTACAGTAGTTCGCTTTCAATGATGATATCGATGCCTCTTCCAACATGAATTGGAGACTTGGGGTGATGCTGGAACCGGCCAGGGAGACGAGCGTTTGAGGGTGGAAAGGCAAGTGATGGTTTGGCGCTGGTTACAGGTAAGTTTAGAGAGGAGGATGGCAGTGAGCATGGTGGATTTGACATCTAGGAATAAATAACCAGGGAACGGATGTCATTGACCTGAACTACCAGGCAAGGATCAGTATAAAAAAAGATATTATGTAGAGCTCAGGGAGCACAAAAAGGGTTTGTTTACCAGTTGCTGTTTGCCTCAGAAAGCCTCTCCTTTTTAAACTCTTCCTGATTACTCTTGAAGGGGATCAGCTGGAAGCCACACCTGCCACTCACACTACACAGAGGAGACGGGAAGCACCACTCAAACATACCCACAAACTCACTCTGCTGCACATAACACCTGAAAACCTAACAAATAGAAGATATACCCCAAGTTTGACATGGCTCATACTTTCAACTGAACTGACAATAGAGTTCAAAGAAATGCAGCTTATTGGGAGGTTTTGATTTTGAGGCTTGGTGACTCAGTTTAAATTCCAGATGGGCAATTCTTTATGCTTTTATGCCAGCTCTTTTTGTGCATGCATTGATTCTCTACTGTTGATCTTTCTTACTCCTATAGTTTCAAACTATATATGTTTGATTATCAGGATTGTCTTTAGGAGTGTGACCCCTGTCTGTCCGTATCTGTGATGTACTGGTGTCCTATACCGGCCGCATGCTGCCTCTTGCCCATTGACTGTTGAAGAAAGGGTCTGTGAAATGTTTAATCTGAACACTAGATGTCTCTCTTACACAGCCAAGAGTTTCCTAGAGCTATCTACATTTATCTGTCAGTTTTCTCTGCCTTGGAAAAAAAAAAGAAAGCTTGACGATACACCAGTGTGCTCACATACCTATCTCTGACCTGACATGTTGACTTCGCCTAAAGTTTAAAACCTTTCTTGTTTTTCTCCCCCTCCTGACATGCCTATGCATGTTCATTCCACCTCCTGGGATCTTATTCTAATCCTTGCATGGTGATTTGCTGATCTCTTTGGGGTGCTGGGTGCCTGTTCTACAATCTGATTGGCCCTGAAGTTACCCTGTATGTTTTAGGGGAGTGGGCCTCAACTGTAACCTCAAGAGAAAGTAACACTGACAGGAATAAGTTTGATGGGAGCAGTTGGAAAAGAAGAAACAAAGAAAATAAGAGAAGGAAATTAATTAGGGGAACACATATAGAGATTGTTAAAAACTACCTAAAAGAGTCCCACAGTGGATCCTGCAAACAGGTATGTGTTACATTCTCCAGTTCCTAAAGGCCAAACTTTACAGACACCACCTCCCTATGTGTCCAGTTAAATGTTTTCTAAAAATGGGATGGTGTCATACTAATGCGTTGTTTGTCTTTCTCAGACTCTCTTTTACTTAGACACATGTACAAGCATGCTTGTTAGCATTGGATTAGGTATACAATCAACTTTCTTCTTCCTCTGTTCGTTCAGACATGAATAATCGCTCTATCGCCTGGTGGCTGAGACAAATTGGCCTGCCACAGTACACCAAAACCCTAGAGAGAGAATATTATGGTCTGGAGGTATGTAAAGGCTCAAAAGACATGTGGCTGTTTTTGCTACGATATACATTTTTCTTTTTTCTTTGTCAAAATCCTCATTCAGTCCAACATAGTACCCTGGTGGCTTTTACTGCTGTTTCCTTACAGGGTTTGCTGTATGTAACAGATGGTGAGCTGAAGGATGCTGGTATAGAGGATGCAGCACACAGAGAAACAATCCTCTCTCAGCTTTCAAGAGATCGTCAGAGGCTGGACCCACTTTCTGGTCAGACACTCTTGGACACACACAATTTGATATGTACATGACGGCTTCAGAGAAAATAGACTAAGCTTCGAAAGTTTGTATTACTTGAATAATTTAGATTACCTTTTTTCTTTTCCAAGCTGGTTTACCCACAGAAGTGGTTATGATTTTTTCCTTTTTTTCTTTTTCTTTTTTCATAAATGAACTACTAGAGTAGTAGAACGCGACCCAAAACTGCCAGGATAAAAACAAGGTTCTATGTATCACTAATTGCTAAACATACTGACTCAAAAAACATTAGCCTAACTGATGGCGATAATCAATAAAAGAATCTGAAACAATCCCACAATTTTTGAGGAACGGATAAATAGACGTTTTAGAGGGCTGTTTTTCTGACTTCCTGTTTTAGCTAAATGTACTGCCAGTGACAGCAATTATATATATATATACAAAATTCTGTTTCCCTGTTAATGTTATTTATGTCCTATGTTAGATTTTTACATTTGCAAATATATCATGATATTTACTTTTATAAAGACACTGTTAAGTTACTATAGTTCTCATGCCTGCAACTAAGGAGCACACTTAAAAAAAATTATTGATGTAATGTTACAACTCACATATAAAAACAAGTAAGATGCAACATGTAAAATAAAAACATCACACCATTGATGTCTAGATAAACAAAAAGAAACCTGCGAAATAAAGTCTCAATTTAAGGCGCGTTTCCACTATGGAAATAATAAATTAATAATTTGACCAGATCTTTTTCTGATGGGGTAATCTGTTGGCCCGCTCCTCTCAGCCTCCATGTCACCATAAACAATCGGTCCTTTAAGGAATCAGCTAAAGACATCCGTATATCACAACCTTTAAAGCAGCAGAAATAACAAAGGATTGATACTGAAGAAGCAGACCTTAATGTTTCATTTCTGCTTTGTCCAAACTGTTATTTTTCAAAAGGTGGTTGTTTGGCGACCTTGGCTCATTTCTCTCTGAAATACAACCAATTAACACGATTTCACCACAGCTTCCGCTGAGCGACTCGATGGGGCCATTTCAAGTACATACCATTGACTGTATAAAACAATGGACTAACCTTCCTGTAGGTTTCTGCAGAGCGACAATGAGGCCAGTTGGGCGGTTCCCACCGCCGCCATCTTATCCGCGTCACTCCCCTCGTCATTCTCAGAAACTCCAAAAATGGGCAAAGAGGTGGAGCTGAGAGTGGCGCGGGGGACGGAGGGTTAACGCTCCGAGCCGACGTAGCTACAAGCTAGTCAAAAGCTAGTTGGGAGCTAACTGAAGCTAACGTAGGCTGCAGCCGGTTTCAGCCAGAAAGCGGTTGAGAGAATTTTACCGTTTTTCAACAACGATCACTTTAGACCCAGAAACATCTCGAGTAGAGAAAACATATGAATATAATAAGACCCAAATGGGTCGGATCAATACGGCCTAAAATTGTGTTATTTCCATTACCATCGGTGGAGGCTGAGGACGTGTTCATGTTAACAACACATCCAGCAAAAAGCAGTCACAAAGTTATCATGAAAACTCAGATCCTCTCAAAAAATAAAAGGCTTTTGACTCACCTCACATCTCATTCATTAGTTCATGCCTCCAGATGTGTTCCTCACACCAGTACTGATCTAACCAGCGATCATCCAGTCTGTCTAGAGTCCAACTCTGTAGTCTTCCAGCCTGATCTAACAGTCCCACTCTTGAGTCTCCCGCTCTGACCGGGTCTGCCGCGGCGTCCCGGTCCTACCGACTTTGCTGCTCTGCTGCTACCCGACCGATCGCCTGCTCCAGCTCGCGTGTAGAAAGAGATAAAAGCTCCGACCAGAACAGCATTTCTCTCTGCCACCTGACAGAGACCCCCCCAAGCTGGTTAAGCTTCAGCCTGTATGAAGCCTCCCCCGAAAGCATAAACTTCTTGGACTGTCTGTTACTTTAATCAACACCACAGCAAGCCATCTTTGTCCAATAATTGCAGATTAACACCCAAAACCGAATAAAATTTGCAGAAGCAACTGATAGTGGAGTTCAGAAACACCAAATGACTGAAGTCTTTACGTTAGTCCCAGGCTGTGAAGAGCTTCCCTGCAAGCAGAGGGGGACAGCAGACTACGGAGCAGCTATTAGCTACAGTTAGCCACCATTAGCCACCAGCTTTAGCCTAGACGGACCTGTCAGTCAAAAGGACACGCCCCTAATTATTTATAATTTGAAGATTAAATTACAAATAAATGGAGAAGTTAGAAAAAAAATAAATCCCCCCTCAGAGTTGTCATGACGGTAAACCTGAACTATCTAACCTAAAATGTTTTTTTGAACCAGGCTGTAAACATGTTTATTTTTGCTGTAAAGTTGGCCTTTTTAACATGGGAGTCAATGGGAAGTTGCACCTTTTTGGAGCCAGCCCCCAGCGGATGAGGGCTGAACTGCAATTTTTGTCACTTCCGCGTTGGCTTCACTTTCTGCGGGCGGAGTTTGCCCCTTGGTACATACACACAAGCTGGTACTCTGTTGGTTCCTGAATGGTGCCGAAAATGGCCATGTCACCCTGGCCTTATCAAGTGGAGACACACTCATATTGGGAAGGTCAGGTCAAATCACTCTAAAGTTCCGATAGTGGAAATGTGCGTATTGTTACCAAAAGATCCCTTTAATGTCCAACAGAGGTAATATTAACCATTTCCACATTTTGTCACACTGGACCCAGAAACTTTAATATTTTTGGTGGTTCAATGTGACAGAAAAAGACAAAGTACAAAATTGTGAAGTTAAAAGAGCATATTTTACAAACAAAATTATGCAAAGTGGGACTCTGAGACCCTTAAATAAGATAGAGTGCAACAGGCTCCCTTTAGGAATCACATAATTAATTCAGTTCAGTTCATTTAAATAGTGCCAATTCACAACGGCTGGCATCTCAAGGCACTTTACAAGAAATATAATTTCAATAGAATTATACAAGCATTCCAATCAGTTAAATTTCTTTTATCGAAGGAATCCCAGCAGATTGTGTTGAGTCATTGACATGAGGTTGTGCCCAGAACATGCAGACTTCAACCACAACAATCCCTCATACTGAGCAAGCATGTAGTGAAAGGAAAAACTCCCCTTTAACAGGAAGAAACCTCCGGTAGAACCTGGCTCAGTACAAGCGGTCATCTGGCACGACCGTCTGGGGGTTTGAGAAGACAGAGGAGACAGAAAAAGAACAAAAGAACTGATGTAAGAGAACTTTATATATTAAAGAAAGTAAAAAGTTGACAACAGGACATGGAGGATGCTCGGTCACTGGGATTTTTATCACATTTTTATCTTATTTGCAAACTATATCGAATAGTGATCATCTTTTTTTAAACCATTTACTCATACAACATTCAACCTAATGTGTTCTTATTATTTCAACTGTATCTTCCCCTATTTAAACATCAACCCCAATAAAATACCAAAACCGTGTCTTTATGCACTCAAAACACAGTACCAGTACCCACACCTGTACCACTAAGTTTCCAAGTCACATAAATGATGATGGTACCATCATCATTGTGTTGAGTCATTGACATGAGGTTGTACCAAAAAAAAAAAAAAAACTCTAACCCAAGCGCTTGGATAATTTCCCTAACCGTTGGGGCCCATTAGTAGAGGTGTACATACTTATTGTCCACGTTTCAAGTATCCCGCCAAGCCACAGAGCATTGTCCATACATCTTCGCGTGCAGACTCGTCCGATCCCATACTCTCACATACATCCTGTGAAGATTTAGTTGTGTCCCAGTCTGGTTCTCTGCCACTCAGCCGACAAGCCGCACGGCGTAACTAATGGCAGAGATCACAGCATTGCGGCTTGGCAAAAACAAAGCTTCATCATCTGCCTCGGAAGAACGCCACCAGCCTCACTCTCTCACCCGGAAGCACTCTACCCTACTTCCTCGTGGGGAGAGTTGTAGTCCTTTTTTTCCAAACAGGAAAAGTTAACCTTTATCATATTTGTTATTAAAGACCATAGAATAATTTCAAACAATACATGAATTACAGTGTTAATAGATAAAGCGTATTTATTTTAAACATGACGAGAAAAAAATACCCCAGAGAATTTTGGGAAATTAAGTCCTATTCTTCTACATCTTCTAAGAGCAATAAAAAGGGTTAATGTACATATATATAAAAAATATTAATACTATTAAAAATAGATAAAAAGTCTGCCTCACAGACTAAAACTAGTTCCACAAGCTGGTTCCACAAGAGGGGAGCCTGATAACTAAAATATCTGCCTCCAATTCTACTTTTAGAAATCCCACGGTACCAGTAAACCTGTAGTCTGAGAGTGAAGTGCTCTGTTAGGAACATGTGGAACAATCAGATCTCTGATGTATGATGGAGCTTGATTATTAAGGGCATTATACATAAGGAGGAAGACTTTAAACTCTATTATGAATATAACAGGGAGCCAATGGAGAGAAGCTAAAACAGGAGAAATGTGATCTGTTTTTAATATTCATCAGAACCTTTGCCATAGCATTTTGGATCAATGTGGGCTTATAATTGCATTTTGTAGACTTCATGATAATAAGGAATTGCTGTAGTTCAGCCTTGAAGTTCAAATGCATGGAAATAGTTTATCTGCATCACTCCTGGACAAGATGTTTATAATTTTAGCAATATTCCAGATTATTCCAGGTGGAGGAAAGTAATCTTGGAAACCTGGTTAATATTTGATTTAAATATCATATCTTGGTTGAAATTACACCAAGGTTCTTTACACAGATAGAAGTGATATACTTAGCAATTTCATTTTTAAAACTTTGGTCCAAAAACAACAGCTTCTTTCTTGTCTGAGTTAAAAAACAGAAAGTTCAGATTTATCCAGGTTTTTATGTCTTCAAGACATGCCTGTAATATTCCTAGCTGATTGGATTCATCGATAAATATAAATTGAATGGTAAATGGACTGAACTTATATAGCACTTTCATACTGGTCATACTGACCACTCATAGCGCTTTACATTGAAGCCACATTCACCTTCACATTCATACACGGATAGCCAACATGGCTTGGTAGGACGATATAGAGCTTTAGGGGTTAAGTGCCTTGCCCAGGGGCACATTGACATGTGACTGGAGGAAGCTGGAATCGAACCTAAGACCCTCCGATTGCAAGCCAACCATCCTAAGCTAACATCACATGAGCATGCATACCTCTCCAATTTGGGGGAAGAGTAGATCTCAAAATCTATCTATGCAGGTGAATTCTGAAAGAGCAAGTCCAGTAATAAAGTTTTGTATCTTCCATAAGTTTGTCAGACTTCCAACATCATCTTTATCATTAAGATGAAAAATCTTAGAACACTTTCCTGAAAACTCACCCACGTCAACCTTGCCATCCAAACCACGTTTCCCTGATCTTGTCACATTATAACAAACATAAGATGCATCTGGAGCCGGCTGTAAAAGGTCAATCAACCCAGGACCCTCAACAGATTTATCCAAATCACACGGTTTTGCCCAGCCCCTATTCAAACCTGCTGTTAGAGCTAAGATGCAATGAGAGGCACATATACTGCACTACCCTGCCAGTTGATCCCTAGTGTCGTCGTCTCAGTTCCTTAATTAGAACCCAATCACCAGACCTGATCTGATTAAGTGGTTCCACGGCTGATTTGTGCAGGGCATCCTTCACCTGTTGGAACACCTGTGCGAGAGTGTTGGAGAGATTTCGACAGTAAGAGTTAATTGCATCCTCACAAAGGTTTGTAGAGAGATACGGTGTGGTAGGTGGGTTTAACCCCGTTGCAGGAGGCCTGCCAAAAAGAACCTCAAAAGGGATAAGGTTAATTTTTGCCCTCTTTCTCATCCTCATGTAAAACAAAGCCAAAGGCAAAGCTCCGACCCATGACAGACCTGTTTCCTCACAACATTTAGCCAGCTTGGCTTTAAGCGTCCCATTTTCTCGTCCAATAGCGCCACCCGACTGCGGGTTGTAAGCACAATGTGTAGATCATTTCACCCCAGAAAACTCACGGACCTCTTCAACGGCCTTGCCCACAAAATGTCTGCCAATCTCACTGGTGATTTTCTCAGGAATTCCCCATCTGGGTATCATGTCTCCCACCAAAGCCTTCAATATCGCAGCAGTGTCTGCATATTTAGATGGGAACGCCTCTGTCCATTTTGAAAACATGTCCACAATCACCAAACAATATTTTTTACCTTCAGCAGGCTCAGACTCAATGAAATCCATCATCAGGTGCTCAAAGGGTTTTAGAGGAGCTGTAAGACCAGCAGGCTAAGTGGACACTGCTCGACCTGGTTTATTTGTAGCATAAACCATGCTTGTATGACAATATTTATCTGCAAAAGAGGTGAATCCTCTTGTGAACCAATGTGTAGCAACCAGATCAAACATTCCAGACTTGGATCAATGATCCAATCAATGACTGAGGTTTGCAAAAACTTGAAAGGAATGTATAGGAAGACACAGTTTACTTTCAACAGAAAACCACACTCCCTCTTTTTTCTTACAACCTACCTTATTCCAGGCTGAGATCTCAGAAGAGGTGGTAAAACTCTGCACAGCAACCCGATCCATCGTGTCTGGCTGCTCTTCTGTCTACTCAGTAGGAGCACAGGTAGTTGTCAGAGGCTGTAGGGTGGCGGCCTTTGCCGCAGTGTCGGCCCTGGCATGACCCAAGTCAACGGGGTCTCACGAAGAGGTGTGGGCTCCACACTTTATCACTGCAATCTTGGAGGGCAGCAAAATTGCCTCAAGTAGGTCAGCAACCTGTGAACCATTCAAAATTGGCTTACCATCAGATTTAAGAAATCTGCTGTGCCTCCACAGAGCTCCAAAATGGTGGACTACACCCACTGCATAGCTGCTGTCACAGTAAATGGACACTGCTTTATCTTTAGTCAGCTCACAGGCCCTTATCAAAGCAATCAGTTCTGCTCGAAGAAATGACACAGGAGGCCGTCTGCTGACAAAGTACAATGGTGAGAGCAAATAGCGAACCCCATTCTGAGAGTCTTTGAAATCTTAACCATCCACACAGAGTATTGTGTATGGGTACAGCAGGGATGTGTCAGTCAGGTCTGTGCACAGTGCCTCCAATTCTGCTTGGCAATTATGGGGTCCCGGTCATCCTCAGTGGGCAACAAACTGACAGGATAAGAACATTACATGTTTTCAATGTTATGTTTGACAAATCTAACAACACAGAAGTGTACCTGAGCCATCTTGCCGCTGACAGGTCTGAAGTCCTCTGTTCCAACAAAATTATCACGTTATGAGGTACAAACACAGTGAGTGGACAATACATGACAATGTCCCTGGAGTCCAAAACTGCTTTCTCTGCTGCTGCTACGGCCCTAAGACAACCTGGAAGACCAACTGCAACTTGATCTAGTTTTGCAGAATAGCCACTGGTCGTTTTAGTCCATAATGCTCTTGTAAGAGAACGGACACCATGCAACCTTGTTTCTCATCAACCATCTGAAAATATGGTTTCGCTGGATCTGGTAAAGGTAGAACTGGAGGGCTTTGTAAACTCTCTTCAGCTCCTCAAATGCTTGCAGTGCCTCAGGGCACCACTGGATTGCGTCAGAGGCCATCGTGTTTTGCCATGAATCAAGTCAGATAGTGGCTTCTCCAGCACCTCATAGCCTGACATGAAATTCCTACAACACGAAGTCAAGCTTTAGAAAGACATTGTTTGCTTCTTAGTGACTGGTCGTGGAATCTACTGAACAGCTGTGATTCACTTAGAAGACAGAGATTTTGAACATTTTGAAATCACATGACCAAGAAAGGTAACCTCTGATTTTAGAAACTACAGCTTTGAAAGGCTAGCTTTGTGTTCAAATGCATGCAAATCTTTCAACAATGTAACAGTGTCTCTCTCACACTGTTCTATTGATGATAAGCAAAGCAAAAGGAAAAGCAAAAAGCGAAGCCAGGTGACAGCTCAAGCCCATCCAAACTCTCCTTCAACGCCATGTTAAAAATGGTGGGTGACTCCACGTAGCCCTGAGGAAGCGTAGTTAAAATTTACCCTTGGTGTGATTTTAACAGGATTACAACCCTGTTGGAGGGAGAGAGGCATTTCGGTCGGTTCTGTTGCTACGTCTTCATGCAGGAATGCATGAGACAGCGTCTCATCAGAGTCCTCAGTTAAATGAACCACTCTGGTGACATGCACCGTGGAATTTAGCGAGCATTTGTAAAGTTGTGCAGAATTGGAATAGAGGACGTAGTGGCTGCGCCATACTTGTTCCCAACCAGAAGCTGACTGATCACAGTGGACGAGTTTTGCCAACATCTCCCACTCTACACCAGCTGGTTTAGAGAGAGGAATGTATGGTTCGTGTTCGGTAAATTGGTAGAGCGTTCGTTGTCCGGGTACTTTGCTGAACGTTTGTCCCACACCACGGATGTTATTTTCAAAGTGTCTGTGTCAGTGTCTGAGATCGTGAGGGGTGGGTTTCACTGCCGTCAGGATTGGGGTCTCCTGTGCAGGAACTACTTGGATGCCTTGTGCTGATGAAAAAAGAATAATATTGAGCTTGTATATCAGGTCTCTGCCTAATAAGTTTACAGGACATTGCTGAGAAACCAGAGATCCATGTTTAAAAGCTAGCCCGTCTTCTAGTTGAAAATGGAGAGGGTAATTGAACCTTTCTTTTATGACCTAACCAGATACTGAGATTGAGAAGACATGGTTCCTGCTGAATCTTGGTGGTAGTTGTAGTGCTGTGTGTTTCAGAAATCTCCTTTCTGCTCTACACTGGAGGTCTGCCCAACTGATCAGTTGGCTTGGTGATATCCTCTGCGTGGGCCACGTCCCTGCCCATACTGATCACTGTAATGACCACATCTTCCACAGATGAAACAATGGTTGTCATCCTTCGGCGAGTGGCTGCGGCTCTCTGGAGAATCATGGCGGTGGTACGAAGCCTCCTATCTGCCTCGGCCACCCCGTCGGTACCGGTGACCACCTCTAGAAAAACGTAGTGGTGGTCTGTTCCAGTAGTCTCTACTGACAGCAATATATATTGCTAAAGCCGCTTTGTGGAGGTCAGTTTCCCTTTTAGCTTTAAATACTCTCTTTTCTGCTTAATAGTTTCTCACAGTGTATAACATATTTGTGCAGGTCACAGTAGGTCATGCCCTGGTCCATTCCAATATATTTGTCCCATTACCTCGTTTCGTAGCTCCGGCAGAAAGGCAGTCAATATTTTATCACACAGCATAGATTTGTAGGTAGATCCTGCAACATCATCCGGTTTTGGAAGTCCGCTGTATCTCTCAAATGCCTCTCCTAATCTGTGGAGAAAGTCATCTGCTCCCTCGTTTGGTATCCTTCTCCAGTATGTCTTATTTGTTTGCAGGCTCACTCTGCATTTTGTTTTCGAGCTTTGGTAGCGTTGTTCTGATGTGTCTTCCCGTCATGATCTTTGCTGGGCTCACTCCAGTTGCAGTACTTGGGGTCGCCCTGTAACACATCAGAGCTAAAAGCAGGTCTGGTTGTTTCAGCATATGTTTTGCTGTCTGAACAGCACGTTCTGCAGCAACATTTGCTTAGGGAAAATGTGGGCTCGAGGTTACATGTGAAAACCCATACTTCTTATAGGACTGCTTGAACTCGTCTGAAGTGAATTGTGTCATGTTTTCGCTGTCCAACTCTAGTGGTATGCCCCATCTTACAAACATAATTTTCAGTTGGCCAATAACCTGTCTGCTTGTAGTGCTTGGCCGGTGACCTGTTTCAATGTCTCTGGAAAAGTAGTCAGTCACAATCAGGTAATTTTGTTTCTCAAACTCATACAGATCAGCTGCTATCCCCTGCCAGAATCCATCTGCTCTTCTCAGACGTTTATAGTGTTCCTCTTTTGATGCTCCAAAAACCAGTACATCGTCCATCACAACTACTACTCCATCATGGCCATTTAATATTTCAGACATTAGGGTGCAGACGTAATCCCAAAGGGTAGATGCTTGAAGCAGAACCTTCCCAATGGCGTGATGAAAGTATTACGTTTTCAGCTATTTTCTACTAAAGGGATCTGCAAAAAAATCTACAAGACGCATCCAACGTTGAGAATACTTTGGCTCTCGTGATTTTGGGGGCTTTGTCCTCCAGCGATGGTAACATGTACCTTTCACGTTTGACTGCACTGTTTAAATGTTAACACTCTGTTCTTCTTTTCAACAGGTACTATCAGGGTACACCAGGTTCTGTAACCTCCTCAATTATTTGCTATTAGCAAACAACCATTTGCTAATTGTTTGCTATTCAGAATTGGTGTTTGCTATTCAGAATTGGTGTCTGAGTACCAAATACAAGCCCAACAGATTTACTTTCCCAAGAAGAGCACTACAGCTTTACTGTAGTACTCTACTTGGTATTGTGTATGAAAAATCTTTATTAGTGATTACTGTGGGTTTAATTTCTTGAAGTTTTGGACACGAAGTTGCGATAATAAGGGAGAAAGAAAGAAGATGAATAAGAACTAATGATACAAGACAGGGAGGTAAACAAAGAACAAAAGAAAACATCCCAGTCCTCCACCTCTGTTGGATGGCAGAGAAGTGGGAAAAACAAAACAAAAACAACAGAACAGAACAACTTTATCAAAACAGATCTAGTAATATGAACTAAGGAATACACATTCACTACACACAAAATGAATTAATTATCACAACACTAATGTTTCTGGTAAGCTCCTGGTACCAACTATCTATTGACGTTAACCTCAGCTCAAAATTATGTCTGTACACACCAATGTCCCCACACCTATGTGACTGTGTGAGCATGCAGGTGTAAATAAGGTTGATTTATAGCTGGTGTAAGGAGCTGTCAATCCGTCCTACAGGAATCCAAGCAGACATGAAGGACGTCGGAGATGTATGCGTCCGGAGCCCCCCAGAGCGCAGGGGCTACAAGCGGACCAGGACAGGGCCGATTGCCACCAAGAGAGGAATAGATGGAATCCCCGACCAGGTATAAATGGAACCCCTGACCAGGAATCAGCTGACAAGGCTACCCTGCCGCCGCAAGGCAGGAGGGACCTGCAGCCGGCTGACGGACAACACACACCACCGCCAACCTGGGCCAATCCCCACCGCCAACAACCCAGCCCACCCGCTCCCCACACGCCAGGAAGAGACAGTAAAAGCTGCCGCGGATGTAGCCCCCCCCCCCAGGCCACGCCCAGCCATCACCTGGACTCCCAGATCTACCAGCTCCCGGGTCCAAATCCTGCCCCACGCACAGCGCTGAGAGCCGGGACCCAGCCAATGCCGGACAACCTCCCCCAAATGAACCGACCAGGCAGCAGAGCCCACAGAACCGGCAGGAGGCCCGAGTGCCAGACGCGGCCCCCACCAAACCACTCAACGGCACCAACCTACTCTTCAACCCTGGCATCCCCATAAGAGGTGCCCCATTCAATCCAAGGAGGACATCGGCCTGAAACACCAGCCGCCCGACACACCAGCCCACCTAGGACCAGCCAGACATGCACCAGGGCCGAGCCGGGCCCCAGACATCGAGAGCCACCAATGACCAACGGGCAGGGGCATGCGACATTTGCAGGGAGTGATGGAGGAGAAAAAGTCCCCACTGGATGTGGGGCCTGAGATGCGCCGGGCAAGAGGGCAGCCGAAGACCTGACAAGTAGACATAGATACACAGACACAATCATCTGTACCCTCCCTCTCTATGCACACACATTCCAACCAACACAGGACACCTGAAAAAGGACGCTATTCACTCAAACATATGCCTCATACATACTCTATACTCCCAGGGACAGACACCACAATAGAGCAACCTGCCCCTGCACCTGGTAAACGGACCCCCTGCCCACCAGGATGGGGACCAGCAGACCGCCAAAGCCCCCACCATGGCAAGAGTAGCCCACCAGCCCAGGTCCCCAACCAGACGGCCTGATATACCCCCCGGACTCCAATCCCTGATGGTCAAACGAACAGGGGCGAGGGAAGACCCCCAGCCTCTCTCCAGCCGCTCGAAAATTGTGTTGTTGCGTGTTGTTCTAATTTGTACTCAAAAGAGAGGGGTGGACAAGGAAATGCTTCACCCCCATCTCCCACCCTGGGCCCTCAGTGTCTAGATGCAGTTAAGCAGTGGGCACCGCTGCCTCCAGTGCTGAGGTGTATCCACCACCAGGTCCCTACATGTGAGTGGCTCATATAAGTGTTGCGACTGAAAGTGTCTAAGTTATACAATTAAAATTGGAACCCAGCCCGCCACCAGGCAGCAAAGAAGGAAACTCTTCCCCTCACCCCAGTGACGTGCCCACGCCCCAAGGCCCTATGTGAATGGTATAATGAAGGAGCAGGTGGACAGATGTGTGCGGGGATGGGGAGGAAATGACTTGGGTGACACAATACCATTCCCAGGGAGCCAGATCTGCTGATGAGTCCAATAGGCACCCCTATTGGACTCCCCCCAGCCTCTCTCCCCCAGCTCAATGTGGTGTTGTTGCGTGTTGTTCTAATGTGCACTTAAAACAGAGGGGGGGGACATGGGAATACTGCCGGGTACCCCCATCTCCCCCCCCGGGCCCTCAGTGTCTAGATGCGTTTAACCAGTGGGTGCCGGCACCACAGGCGAGGCCCCCTCAACGGGGGGGCCTCGCCTGTGGCGCCACACCGCCAGGTCCCTACATGTGCGTTCCCTGTAAATGTTGCAAGTGTAGTGTCTAAATTGCTCAATAAAATCGGGACCCAGGCCGCCACCGGGTAGCGAAGACGGAAGCTCCATCCCGCACCCCAGTGACGTGCCCACGTCCCAAGGCCTTGTGAATGGTAGAATGAAGGAGCAGGTGGACAGAGGCATGGGGATGGGGAGAAAATAACTGGGGTGACCATTGCCAACCCCAGGGAGCCAGCTCCCCTGCTGACTCCAATAGGCACCCCCGTTCGGCCCGATCCACCAGGGGTGGGAGGCCCCAGCACGTCCAGTCGGGGCCCACGGCAGCGGTACCGCCGAGCCCCATGGGGGCCCCGGCAATCCACCAGCCCCCATGCCAGGGGCATACCTAAATCCTCCCCAACATTCACACTGCTAACAAAACACATGTCACTAGACACCCAGGTTGAGTTTAGCCCCCCCTCACCCTCAACGCCCTCCCCCCTCCCGTCCCAAGCGCACCCCGTTAAAAAGAGCGCCTGTGCTAGATGGTAAAAAGCCTCCCCGCCAATAAGAGACGCCCCAGGCACCGCCAGCGTCCGAGGACCCCCGGGCCGAGGCCGGAACCCGGCGCACCACCGACTCGGGTACCCCGGACATGCCGCGCCAGGCCCGTGAGCAGACCGAAGTCCCGGGCGGCCAATCCCCAGGCCGACATCCTCCAGCCTTGCTACTACCGCCCGATGGCCGGGTGGCAACAGAACCCAGCACGTCCACCCACCAGCCCACACCCCACCAACCGGTCAGTCACCGTGGAGGCCGACCAACACCGGCCAGAGCCCCCCACCCCAGCACCCCCGCGAGGGCTAAGACCAAGACCCAGGAGCCATGTCCAGTGTCAATATAGCCGATCGGGCCCGGAGACGCCGGCCACCCGCCACGGCCTCTCGCCGACGCCCGGACGCGGCAAGCGGCCACCGGGGAGCAAGCGACAGGAACCAGCCCGGGGAGATGGAAAGGGCAGCAGCGCCCGCCAACCACCGGCCGACCACAGCCCCCCCCCAGCCGGCACCGACGGCAGCGGCCCCCCCCGGCCAAGCCCCGCCAGGGCCCCAGCCGGGGGGCGCGCCGCCCCAGAACCCCGAGCCCCAGGCCCAGTCCAGACCCCCCCAGAGCAGCACAGCACCAGGCCAGTAACCCGTGTCCGCCAGCACGACCCCTCTAAGGCGCCGCATGCAGCCACTAGGAGTCACCACACAAAGACCCCAAAGTCCCACCCCAGGCGAGGGTCTCGGCACCTATCGCCGAACCGCAAGCGGACCCACCCCCAAGGACCTCCCCGCAGTCACCACCAACCCTTAAGCTCCACATCGGCAACCGTGTCCCACAGAACGGAATCAAGGGCCCGACCCCACTAGGTGATGGAACTGATCAAGGGTGACCAGAAAGATTGATCAGATGTGGAGGCAGATGCCGTTTCTAGACCAATGTAATCCAGAAGGAGATCTCTATATTGATTAATATTCAGAGTATTTTTATTTTTCCAGTTCAAGAGGATATTTTTCTTAGCGATGCATAAGGCGATGTAAAATAATTGCATAGACTTTGTATCCATGGTAACTTCATCTATATTTCCCAGCAAGCAAACTCTGGGAGCAGGTGTGATATTACATTTCAGACACTTTGATAGATCTTCACATATCTGGTACCAATATTTCTTAACAGGTGGGCAGAACCAAAGAGCATGAATATAATTGTCTGGTAGATTGCTTGTACATTGTAAACAGGTATCAGACGGCGTATAACCCATCTTGAACATCCGTTGCCCTGTATAATGCACTCTATGAAGGATTTTATATTGTATTAATCGTAGATTAGGATTCTTAAGAAATTTGAAGGTTCTTAATGAAATTTGAGACCAGAGGTTTTGGTCTATTGAGATGGACAAGTCCATCTCCCATTTTGAAATAGGAAGGGCTATTGATTCATCTATTCTATTTAATGTTTTGTATATTTTAGATAGCAGTTTGGGAGGGTTAAGATTAAGGAAGTCTAAAACTTTTCCTGGAATTTGTAAATCAACTGTATTGAGCCTAAATTTATTTTTTATAATTGATTTAATTTGTTGGTATTCTAAGAATTTATTCTTGTTAATTCCGAATTGTGTAACCAATGTATTAAAGGGGATAAAGTCTGTTCCATCAAATATATGCTCCAGGTATTCAATTCCTTTACAACTCCAGCCTGGAAAGTTAATCATGCATTTTTTTTGTAAGATATCCGGGTTATTCCAGATGGGTGTACGCCTGCATGGGACTAGTGAGGTCTTTGTCATTTTAAGAAATTCCCACCAAGCTGTCAGAGAGGAGCTGATATTTATACTTTTGAAACATTCATTTTGTTTTATATTTGAGCTAACAAAAGGTAGATCTGAAAGTTTTATCTTATTGCATAGTGTCTGTTCTACATCTACCCAGCACTCATCGATATAACTGTGTTTTACCCATCTTGATGTGTATTGGAGTCTGTTGGCTAAGAAATAATGACGAAAGTTTGGTAGGTCTAGACCTCCTTTATCTTTGGACTTCTGTAGTGTTTTTAAGCTGATACGTGGGGGTTTATCTTTCCAAAGGAATTTAGAAACAGAAGAGTCCAGAGATCTAAACCAATCAGGTGATGGTTTGCTTGGGATCATTGAGAATAAATAATTGATTCTAGGCAAAACCATCATTTTTATTGTAGCTACCCTTCCAATAAGTGATATTGGAAGGGATTTCCATCTTGCCAGATCATCTTCCACTTTTTTTAAAAGTGGGACGTAGTTTAGCTTAGATAAGTCTGCCAGTCTTGGTGAGATATGGATACCTAGATATGTAATATTTCCCGACCGGAGCTGTAAAGCAACAGGACTCTGGTAAGAACAGTTGATAGGAAGGACTGTAGATTTTAACCAATTTATGGAATAGTCTGAAACTCTTGAGTAAGATTTTATTAACTCAATTACCTGATACAAGGAAGTTTGTGAATGCTGTAGAAAAAGTAGTACATCATCTGCGTATAAACTGATTTTATGTTCTATTTTGTTGCATTGTATACCTTTAACATTATTATTTTGCCTGATTGCTGCTGCTAATGGTTCAATAAAAATAGCAAAGAGGGAGGGAGAAAGTGGACATCCCTGCCTGGTACCTCTCTGAAGAAAGAACCTTGATGATGTTTGATTATTGGTCCTAATACATGCTGTTGGTGAGCTGTATAATATTTTTAACCAGTTTACAAAAGAATTACTGAATCCGAATTTATTTAAGGCTGCAAATAAAAATTTCCAGTTAACTCTATCAAATGCTTTTTCTGCATCTAAAGATAATATATTGGTTTGGACGTTTTTACAGTGGGAATAATCTATTAAATCTATTAATCTACGTGAATTTGTGGAAGAGAGCCTACCTTTTATAAAACCTGTTTGATCCGGGTGGATTATTAGAGGTGTTATTTTCTCTATCCTTCTTGCAAGAGCTTTGCAAATTATTTTCAGATCCACATTGATAAGAGAAATCGGACGATAACTGGTAGGAGACATAGGGTCTTTTCCTGGTTTTAATAGAAGATTGATGTAGGCAGAATTCATGTTTGGTGGTATTCGACCATTTTCCTTTGTTTCCTGTAACATTTTGTAAAATGTTGGTGCCAGAATATTCCAGAATTCTTTATAGAACTCTGCTGGAAATCCATCTGGACCTGGAGCTTTATTATTAGGCATAGATTGGAGGGCCTCCTGGAGTTCAGACACTGTTAGCGGTGAATCCAGGGCCTTTGCTTGACTGTCTGAAAGTTTAGGAAGAGTTATTTTATCCAGAAATTGTACAATATCATTATTTGAAGGGTTTATCTCTGGTGTGTATAACGTCTCATAAAATTCTTTGAAAGTGTTGTTTATTTTTTCAGGGTCATATATTATATTCCCAGTTTTGTCTTTGATTGCAGATATAGTTGTTTTTTCTTTATTTATTTTTAACTGATTAGCTAAGAAGCTACCTGATTTATTACCATGTTCAAAGTTTTCTATTCTAA
>JAPXFQ010002529.1:0-184846 GCA_028564705.1 Apricaphanius iberus | reverse complement strand
TATATATATATAAATTATAAATAAATATTAATATTCACCCTGTTCATCGTCTTCAATCACAATTGGAGAGTCTATGTGTGATAAAGACATGCAATTCGCATTAGTTATATATATATATATATATATATATATATATAGTGAATATATGTAATAAATCAACCCTGTTACCTGGTCTGCTTTCAGGTATAAAGTGTTCGGCGACGGGCAATCCCTGTGTTGTTGATGTAATTTCTAGCGTGTCACGAATATCGTACCAGTCTTAAAAGAAAAGAAAAAAAAAAACAGATAGAAAATTGTTTTTTTTCCTCATTGTGTAAAAAAATAGCATATTATGTAAAAATAGAAATAGGGATTTTACCAACGTCCAGCGCTCGCGTTAATTCAGCATCTAGTTCTGGAGACATTAAAAAAAGTTGAATCGATGGTTTTAAATTATAGAGAAATAAAATAATCATGTTACTCACCTGCATCGTATTCTTGACTCTGATGTACCTGGGCTTGTTCTAAATAAAAAGAACACACTCGTGTTTTTTAAAAGATGATTTAAACCGTGCGGGTAACTTATTCATTATTATTTTTTACCCCTGTATATGATCATCTTTGCTCCGTTGTGATGGTAATGCTCTGTTTCCAGCGTTAAACAAGTTTCCGGCGTTAAAACGAGTTGGTCTTATAACACTGCTAAAAGCAAGGGGTCTGATCGGAACAGACAACCCGCAGGTCACACCCTGCTTTTCCCCCCATCAGACGAACATCCGTATAGAATTTCACCTTACCATTTGTTGTGCTCAACCAACAAACACATAACCATCTGTTGTGCTCAACCAACACACACCCGTATAGAGCTTCACATAAATATTTTTTTTTTTGTTTGTTTTTTTGAGTGGGGTGCTGTCGATCAGACACACTCTCAACACCCCATCTGACAAAAACAGTCGTAGAGGAAGAATGGAGCTGTCACACGGAGACGCCAGTTTTTTTATAGAAACGGGATGGGGTGCATAGATGTGCGTAGCAAATAATTTTTTTGAGTTTAGAGAAAGTCTAATTCTATGTTTTAATTTAAGTGTCAAGTAGAGAATCGTGCGCACACTGAGGAAGCGCGCTTTTCAAAATAAACCACATAGAAATGTTTTTTTTTTTCACCATAGATAACACACAAAAAGTAGTTGATTTAGTATTTAAAACCCTAAAGGGATGCGTTTAAAGTTATTTTCAAAGTTGTTTTTAAAGGTATTAATAGTTTAATCATTATGCATTGGGAGATGTGCTTAAAGTTGTTTAAACTTTAGAGTTTAAACAAAGTTTAATTATCATGCATTGGGGGAATTTAGTATTTAGAGTCTATTGTTTAGAATAAAATAGACGCGCTATGAGGAATTTGTTTACAATTGTCATGCATTGTGGAACTTTTGCTTAAAGTTAAGATTAAAAAATAAAACATGCTATATGTAGGGAATTTTGTTTAAAGTCACTTAGAGTTTAGAAATTTTATTTTAAAGATAGATGTGTTGTCACCTTTTTTAGGCCGATCACAGATGAATCACAACACCGTCCGACTGGCTCTGTCTCTTTTCTAAAAGAAAAGAGTCCCGGTGGTTCTTTTTCTCTATTTAAAAGCAGAAAATCATCGACTCCACCTTTCCTAGCAAAACCACGCCTCAATACCAGTTTGACGAATGTTTGACATAAAGTTTTTGCCCGGGGGGTGAACCCTAACCCCCCCTTCCTCCTCTGGAGGTCCCCCCCTCCCTCCCACACCTGTTAACCCCCTCTCAATACCTGTTTGACGAACGTTTGACATAAAGTTTTTGCCCTGGGGTGAACCCTAACCCCCCTTCCTCCTCTGGAGGTCCCCCCTCCCTCCCCCACCTGTTAACCCCCTCTCAATACCTGTTTGACGAACGTTTGACATAAAGTTTTTTTTGCTGGCTTCTCATTTTTTTGGGGGTGAACCCTAACCCCCCCTTCCTCCTCTGGAGGTCCCCCCTCCCTCTCCCACCTGTTAACCCCCCCCCCTCAATACCAGTTTGACGAGCGTTTGACATAAAGTTTTTGCCCTGGGGTGAACCCTAACCCCCCTTCCTCCTCTGGAGGTCCCCCCTCCCTCTCCCACCTGTTAACCCCCTCTCAATACCAGTTTGATGAGTGTTTGACATAAAGTTTTTGCCCAAAGTTTTTGCCCTGGGGTGAACCCTAACCCCCCTTCCTCCTCTGGAGGTCCCCCCTCCCTCTCCCACTATGACCCACACTCTCATCCAGCCTCGCTAACACTCAATCCCGTGACCCCATTCCCCCCCCTCCTCCCCCCCCTCCCCCCCCCCCCACCCCCCACCCCCTCTTTGACCCCCCTTCCTCCTCCGGAAGCCCCCCCCTCTCCATTTTTGATCATCTACTCATGCTGACCTTTAATCCATCGATCAAATCGCACATTCCTGAGTGACATAATATGGGGCTATATTCTTCTCTTATTCATGTCCACTTTTTTGTATTAGAGATCAGATGAAGTTCAGATAGAAATTTTGTAAAGATAAGTCAAGGAGAGGCAGAACTACAGGTAGTTGCAACGATAAAGGGGGAGTTAATTTCAGTTTGATGATGTTGAGAGGACAGTTTCATCAAGATAATAATGAATAGTTATTTGAAATAGTAATACAAGCATGACATAAACTCAAGGCCGAAAAGAGCTTTTCTCTGTTTTGAAACAATAAATGAAGATATATATTTTCAAAAGCTGCCTTTTCACCTCTTGGTAGATTTTGTTTATGTAAATTTATTTGAGATACATTTTAGAGTCTTCATTGGCTCACATCTTGGTTTTGATCCACAATAACAGAAAACTAATTAAGACATGTTAGTGTCTGTCATATTATTGATTTACTGGAGAAGAAGTCAATTTGTGAGAAATTTCTGGCTGAAAATTACAGGAGAAAACCCCCCAAACATTTGGACCCTTTTGCCTTAATCTTTTTTTGTAATGGAAAGTTTGCACTAAAAAACAAACAAAAAATTACATTGTAAGCAAAGTATAAAATGCCATCAAAATGTATTTCCTTTAGAAATGTATCTTTTTAGTAGATTAAAATATATTGGGGAATGCTTTGCAGTGTTGTTAATTAAAAACATATCTTTATTCTAACCATCAACAGATCTGTCAGGTTTTTGATATTGGTCCCCAAAAATGTTCAACTGATTTCTACACCCCTCAAAACTATCTCAAAACTATACAAACTCTAACCAAGCTCTCTTAACCAAACTATCAAAATTCTGTCCAAACTCCAACCTGATTGCAGCTCTCCTACACAACCACCCATTTTGAATAGAGCCTGAGGGGGTTATGTTGCCGTCAATCCTCGCAGCAAAATCTGACTCACTTCCTGAATCAGTCAGGTGGCACAGCTGGGCAGTGGGGCTTCAAACGTCATTGTTTTTGGCTCCTCACCTAAATGAAGCAGGACTTGATGCGCGCTTTCTGGAAATGTCCTGTCCATTGCCCGATACATGCTTACCAACCTCAGCACACATCGTAACATCATTACTAGAAACTAACTAACTAACTAAAGAAAATATTTTTAAGAGGAAATCAGAGAAACTCTGGAGGAGATTCAGTACAGGAGTAAATGTACTCTGTTAGGAAAATATGGAACTCTGATGTATGATGGAGGTTGCTTCAGGTTTGTTAGAACTTTTCCTTTAAAAAATATTTCAGTTATTAATGAACCTAATTGTATTAAATTGTCAGTACGCTTGTTTGCAAACTCATCTACAGTCAGAAAGGTGGTTATTGCACACTGTCATTATTTATTTAAGTTGAATCTAAAATAGAAAAAGTGTGTGAGGAAAAAGTAGGTAGGGCCTATGACCAGTATGACCTCTGCAGCTTTTTACACCAGTAAGTTGTGTGAAGTTTCCTTGTTGTTTTCTAATGTGCAAATTTTATCAAATGTTTACACACAACACACATGATAATACTGTATCAATAAAGTCCATTTCTACTTGATTTCTACCACACAAGTTGACACCTTGAAGTAGCTGTTTCTATCCTATTTCTTTGTCAGATGTCTTCCCAGTCACTCATCCTGCTGTTTGTTCACCATTCGCAGCCAAATGATTAAACGCTATTGCTTTCTTTATCTCCTCCTCTTTAGAAGTCGAGTGAGGACTAAGCATCTGGAGAAATGGAGCCAGTAAAGGGCTGCAGGTTCAAATGGTGTCAGCTCCTGAGTCCTGAAGGCCTATTTATATCACTTCAACCTTAGTTTGATCCTAGAAGAAGGTTTCAGTGGTGTAAGATAGCATCAAAGGAGCCATTTACTTAAAGAAGCTCAAGAATCAGATAAGGAAGCAGAATTTTTTTTGAGATTGCCTATGAACCTCTAGAGATGTATGGATAAAAGAAAAAAAAAAGTTATATTTAAACTAAGTGACTTTTTAAAGATGTTGATGTCTTTTAAAGAAATTGTTGAAATTTGACATAATAAAAAAAAACCTTTTCATGAATTGCTTTAACAGAAGTTTATATATAAATAATAAAATAAATATAAAATAATAATATAAAAAATATAATATAATATAAAATAATAATAATAATATAAAAACTGTCTTAAATCCCAGTGTTAGGGGTCTTGGGTGTTTGTCTATTTTTCTGTGTTTGCTCCTGTTCTTGTTGCATTATTCTGGAGAATTTGACCAGAGGTACTAGTTGAGATGAGGACAAGCTGAGGGCAGAGCCTGCCTGTTGCAACTGCCAACAGTTCTCTCCCTACAGTTCATCTAATCTCTGGTCCCACTTCAGTGTTCCAGGTTCCCATGCTGCCTTCATCATTGCCACATACTCTTTAATCGAATAAAGATCCTTAAAAGTTTACAACCAGTGGTGTTCTGCATGTGGGTCAAAGGCTTAAATTAAACATGACACACATAAACAGCAAATGTTTATTTAAAATGACTTCATTATAACTGGATCATGCAAACCTATACAACTCACTTTGGGAATGTGATATGATTAAAGATTAAAGTTCAGATAAAGTTAAAATTGATCAATAAATACACCCATAGATATGAAGAATAATGCAATTGTACCTGTATCCACAAAAAACCCTAATTGAGATCTCATCAAATGTATATTTTTTTATTATTGGCAAAATTATAATGATTTAGAAAGGGAAACAATCCGACCCCAATCAGAATAACATATTCCTTAAAAACAAAATGGAGGCCAATGTAAAAATTCTAAAACTTTTATAAAAACAGTTCTAAGATTATTTCTAATGGAAACATGAGCCCTAGCTGTATTAAAGACCTCTACAGGAGATCATTCCTGGACACAGACATCAGCAATTACATCAGAAGGAAACTAAAACAGATCTGGTTCATTTCACCCCCTTAAACTGACTGTGGAACAAATCCTCAAGGAATTTCTCACTCAAATGGAAACAAAAAAAAAATACATTTGTGCTACACGATCAATCCAAAGCTGTAGTTGTAGAGTATTGTATAGTTTTAATACACAGATTAAGTGAAATTAAATAAATGCAGTGTTAACTAAATGGTTGACAGAGTTAGATTGAAAGGGAGAAACAACGTAAACTTAATTTACAAAGGGGATTTAGCCCTTTTACTTTTCTGCTGTCCATATTTTAGAGCCAGAAACATTTATAAATTTTATATACATTTTAATATTTATACATTTTTTATTATTATAGGCCAAAATATTTCTGATTTAGAAATGGAAACAATCAGAGCCCAATCAAAATAACACATGCCTTAAAAAACAAAATGGATGCCAAAGTAAAAATTCTAAAACTTTTATGGATTTTATAAAAACGATTCAAAGATTATTCCTAATGAAAACCGAGCCCTAGCTGTATTAAATACCTCTAAAGGAGATCACTCCTGGACACAGACACCAGCATTTACATCAGAAGGAAAATAAATCAATGCAGTGTTAACTAAATGGAGTTAGATTGAAAGGGAGAAACAACATAAACTTAATTTACAAAGGGGTTTAGCCCTTTTACTTTTCTGCTGTCCATAATTTAGACCCAGAAACCGGCTGTGATAATGACCTTTCTCAGTAAGTACATACAAATTTTGATTAAGCTTTTGGCAGTTAAACTAAAAGCGACATGCGCCCTTTCACACTGACCTTATTTAATTCTACTACAGTTACACAGATAGTAAAGAAATGCCAAAGTCAGTAAAGCAGACAGAGCAAAAGCAAGATATGCAAAGAAATGGACAAAGCTACAGCATAAAACATTTAGTAAGTACTGCATTTTTCGATTGTGTTAAACTTATTGCTGCTCCTCGTTTTGTTATTATTGTTCCTGCTTCTGCGGTCTCATCACTTCCCAAAGGAGGGAAGCCCAGGCTGTCAAAAGTTCAGCTTCTGGTGAGTGTCATTTAATTGCAGAAAAATTCGTTTTTTCAAATGCATTATCTGGATACCTTTCAACTTCAGTTTGGTGCAGCTTAAATCGGACTAATGTGTTAAGGCCTAGATGCATTTTAAAAGCCAGATTTCAGGAAGATTTAAGCAATTAATTGACTTTCTCTTGCAGCATGTAAATGCGATGAATGTTAACCTTATTTGTATCATGGCTGCTCATGCTGCAGGACCACGCCAATGTGATAGCCTTGCAGATGCAAAATCATGAAGGTAACAGTGTGTTATATCAGATAAATCTGCTGGGAGCCCATTAGGTGTTTTTTGACATTTGATTTAATTTTTAAATGGACAGTGTTCTGTTGTAGGCTGTGAATTTAATAAGGGATGGAAAGGCACTAATGAGTTATTAACAATCACAAAAGATGCAGCTAACTTATTGTTATTTCTGACACCCCAAATTATAACTAATCAGTCATCTTCAAAAACGCTTGATGAAATGGTGTTGTTGCTGGATGGTAATCGTTAAGGCTGAATAAGTTAAAACTGGTCTATAAGTGAACAAAATAATTATCTCCTCCCAGCTCTGAAGCGCAGCGGAGCGTAGCGTAGCGTGGGGGGAGCCGTTTCATTTCGTGGTCTAACATTAACTACAGGACACAAGTTAAATTTCAGGACAAATTAATACTGTAATGGCAACATTTTATCATATATATGGCTATCCCAGAAGTTGAAAGCTGTAAAATAGCATGATACAGCCCCTTTAAAACAGAAGGTATTGTATATACAGAAATTAAAAATATTAAACATCTCCGACCTGTACCATGCCCCTAGCCTGATGTAGCCATACTCAATTCTAATCAGAATGTGAGTCTGATACTGCTCCATTTGGGTGTGATTATAGGGCGTGTTTTAACCGAACCAGGAAAAAAAAATGCCTCTGCACTCAATTGGATAGACCTATAACCAATCAGAGCAACGGAAGTGTGTGAGTTGCTCTGCAGAGCAATGGACGTTATCTGTTCCTCTCTTAAAATTCCTCTTTTAAAATTAATGTGCTGTCGATATCTTATAGAACATACTGGATGGCAGAATCTACACATCTCAGTTCTTCTTCAGCAGCCATATTTGTTGTAAACAAATTCAACCCAGGCGCTTTTTGGTGACGTGGTTGATTGTGTTACTTCGGTTCACCTGTCAATCATCATAAGCCCAATTTGATTGGTCCGAACAGATCTTGTTCGGGCATAATTGCTCCTCAACGGAGGAATGCCAGACCGAACTTCCAGACCATGTTGTGGGCGGGACTTCGGTTGGCACCCAGGCTAACATGCCCCAAAGATACTTTTTAAAACTTTAGAAGCCATTGGAGTGGACCTTTTAAGGGACCTGAGATATCTTGACATATACAATTTCCTGATCACAATTTCCCTCGTTCTTCTCCAGGGTATTGCTTAAAGCATATAAATGCCTGGAGGGAAATAAGCAGACACAATTCAGGTTTGTTATCGGGATCCAGATCTGGAATCTTCCTGCAAAGGATTGTGCTATCACCGGGAGGGTAAGTGGTGACCTGTCCTGATTTAAGTTACCATGCGTAATGGGCAGCTAGGTTATGTCCATGTGCTTTTTATGTGTGTCAATATCTGACCATTAATCAATCATTGCATAAAGAAAATTACACCTTAGTCTGTTCATCGCTGTGATGACAAGACAGGTAAACAGCAGAATGCAGATATCACGAAGATTGTTATGATTTTACAAAATTTTATACGATGTTTACTTGTTGCTATCCAGCATATTAACTGTTTCTAAGTTTGGGTTAGATGCATATAACAGTCTTTGAGACAGGGCCATTAACTGCATTAATGTAACATTAATTAGGCCACCAACTGCGGAAGACTGCCTGTCACCATGGCGCCCAATAATTTTTAACCGTTGCATGCTAGGAGAAGTGATGCCAACTCCTGGAGCTCCATAGAGGCAACCGTGGTGAAAAGACCAGGGCTCTTTCTACTGACCAGATCATTGCTAGATCATGTATCAGGAAAAGATTGTGTCTAAATGTTTATATATTTATTTGTGGTTAAACATGTATAGTCCCTTTAACTTCCCATCACCTACAACACTTTCATTATAGCCATCTAAAAGACACCTGCTGAAGACCCATCATAGTGAAACTCTAATATCTTGATGGAGACATAGATCATTTTACAGGCCAAGGGCATCAATTTGTCTTTAAAATGGGTGCCGACGTAATTATAAACTTGAATGCGGTTTGAGGATATTTATTTGGCCGTTTCATGTTTCATTACAATATGCACTGCAGAGTACAAACGTGGTGAAAATCATATCTTTTTTAAATCTATAAAAGTTAAAAACCATAGGTTTAACCGTTTTCCTTTTTTAAAAATCACCAACATTACGCTGTTGGTTAGGAAGAATTATTCAAATCCACGTCATAGCATGAAGAACAATGTTGGATATAATATTTACTCACACCAGAAGACTGCGCAACAATAAAACGTGCTCCTTTTGCAACCCCAACACCATTCTGTGTGGAGAAACTTCAACTTTAACTTACAGCTGACAGTCCTGAAATAGGGCAGATAGCTGTGGGTGATCCGCATAAAGTTGTTTCAGGTGGAGAAAAACCCAAATTGAATTTCACAGCTCCCTGAGGAAGTTTATTTAACCTGAGCGGACATAACCAATATCCCAAAGTCAAAATGTTAATGTGTTGTTTTGGCGGAGGGAGAAGGAGGGAATTTTTCCCGAAGTTGCGCTGATGACACAATGCTGTCGCCATCTATCCATCCATACTTTCACTAACGGATCAAGTTATTTTTCTTTTAGATTTTTTTTTCAACTTTGATGTAAATGTTATCCTCTTCCTGGTTCTCTGTTCCTGCATCGCAGAAGAGTCTCTGGCAGCTGGATGCAGAGATAGCGAGAATTCTGCCATGCTCTCTACACAAATCTAGAATGTCAACATCTTATTTTTACGGACTCTTAAACAAGCATAAATATTACATGAATATTTTGTTCCTTGCTACCCACCCGCAGTAAAGAAACCAGACCCATTAAATTACATTTTCTATTTATTGCGGGGGTTCTAAAAATAACCCGCAACAGGTGAAATCTGCAAAGTAGTCATCTTTATTTTTTTACAATCATTGTTTTAAGGCTGTAAAATCCCTCTCCACACACTTTTTTTTAACACTTTTTCCAGACATACATTAACATTTACTCACATTCTCACTAGTTTTAATACTCAAACCTTTGTAGATATAAAACATAAATGTATTAATACGCAGTAAGGTCTCTCCGCTGTTGCGGTGCGTCTTTCTCCACTGAAGGTCTCTGAGCAGGTGTTTCCGAGTGAGGAACATAATTATGGCAGTTTTTTTTTTCCTTCTGGATGAGGACATTATTAGAAGCAGACATGATAAATTTGGCAAGCACGGGAGACATGACAAGAGGAGATTAACAACTGCATCCAATCATTTAGGACGCAGAACACAATGAGCGTTATGCGCTGTAAAAAAAGCATTGAAATCGTGATATTTAAAAATATCCACCAAACAGCGAAGCAGCAAAGGATGGACCGCGTTATAGCAAAGGAACTGCATCTATATGAAGTTTTAACTGCTTCTGCTGCTGCATCAGGGGGCTGCTATATAATTGCAGGAGACTTCTGCAACTTGAAACTTGGGAAAATAGTGCATTTACACTTGAGCATTTTCTGTGAGAGCGCAGTGCCACAATTTTGCAGCATGTTTTCTGTTTTGATCTGAGAGGAGTGGGTTTTTCACACATAACGCATAACGCATGCGGTGTGCCGGCCACATTTGGACACGTAGATTAGGAATAATGTTAGTGGCCCACTGCAGCGCTTTATTATAAATTATCGCGCTAATGAGATGATCAGATGACCATTATAGCCCGACCCGAGACCGTGGACAATGATAGAAATTAAGCTCGGTCGGGTTCGAGGTCTTCAGCTCTACTGTAGCATATGAGCAGAAAGAAACATGACTCTATAAGAAACTGGAATCGAGTGAATGAAATAATATTCTGTTTAGACACTGATGCAGAAACTTTACCAGGAGCAGAAGTGGCTGTTAGGTCAGTAAAACGTTCCGCATCAGGCTTGGTGGGGACAAACCTGTCAATCATAAATATTGCTGGGGACATGTCCTTGGCGTCCCCGGTTAAAATGACGCCTATGTTACACAAAGAAAAATAAAGTCTGAATCTAGATAAACGCTTTTCAATAAATACGTGATATGGGCAAATTTACAATCAATGGGTAGAGTAACTTTCCTCTTCCATAAAATTCATCTATGCTCCCGAGAGGGCCATGACAAGTCATTATGATTTCTATGATTTCTCGTTTGGAGTATGGTGCACAAAGTAATTAAAATTAAATAAATAAATAAAACCTTATGATAATAATATTGGCATTAATAAATATTATTATTATTATTATATAACAAATATATTATGTGACAATGAAAGTATGAAAAATCTCAATTCATATAAGTTTTATGTTGTAATTATTATGAAATATTTTTAATAAAAATGCATTTATTAATTTAAAAAATAATATTTTTATTTTTATTTGTCATTTTTAAAATATCAGTTTTTATTCCAAAACCACTTTTTTCACAAAATCAGTTTTTATTTCCTAATGATGTTTTCCAGAGAATATATCCACGGCACCAGATCTTCAGCCAATCAGAGTCACTCTGTGGGACCTGCATGCTCATTGGCTGGTGGTTCAACCTCGATCTTCCTGGATTGGTGTTACTCACTGCTAGCAGCCTCTGGTAGCATAGCATGGCTCGGAGCTGGAAGAAACTTCGTCCAGCTGCAGTAACTCTCGCTGATTAAATTGAGGGGAATTATCATATTTATGGAATAATATTAGTTATAAGTCGTTTAAAACTGTTGTTGAATTTAATACCCGTGGGATTTCGTGTATGGCTTTTGTCGAGATGCTCATAACTTTTTAATGTGGCTGTCTCAGCTGGTGTCGCATCAGTGGTCTGAGAGTAAAGCTGCCAGAGGTGCCATGCCTACAATGAGACTGACGAAAGTCGGACGGCAAGTCCTGAGTGCTGAGCCTGGGATAATTTAAAAAATATAATCCAAACGACTCAAGATGTCATCCTCTGATATTTATTATTCTTCCATAAATCTGATCGTTCCTCTCAATTTAATTAACCAGAGTAACTGGAGTTACACAAAGTTTCTTGCAGCTCCAAGTTTGCAAGAAGTCACTGAGAACAGCTAGCCAGGAAGATCAATGTTAAAGCACCAGCCAATGAGCATGCAGGTCCCACAGAGTGATTCAGATTGACTGAGGATCTGGTTCAGTGGGAAATTGTTTTGGAAAACAGCATTATGAAATAAAAGCTGATTTTGCAAACAAAAAAGACATTTTGGATAAAAAATAATAAAATAAAAAAAATGACAGAAGTAAAATCTATGATAAATCTTTTTTTACAATAATTTTTTTATATTAATAAATTCGTTTTTAAAGAACAAATGTACGTATTTCCTACTAATGGCTTAAACTTTAATATGAATTGAGTTATTTCATAATTTTATATCACGTAAAATATTTGTCTAATATTTATTAGTCTAAACTTTAATATAATACGATTTTATTTATTTATTTAATTTTGAGCACTTTCACGCTCCATAGTTGAGGTAAGCAGAATGTCGCTGAAATTCAGCTAAGTTCAGGTTCTAAATGTTTTTCCACTGTACAGTTGTACAGGGCTCTAAGTTTCATCCTGTGAGCCCACAAAGAAGCAGACCTGCTGTGGGGAGGAGGGTGCAGTGAGAGAGGGGCCATGGGAGGTGGAGGAGGTATATGATAGGATGTCCCAGTAGTTGCTGTGGAGGTCAAGGGAGGAAAGAGCAGGCACGATGGTCTGTGGACTTTCAGTGTCTAAAGGTAGTGGCGGGACACTCAAGCATTTCCTCAGGCACCGCTCACTGTAGAGGACAGAAGTTCAAACATTATTCAGGCGGAGATGCATTGAAGCTTAGAGAAAATTATATCAGGCATGAACAGGACCTGTTAGAAACAGATATTTATATACACTGTAAAAAAAGACACAGAACCTTTTTACCCACTGTCTTGATATTAAATCAGAATGAACTTTTCCTTTCTCTATCAGTTAGGAGTGCCAAGAAAATGTATCTTTGTTAAATGCCAGAATAATAGGAGACTTTCATTAAAGTCAGCCCCCACAGTACTGGGGTCCTGGGCTGAAGCCCCGGTAGGCCTCTGCTAAAGTCCAGGCTTGTGCGTTTCATATTCAGGTGTACTTAATAGTCTGAACAGTACGCTAATTCATAAAACCTAACGTAAAGGGAGGTACACCAGGGGATTTAAGACAGCAACTCAAACACATTGCTTCCTTTCTGGGAATATGAGAAAATCAACCTCATTTTAGGAGAACTGTGAACTTACAAAGTCTTGGTTCATCATTGGGTAAAATTTCCAGATTTACATCTATCAGTTATAAAAATATATATGCAAGTATACTCAGCATTGCAAGTGTCCAGAAATGTAAGTATTTGCGAAGTAGACACCATTATCCACAGAGAAAGAAGTTTGGAACCAAAAGTCCACTCAGACAAAGCCATGATGGGACATGATGGGAAAAAATAATCTTTGAAACCTTACCTGCACTTGGTTAAAGTGAGATTTAAGTGTTTGGCCATAGTTGCCATTGGTGCATTAAGCAGATAATGTTTGCACACCTTAAAACACCATCCCAAATGTAAGGTACAGGGGTGACAGAATCATATACTGGGGAAGTTTTGGTGAAGGAAGCACTGGTGCACTTCATTAAATACATAGGATCATGAAGAAAGTACATTGTTTGGACATATTGAAGCAACCAGGTAGTTAAAACTTTGCCAAATTTGACAACACCCCTAATCACTTCACCAAATTGATTACAGAGTGAGTAAAGACAACAAATCCAATGATCTGGACTAACCATCAAAAAGCCCTGATTGGAAAACACTAAACATTTGATCCAAATCGGACCATTTTAAAAGACAACACAAACAAATGTGGTAATTCTAACTGAGTTACTAACAGGAAAGGTTTAGTCTGATTTATTCTCAGATGCTGAGAAAAAAAAGATTAGGTCTTTTATATGCAGTAAAGTCAAATTCATTAAACTGGAATATTCATCTGAACACATATTTTAATTTATTAAAAATGACAGAGGATGTAAATGTTTAATTTAACCTATAAATGGCAACAAAGTCAAAATGACATATTTTTTGTCAACAACTGTTTGTTTCATAACTGCAGAACCTTTAAGTGCGCCAAAAGAAGATAGAAGGTTATAAAAACAGAGCCTGAGCATCACTGATAAATCCACTAGTCAGGGTAAAAGGGACCACATATTTATTTATGACACACTTTCACCTGGTAGAGCCAGAGGAGTTAATTTTCCAAGCCTGTCTATACACGTCACCAGCCACCTCAAACAGCCAGCGCACATCAGCGGGCACCTCTGGGATCCACTCCACAAACCTGGAGCCAACATAGCACATGTTTTAATTATATGGAGAAACATTTAAGTCTTGGTAGCCATTGAACTTTTATAGATTTTTGTCGCATTACAACAATAGACTTTTAGTATATTAAATCATAAGACAATTTTGGCATCAGAGTCTGCATCAGTGAGCCTTTTGTTCATTTATAGGTGAGTAGCCTGTGGCCTCTAAGTGCTGCGAACAAGGGTGCGTTTCACAAAAGATTATGTCATGGTGCGATAAAGGTAGGTATGGAGGTGGTGTCTGGCTGTTGACGTGCAAGGCTGCATATAAACCCTGAGACCGAACAGTTTACAGCCCCCGTGAACTGTCTGGAGATCTGGTCTTCAGCTCTAAAGGCCAAAAGTTCCTCGAAATCTGCAACACTACAGTTTTCTATCTCAGCTCATCCTCCGTTGCGTCAAGGCATGATCTTCATTCATAAAACCAACATTGCGGCAATATTGCTGTAATATTACTATCAAGCTTCCCGGCACAAATGCCATAGTACTCTTGGATCGCCATGCCTCCATGGCACATTCATAGGACACACTATGCCAACAATATCACCCTAATATGCCCGGCACAGGGTGTCTTATGAAAACGCCTCCAGTCTCATAAGTTCCTCCTGGTTCGCATAGAACTGCAGTGTACACCCATTTGTAAGTAATCAAATTTGGAATTACTGCAGAGGTTATAATAATGAGATTTTGGATTTTTTCCTCAGACAGATGACTTCTCATGGGGATTTAGATGTTCTGACGGCTGAATTCGTGGCCTGCAACTAGACTGGAGACAGGAATTAAGTGCTATCTTTTAAAATGATCAACAGCCTTCAGATTTTCCATCAGCCTTTAAAAAAACAGTCAAATACCGAAAATAGGGTTAACCTGAAACTTGCTTTGAATTAAATTATTTTGTTAATTAATTGTAGCTCTTGCTGACTTTCTGGAAGGTGAACAGATTATCTTCTAAAACTGTCCTGTATCCATAATCCTCACATCAGCTCTGACCAGCTTTCCCTTCTATGTGTTGCTGTTAAGGCCGGTTCACAACGTCCTGCGTGTCTAGGCAGCAAATCGCTCGAACAGATGAAAGCATTAACTAACACAACAAGAAAGTTAAAAGAAAATATTTAACTAATTCGTGTATCATTTGTCCTTTCCATTTTCAATTGATAAACGAAAATCAAAAAATTATCTCTGATAGTTTTTTTTTTGTTATTTGATTTTGAATAAGAAACGAAAATAAGAAAATAGTCTTGTTTTTCATATTTTAAAATGTTTTTAGATCAAAAATACAAAACTGAAAAAGGGTCCACATAACAGAATCTGTTTTTAATATTTAATTGCTGGGTTGTTCTTGAAACAGGAAATTTTTCTGCGAGCAAATAGGTGGGCTTATGGCAGTTTTTCTGTTATTGTATTACGCTATAATTTCTGCTATAATTGTCAATGAATCAAAAAAAAAAAAAAAACTAATTATGGAAACAATGGGCAAATCCATTCTATTCATTATTAGAATTTCTCTGCTATGGCCAAAGCTGCGGTGTACGGAGCCTGGCAGGGGTCAGGTACCCTCGGGTTACTGCGTGCGCAGGGATTCATTAAACATTCCCTCCGTTTATTAAACTGTGGGCACGGATTCATAAATCGTATGTGACAGTGTTGGGAATCCTGTCCAATTGATAATGGGCCCTGGCAAGATAGTATAGGTTGCTTCTTTGGCAGAGTGGTTAACACCCACGTTTGGCACTCGGGTACTGTCCGATCGAATCCTGTCTTCGAAGCACGTTATGATCAAAAAGACTTTATTGGTTGCAGAGGAAACGTATGTATATTGTTTTGGGTTTCTTCGGGAAAGTAAGCTATACACGTAGGTGTCATATTTATAAATAACAGTTTTGTAGTCACCTATAGCCTGGCAGTGTCCACGCACAACAAATGCAATATCTGAAGTAAAACCGTTCGCAAAATGTGTTGCATGGCTGAAAAATGGCCTAGAAATGGGCCATAAATCAATAAGCGTATGCCCACCTTGCCCACTGGAATACAGGCACAGTCCTGTTCTATCTGCATAGATGTATAGAGCAGGTGGTGCAGCATAAACACTTGCATTAAAGAGATGTGAGTCAACCACTTACTAGTTGATACAGTGCCCACTTTGAACGCAAGTCTTTGTTGGACATAACATGAATCTCAGCAAAGAATGCTATAACATCCGCACATAAAGAAACTGCTAAGATAGCGGAATATCAGTCGGTGATTATATGAAAAATAGCAATGGGAGCATAAGTGGATGTTAGACCTGCACTATTAAAAAAATTCCACATCTGGTTTTTATGAGGTGGGGACAAAACTATAATTTATAAATATTGCCGTGGAAATGTCCCTGGTTTAAACAACGCTTATTTTCATATAATATGCGCGACTTGCTTGCCTCAGCTTGACGCCCACATTATGCGTAGGTATCATAGACTTTGCAATGTAAATGGTAAATGGACTGAACTTATATAGCGCTTTTCTAGTCTTACTGACCACTCAAAGCGCTTTACATTGAAGCTGCATTCACCCATTCGCACTCGCATTCATACACCGACACCCAACATGGCTCGGTAGGACAATGTAGAATTTGGGGGTTAAGTGCCTTGCCCAGGGCCACATCCACATGTAACTGGAGGAAGCTGTATGTAATCTATGTAATCTAGCTGCCCTGCTGCCTGGACGTGCAGGCCAGTGTGAATGTGCATTTACATAAAACTGTGCATTTCGGTCACTGGGAGCAGATTTCTGGAGTTTATGATGAATAATTTTCCGGTCGACAGGTTCGTCCACCTGAGCTATGTATCTGTTCTGCTCATCTGGAAGTTATCATGGGCCTCTTGACTGCTTCTCTGATTAATGTTCTCCTTGCAGTTTGTCAGTTTATGTGGACGTCCATATCTTACTAGTTCTGTAGTTGGTCCATCCTCTCTATGTTCAGATGATGTTCTAACTGCAATGATCTGAATCCTCCCTGTTAAACCAGGGATGCATCAAAAACATGTAGGAGTGGTTTATACAATAAAGTTAAAACACTGATGTGGAATAATTCGGTAAATAGAATAATTTACCTTCTAACTGTGCTAGTGACTGTATGTTGCCCTTGTGCTTAGCACACATGTTAGAACTCAGTGATAATGTGCCTGCATCTTCATTTGATGTATGCTAGAAAAGCTGGTTAACTGCTTCATATCTGCAAGACAACTGAACATCTACAGAACACACTGACCCAAAAAGATTTAGCTGCATTCTACTATCAGGGTGACAGGATACTTCCTTGCTGGAAACGGGGCACATAATCTAAGAGTTGAACAAGAAGATTGAGTAGACATACTGAAAGATTAAACAGTGATTGTTGAAATGTATTTAAAGTGATACTCTGGATCTCTAAATTAATTAAACATTTTAAGAATTGTGTTAAATTGACCTCCTGGGATTAAATGTTGATATAAAATAAGTCATTTTATGAATTATAACATTACAGGTTAGTTCCGCCTTCCCGTATCTCAGCTGTGGCTCAAAAGCCACGGTGCCTTCCACCTGAACCAATCAAGTGATGCCAAGGGCTGTCAATCATCAGGAACGCTGTGTGCTCGTAACTGCGCGCATGCTCAGTTTTCTGTATTCATGGAGCCACCGAATCAAGCCTCCGCAATTAGTCCCGACTTTTTCAAACCAAAAAAGCATCCTCACCTCCGATAACTCCATTGTTGATTCTCTGGTTGTTTTCTCTCTCTCCTCTGCACGTCTTGGCCCATTGACCTGGCGTGTGCACGGAAAAGTAGGCGTGGCTTCAAGACCAATCAGAAAGAGAGGAGGAGGGAGCTTGGGTCTTTTTTTTTCAAATCATGTCCCTCTCTCTCTTTTTTCTTACAAAGTCCAGACTATCACTTTAAGGGTTGGGTTAGGAGGGGTGAGTTAGGTAATGCATGGTAGATCTTTTTCCTCTGGTTCTGGTCAGAACATGTTTTTTGTATTTAGTACTTAAATGCCTTCAAGGACTCTGTTTCATCTTATTTTAAAAGACTGATTCATTTTCTTCTATTACAATACACTGAAGTCTACGGTTGTAATGTCGTCAAACATTAAAATGTCCGAAGTATAGCTGATTCTGCAAGGCTCTTAATATACATTTGCTGAAGATACATTCACCTTACCTCTGGGCCACAGAATAAGCTGACTGGACAGGAAGGGTGTATGGCATGAGCATGTAGGAAGCAACTCTTAATGGCAGCATCCCAGACACCTTGGCATAAATGCCTGATTTGTCTTGGCAGGCCTCACAGAACACTGTCAGACACAATGAGTGGGATTATTTAGCTAGATAATATTTCCATTAAAGCACGGTTTTGAAGAGGCATCATGTCATCTATAAGTATCAACTTTAAGTTAGTGTAAACGCCCCACCTTTCTTTATCTTGGTGGGCAGAACAAGTTGTTCATCCAGCCACCAGTGCTTGTTGTGAAGCAGGCGGAGTCTCCGCAGCACCCACTCTCTTGTTGTTTCAGCAGGCTTTGAGCAGCAGCTGATGGAGCTGTCTGGCAGGCTGGGACTGGGGCAGTCCACCATCAGCAGGTCTGGGACCACGAAAACAGACACAGGTCAGAATGGTCAGGCTAAATCATGAGAAGGACACAGGCAGCAGGATTTGACCCAACACCATCACAACAAGTACTCACTGTTCTCTTCAAGGAAGCGTAGAGCATCCTTATAACCATTCTGACACATCTCAGCCAGGACCTGTGGGAAACCAACACCACTAAATATAGTTTTGCTTGAATACATCGCTTCTTGCCAGGAATGATTGGACCATAGAGGTCATTGGCCACAAACAAACACACTGGTTGAAAGTGTTGGACACAAAAACTGTTAAGGTGGATTCATTTTTCAGGCACGGTTGTATAAGTAACATCTAACATTTAGGAATGTCCTTACACAGACAAGGCTTAAGCCTAGTTTATACTTTTCCATAAGCAAGTTTGCACCTAGTATTGTACTGAAGGAGAGGCTTTTCGTTTACTCTTATCCATTGGTGTGTCAGTCTTGCAAAGCAATTCCCCACGAGGACAGCACGGGGTGCTGACTTTTTACGGTAGGTCTACCTACAATTGTATTGTCAGTTCTGGTTAACTAGGGTTAATTTTCTTCAGCTTGTGAACGCATCCCCCTCAAAGAGCAATGGCCCACAGAAAGTAAGTTTTGGTTGAGCTGGAAAGCTTTTTACTAGAAGTGCAACTGATAAAATACTCGCATGTATACACATATATGCAATACTCATAAAAAAGCATGTACGAAAACACAGCGGTCTGGGCAATATAAAGCATGTAATGCCCAAATGCTGCATTGACTACTGATTACAAAGGTTTCCAACCTCAGTGACATACTCTTTAGAGTACGATATAACACACTTTTATAAATTAACAATAGACACTAGGGGTCTAACATTGCTTGTATTTTTCGATATTGTCCTGGTTTGGTATGCATGTGTGCAGAACAAGTATAGCTGTTTTTTATCTGAACATATGCAGAAAGTTTATATGCGGACCTTCGAGCACTGTGCAAAGTTCTGGGAAATATCAAAACAACTCCAAGGTGGTTTAAGAATATTTTATTATCAAATAGGCCTATGGGCAAAGTATTATTAACATTTCTAAACATTAACACTGACTGTTTTCAATTGCTTATATTATTTTCTACTTTGGGTATGTTGCCCTTTAGCCTACTATTTTTTTTTAATTCAATTATATATTTAGTTAGTTCTATACTTTCAACTTTTTTAAGTCACAGAACGTAATAAAATAAAATACATTTCAGAAATTGAAAGGAAGAAATTCAGGGAAAGATTCTTTTGTTTAATGCGGATCGAACAGGCATTGATGTTCACATCAAATGGACACACACATCCCCTTATCTTAACGCTCTCAATCACTCCTTAATGCTCCCTCCTGCCAATAGGGTGAGTGAGCGCATTCAGTATGCTGCCGTCATGCTCTCTTAGTGCATTAGCTCCCTACCCCCTATTCCCACCATATGTGTTATTGTATGTTGTGATTGTCTGAAATATATGTTACCTGCTACAAAATAGGAGAGTTTAACAGGACAGATTTTAATTTTTTAAACACGTTTTCTATTACTTTTTCTTTTCTGTATCTATTCTTATTGTAACAGCCTGACCCAGACATCACATAACTGTTTTTAAAGGGATTCAAAGTTTTGGGTTAAGTTCCCATTCAATACCACTTGTCAGAGTCTTCAGCTGTTACGTGAAACCAGTCAATACAGATACCAGAGGTTATCACAGGTCTGGTTTAGAAAACTTTAAGGCTTGATAAAGTTCAACATCATTTAAAAAAGCAAAATGATCATATTTAAACAATAAGCTTAAACCGCACTGTTAAAACCATCCATTTACAAAGTGCCAAGTTAAAATTTGAAATATGAATGTGTCAGTTGTGTGGGGGCAGCAAAGTTAGCATTTTTTTCAAGTTGTTCTCAGCTGTTTTGCAGTAAAGTCATTAAGTCTGAGTGTGGTCAAAAATAGAGCGGAAAACTGAGGTAAAACGTTTATACTAATGTCATAAGGAACAGCAGGATATCCCATGAAAGATGACTGTTAACTACCTTGGGCTCTGGGGGAAACAAAGCTCTGGTGAGCCGATACAGGTTCCCCATGTTCATCTGGATGCTGGTGTTCGTGAAGCGAAGCTCATGGAAGCTGGTGGAGTTATCCCGAGGGCAGATGTCACTTTCACCAGAGAAGGGAGAGATGGTGATGGTGTTTTTCAGCTCCGACTGAGGCAGGTTATCACTGATTCCACCGTCCACATACCGCTGTGCGCACACAAACACACACATAAAGGAGAGAAAACTTATTTTCAGCCTCTGGTTTCAAGTCACTTTCACCCATCTATACTCAAACATTCACACGCCCACACAGGTTCAGGCAAAGTGGGGTTCAGTATCTTACCCAACACATGTGGGTAAGATGGAATGAAACTAGCAATCTTCCACCATCCCACCAATCAGGACCCTCACCAGTTACTACTGCATACCATACTAATGAAGTCAAGCTATCTTTAACCTACAAGCTCTATTCTGCTCTTTCAGTGATAACTTGTTTAGTTTGTGGGGGGTAAAGTATTACTAAATATTTCTAAACATTAACACTGACTATTTTTAAGTGGTTATATTGTTTTCTACTCTGGTTACTTGTGGAATGCCACAGGGTTCTGAGCTTGGACCGATTCTCTTTACTATATATTATTCACACAACTGTTAAAATAATTGGCATGGTTTGAATTTCAACAGTTAGGCTGATAATACACAATTATATTTATCCATAAAACCCGATTAATAGTGTAAAACCTCTGTGTAATTTTTGATCAATACTAGGGATGGGAATCTTACAACATCTCACGTTTCAATTCGATTCCGATTCTTGGGGTGACGATTCGATTCAGAAACAATTCTCGATTCAGAAACGATTCTCAATTCAAATCAATTTTTTTTTCTTAATCAATACTCTTTCATTCATCATTTGTGTTTGTAATACACACAACTTGATCTGCCAAGTGTCTGTGATTAAGTGAGCCATGAATGTAATAGGGCATCAATACAAAATGGATTTTACAATCCATGTTGAGAGAAGGGAACTGGTTCAAAAGTAACAAGACATGAAATTGCAACTGGACATCCAAGACCTTTTAAACAAAATTTCTAGTCTTGAAAAAAAAAGGCTGATGTATTTTAAGAAGAAAATAATAATAATAATAATAATAATAATAATAATAATATGAATTTTGTTTGTTCTTTGGTACGTAGTAGAAAATACATTGAAAATATTTAGTATGCACCAAATGTGGCTTATCAACCATTATTAAACAGAAACTTATGGCTTATGTTATTATTGTCATTGTTTCTGTTAGAAATTTTAAAAGTCCTAACGTTATTGAACTCAGCATATATTTCAGACGTCCTTGAAAGGGCCACAGGTGTGCAGCGCTGCTGGATGTTTATGTGTAGCTTATTAAGAAAGATCTCTCTTTTATACTTTCACATTTCAAAAAAAAAAAAAAACAAGTTTAGCCAAGGGTGTCATTAGCATGGAGAAGACCTTTTAGACGGCCCAAACATTTACCTTCAGCAAAGACTGGTGCGGGCTGGATTTCTCTTTCGTCTTTCATGCTGAAGCTTTAGCCTGGCGGCTACAGCTAGCTAGCGCTAGCCAACGGCGCATCAGACCCAATGGCCGCTGGCTGCTCTGCTTTTTGACCGCATGCCATGGAGGCCGCCATTGCTCCTCCCTTGCTGTAGTACCTCCATTTGGCCGCTAGGCCTCCATTGAAAAGCATTGGACTTTAGACATGTTAAAAACAACTTTAATGCCTTGTGCCCATTTTTTAAAAACGTTCTATGGCTACATATTCTTCCTGAGATAAAGCTGGGCTCATAAAAAGCTTGGTCATCAGGCTGGTTTTCTTAAGATCATTTTTTGAAATCTTGCATAATTAATGAGGGGCCCGAGCCAAGTTTAGCATCAGAGCTAACGACGCGAGAGCAGAATGGGCATGATTACGACTGAACTACACGTAATACGTGTAATTCCTTATTATCAGGAAGTCCACAAAATGCAATTAAAAGCCTTCAGTTGATCCAAAATGCTGCAGCAAGAGATCTTATATTATAAGAATATTAAAAAGAGAGATCACATTTCTCTTGTTCTAGCGTCTCTCCATTGGCTCCTAGTTAAATCCAGAATAGAGTTTAAGATCCTCCTCCTTACATATAGTGCTCAGCATAATTTAGTACACCCCCTTTAAAAAGTATGAATTTAATTAGTAGCTCAATGAACAAAAGAACAATTTCCAAACTTTTCACAAGGCTGAGTTTTACTGAACACTTATTTAACTCCATAACATGAAATTAAGGTTAGCAATCTAACTTACATCACAAAATCTTCAGTTTTACTCAAATTGGTTGAAGCAAAAATAAATACACCCCGCAACAAGAACTACTACATCTAGTATTTTGTATGACCACCGTGATTTTTAAGGACAGCACCAAGTCTTCTAGGCATGGAAAAAGAATATGAACAAGTTGGCGACATATTGCAACATCTGTCTTTTTCTATTATTCAAAAATAACTTCCTTTAGCCCAGATGCTGGATGCAGAGTGACTTTCAACTTCTCACTTCAGAATTTTCTTCAACCCTTCTCATCAGAAGACAGTCGTGTCGAGATTGTTAACTTACGGGGATGGCCTGGACGTCTCTGTAAGATGGTTGCACTTCCATCTTTCTTAAATTTTTTGATCACTTTTGCTACAGTATTTTGACTGATATGTAAAGCTTTAGTTATCTTCTTGTAGCCCTCACCTTGTTTTGTGTATAGAACTGATTTCCTTTCTCAGCAATGGCTCCCCATGAAAGAGAAATGTTACAAAATCTGACAGCATGAAATGGGAAGGGCTTTTCTTTGTTAAGTAATGCCCTTTTATAGTCACCGGTCTGCTAGCCACCTCTTAAGCCCTAGGCTGTTTTTTTCAGAATTTAGCATACCTACACTCTGGAAGGCTTTTGACAGCTTGTAAAACGTCTAAAATTTGAACATTGCTCTGGTATAATAGGAATGTCTATAGGGATACTGTGAATGTGAAACTTTTCAAGAAAATCATAGCGGGTATGAGTAATTGAGGTTGAAAGACAGAAAATATGAAACATGAATATGAATTCTGTCTGAAAAAAAATACACATTAGCTTTTTTTCATTGTAAAGAAGCAAATAAACATCATAAATAGTAACTACTCACTCTAATTGACTTTAGACCAACTGTTGGTGTCTGTAATCACAAATAATTTAAAGTCAAAAGTTAAAAGTTACTCTAGGAGGCCTGCTCCCAAAAATGGGGGCTAGCGAGCTTAATAAGTTAAATGAATCTTTACGGTGCTTACACACCGAACGCGATAGACGCTACCAGAGAGTCCGATTGACATGTAAAGTCAATGGAGGAGCAGATTTGCGTAATGAAAAAGCTTTTCTGCCTGATTTACGCGACCGAGTAGTGCGGCAGATGCATTTCAGGTGCGACCCAAAATACGTGCTGCATTTTATGTCTGCCGCTGAAATCGGAGACTTCTCAACTATAGCTTCAAGTCTCGCCATAACAACCAATCAGCTGAGGGGTCTCAGTGATGCCGTGACTGAGTGAATGGAGTCACAGCATCACCGGGACATGTAAACTGATAAACACCCTGGCTAATCACCCCGAGCTACATGACAACAGCTGTTTTCTATACAAAGACAGGAATAAAAAAAAAAACATTATAAAGAAGTTCAACTATTTAGACAGGAATGCTCTTAAGAGGTTTGGGGTGGTACTTATAAAAGTCGTTGTGGCCCTAAAACATCTTCCTTCCTAGACCTGGTAATGTCTCCACCAAAGCACGTCCCGTGCCGCTCATATATAAACTTTTACTAACAGCAGGCAGATGGACAGCCGCTCAGCTTGGTATTTGGTGTGGCGGTGGGGCAAAGTTTGGACCTTCACTGCACAAACTGGGTGAGGAACTGGGGTGTTTGTTGAACCCTCCGCCGCTGTTGGACTGGGTCTATCCCCGCAGCAGCGGTCCGGACATTTAACATGGTCAGTTCATAGACCAGATTCCACAGGAGCTCCCGGAGGGTCGGGGGAAGGAGGGAGGGAGGAGGGCAGCAGAGGGGTGCCAGTCAGGATCCTTTCACATTTCCGCTTTACTCGAGTGAAAACGGCATATTTTAAAGCGTGGCCAGTTCGCTTTGGACACACTTCGAGGTGCAAATGGGCAAGCGACCAGCTAGGGGCGTATCACGCCTTTTGGTCGCGTCTATCGCGTTTGGTGGGCAAGCAACTCACCTGTGGTTGAATGCCTGTTCATTAGAATTTTGTAGTTTTAAGTGTGGCTTTTCTCCTAAGACTATAATTGGGGTGTACTCATTTTTGCAACATGGGCTTGAATACATTTGTTAGGAAAATCATTTTTTGTGTGTACAAACGAACAAATCTTTTTTGCAATCAATGGCCTACATTTGTAGGAGCCTGTGAATATTCTCATTCATCCAGGTCATGGTTATCTCAAGGAATATGTCATAGGATCCTTTGTGCTCCACGTCTTAACGATGGTCGTTTGCGTGTCGCCTATTAATAATCAGTCTTGTAAAAGCCCTCCAAGAGGTTAAATAGCTGAGTCTCCACACCAGTTAGTTGGACCAGTCCCAGCCTGGTCAGCGGCGACCATGAACTGATGAACCCTCTTGGATAAGAGGTGAAACGTCTTCCAAGACAAATTACCAAGTCCAGTTGCGTTTGATTGAAATTTCCTTGAGATACATTTGAATGAGCATTTGTTGTATAGTATATAATAGAAAATGTTGATTCTGAAAGGAAACTAAAGGTTTTCTGACAAATGTAGTGGGGTGTACTCATTTATACTGAGCACTGTATAAAGCCCTTAATAATCAAGCTCCATCGCAAATCAGAGATCAGATTGTTCCATATGTTCCTAACAGTTTGCTTCGCTCTCAAACTACAGGTCTTCTGGTAGTTTCAAGCATTTTTAAAAGTAGAATGGGAGGCAGATCTTTTAGTTATCAGGCTCCTTTCCTGTTGAGCCAGCTCCCAGTTTTTAGTCCGTGAGGCAGACACTTGGTCTAGACTAGACTAGACAAGGCTTGAAACTTTCCTTTTTGAAAAAGCTTATAGTTAGAATGGCTTAGGTTACCCTGAGCTATTTTAGCAGTTAGGCTGCTATGGGCTTAGACGGTCGGAGGACAGACTGACCACTTTTCTTCACTCTTAAACTTTTCTCTTCTACTACTCTCCAGATATATTTTTTCTGCTGTTATTGCGATTGCATTTCTATCACAACCTGCTGCATTCTCAGTCTTCTTGCCCCATAGTTATGTCCCACCTTTTGCTATAAGAAACCCCAGTACAACATGTTTTACGAAATTTTTCTCAGTACAAGATTATCTTCATTTGGGTCCTAGCTGCTTTGCACCATGACAGAGATTCAGCCTTAATTTCCATACTAATTAGTAATTACTTATTAACTGCCACAAATAGTTCTCAAGTTAAGTTTTGCAATTACTCTCCCACATCAACAGTTAATACTCTACTAAAAATGCATGCTAGCTAGACCAAGCGTGGGATATTTTTATCTTGGTCGACTTTTCACCAAGTGAGTGAGTTAGTGCAGATTTAAGGTTGAAAGCCTCACTGACTGACTAGATAGGGGACTTCCCTTTGCAATATACAGTACCTATTCATTCCTCACAACTGATCTACTGTTATTCAGAGAATATTTATGTAGTGAACTGTCTTACTTCCATTTTGTGGTACATGTCAGAAAAAATATTTCCAGAACCCTATACTATCAGAGGGGGTTTACTCTTGTTCAAACGGTTGTAAAATTCCACTTGGTCAGCGAAAAACAACACAAAGTCTTTGTTAGACAGAGTACCCGCTGCAGAAAGTTGGGCATTGCAAAAATGCAGGTCAATGAGCACTGGGCAGACATACATACTTCCTTTGACTTACTAGTGGCGTAATGCTGGATTTGCAGCAAGCAGACCTACTTTGTATAAATCCAGGGTCTGAAGCATTTATCCAATAGGCTCTGATGAAAATGTTCTGCAAGTGAGCCTTGATGCAGAGTGCAGTAAACCAAAGAAGCTCTTGTGTGTATGAAATCTGGTTTGCAACAATAAATTAAAGAGCTGAAGATCTTTGGTTTTGCTGCGACTTTCGAAGGAGCAGGATATGTTTTTTAACAGAAGCCCCATTGAACCCCGTAGCAAACCGGGAGAAGATGACCCAGATCATGTTTGTGACCTTCATCACACCTGCGATGTAGAAGTACCTCTCCTCCAGCTCCACTCCTGCCAAACCCCTTCCCCCCGCTACTTATTTTCATTTTTATTTTTATTTTATTCACCCTAAGGATACTGGACAATCTCCCTGGATTTTATCCCTCTTTTCTTCTTCTTCCACTGTGGACAAAGAACCAAAGACTACAATGGCTCTCAATGATGATTTCACTCTCCAAAACATACTGGAAAAAATGAAGGACATGGAATTAAAGATCCGACCCCTTGAAGAAAACGCCAGAAACAATACTACTCTGAGTATGACATGCGATTTTAAACAACCTGGCAGGTCGATGCCAACAACACAGAGTACCCCTCCGAACAGATGACGTATATGAGGAAGAACCCCCCCACACATCAGAAGAGTGGCCAGCCTCAGACCGAAAACACCCAAAAAGAAGAACAACAAACGTCAACAGAAACTCCAACAACAGAGAAAATGACTCACTTCCAAATAACAAATCAAACAAGCTTCGGTGAAATTATTGGCAAACTAAGCTCTGCCACCTGCTGCTTAGATATCTTGCCAAAAACTTTTTCTAAAAAAGGTCCTCCCAGCCTTCAGAGCGGATCTGATCAAAATAGTAAACGGATCCCTCCTATAAGGTGTTTTCCGCAGAGCTTTAAAAACAGTAATTATAAAACCAATACTAAAGAAGAAGAACCTAGATGCAAAACAACAGACCAATCTCTAATCTCCCATTTATCAGTAAAATTATTGAAAAAGGTGTGTTCCAACAATTAAATAGCTTCCTAGCAATGAACAACCGCTTTGATATTTATCAGTCTGGTTTTCGTAGGTACCACAGCACAGAGACTGCCCTCGTCAAAGTTTTCAATGATATCCATACAAATACTGACAGGAACTTCTTTGTGTCGATTAGCCAGTTTTCATCACAAAACACAGAAATCACACTTGGGGTACCCCAGGAATCCATCCTAGGGCCCCTCCTATTTAGTATCCCACTGAATGCTCCCACTAAAACAGATTATAACCACCAACAATGTTAACTACCACAACTATGCTGATTACACTCAGCTTTATATCTCAATCTCACCAGGTGATGTTGAACCCATCCAAATCCTCAATAAATGCATTGAGCAAATTAACAGCTGGATGTCCCATAATTTCCTCCAATTGAACAAAAACAAAACTGAAGTGCTTCTCTTCGGTTCCAAAAAAGATCGATTAAATATCCGTACACAGCTTCAGTTGGTCCGACTAGAAACTACCAACCAGGCCAGAAATCTAGGTGTAATAATGGACTCAGACCTGAACCTCCAGGGTCACATAAAGGCAATAAAAAGGTCAGCTTTCTATCACCTGAGGAACATTTCTATGGCCAAAGCTTCATTAAGCTGCCCATATAAAAAGCACACATACGCCTCTCAGCACTCATAATGGCTGCATCCGAATAAGTTGACAACGTAGCAGGCGGAAAGCAGTTTGCGAGCGATGTATTAGATCCGAATCTCCAGTATGGATCTGACTAATAGGCATAAAGTTCCTGGATGTGTACTACCGCCACAGTAAGCAGCCGGTGGGTACTACACTATGCCACAATGCAGCGGAAGCCCCGAAATCAAAGAAGAGCGACCTACCTAAAATTGGCTACAGACGAACTATCGACCATCGACACTGCCACAATTTCAGCGTATAAATGAACATGTAGCGATGTTACTGATTACTGTGATTGTTTTTGACAGCTGATTAAACATTTAAGTTAAGTTATACCAGACAAAATAACCGCTAGTGGATGGCAGGACCACAGGTGAATGTAACATAAACATCCCAGTTAACACACGCAAAATGGTGGAGCAATACGTCTGATTTATTTTCTTTTTTTCAAAAAACTTTTATTACAATATATCTGATTTCATACCTACTACTCGCTTGTTTTCTACGCAGTAATTACTACATCAGGCGAGTAATATTTGCTACGTAGCATGTAGTAAATACTAAGGATTTCGATGCAGGGAATGTCCTAGGCCTTTTCTGTATAAACTGTAATTGTTTCCATTAAGTTGCACTTTGAGATTGCACTCTTTGAGATTTAGTTTGTACTAAATAACATAATTAAAGTCTTGGAATTAGTTTTCAGGTTGGGTTTCTTTTTTGAATTATTCTATTTTTTGCAATAAAAATAGATATTTTACAAGAGTGGCTGAGTAATCGTGATTAATAACCATGATTACAATATTGATCAAAATAATAGTGATTATTATTTTGGTCATAATCGTGTAGCCCTACTGATCGTCCCTAGAACCAGAACCAAACATGGGGAAGCAGCTTTTAGTTTCTATGCTCATCATATCTGGAACAAAGTACTGGGAGAATGCAAAGGTGCAGAGACACTGAACTCTTTTAAGTCTAAAATTAAAACTTACCTATTTAGACTATGAGTAACTGTTTTTACTTGCTTGTTTTTAATTGTCACACAAATCAAACCACAACTTGTCATTGTAGTTTGATTTCAGTGATCTCAGATTTATCTGGCATACTCCTAAAACTGAGATTGTAGCACTCTAAAGCCTTTCATTTACCTGCTCCCTCACTTTCACTAAATAGCATCTGAGTGGCTTTCAATTTTGTCACTTTAAATAAGTTATATTGCAGATATTTTTTCTAAATTCTTTAGTCACAAAGTTAAACTTTTAGTATTTCATTTAAAGATCATTCAGCAATTTCTATCTTTACCACTGAACGTTTTTTTTACCAACACCTGTCAACACTAGACAGTCATCTCATCTCAACTCTTTATTCAATATTTTCAAACTGAGTCAACAATTTCACAAACAGTCACAAAAGTGGAAAACATTTGAAAAACTGGAGGCAAAATGAGCCAGAGGTTCCTTAATAAGTTAGAGGTCTTGTTTATGCTTAGCTTTAGTTATTTTTTCCCTCTTTTTGTAAGATTATTTTTCATTTCTTTTTTATTTTCTTCCGATTAGATCGCTCAGTTGAAGTTTATTCCTTCTTACTGTTACAATGGTATTTTCCTGGTCAGTGTTTACTCCTCCCCTTGTTCAACCATCACTCACATTACTGTAACACCACCACATGCGGGGCAGTAAATATTGCTCAACAACTTTGATTAGTTTGACAAAGTGTAGTGTGGAAGCAAACTGCACCAGCTAAAAGAAGAAAAAAAGTTCTGATTCTGATCAAAAAATCAAACCGAGTCTATCAAGCTATAAGGTTTGAAAACAACCTAATTCTTTTTTTGCCTGAACTCTTCTGACCAAGAACATATATGTCCTTTTCATGATACAGTCATCGGTGTCTGCCTTTCATTAATTATTTATATATTGATGTCAATATAACGGTAACTGAAAACCCACTGCCTGTATGTGTTGTTGGACATTACTTGTGTTGAAGTGAAATTTCAGGAAGATGGAATTGTACTTTTTACTTTCACGACACATTTGCATGTGTGGGTTCTCCCCGGGTACTCCGGCTTCCTCCCACAGACCAAAAACATGAATGTTACCTTAACTGGTCTCTCTAAATTGCCCTTAGGTATGAGTTTGTGGATGCATGGTTGTTTATGCTGTCTGTCTCTCTATTGCCCTGCAATGGACTGTTGGCCTGTCCAGGGTGAACCAGGGTGAACCCATCCTGCCCATTGACCACTGGAGATGGGCACCCCCCACCCCCTGCAGAGAATGGATGTGTATAGATAATGGATGGATGAATTAATCTGGTGGATAGGGGTTTCACGATCTCGATTTTTTTAAAATAAAAATTGATTGAAATTACGCCAGGACCCTTTGCATCGAAATCCAAAAGATGATCGCGATCACCTCCTCCCATGTTTATATACTGTTGCATCACTAGCGTCCCACTCGGACTCCGTAGCAACAGTTAGCAGTCAACCGTGAGTTAAGTCGACATTCTCGTTTTAAACAAGAGGACCACTGTTTGCTGCACATTAGCTCATTTCTCTGAGCCAGCCGGAGCTGCAGTAACTAAAATAAGTCACTATATGGCAGCCACCCTCCGTTACTAATTATTTCTGCTATTCATTTAAATACGATTTTTACACTTATAACTGTAACAATTCATTGTAAGTACAACAGTATTGTAAATAAATTATTTCAATTTGACCATTAATGCCTAATGTGATACATTACACAAAAACAATGGCAATTACATCACTTATTTGTCTTCTGAAATAAGATTTACTGTTCAAAATTTGATGAATTAAACTAATGACCATAGACTAGACTAGTCTAAAAATAGCATAGAACTCTGTACTGTAAAAAAAGGAAGGAAAATAAAAATAAAAATCGAGAATCGAATCGAGACCCTAAAATTGAAAATCAAATAGAGGATTTGGAGAATCGTGACACCCCTACTGGTGGAATATTATTTTCTGCCAATGCAGTATACCTAACTTTACAGCTTTATGTCTGTGTTTAGGATCCAGTTTAATGAGTTTTGAACTGAGTGACACTGACATCACCCACTGTAAATCGGCCAGTGACATGAGGTTAATCAGAATAGCAGTTAGCTTAAAAAATAAAAGGTCAAAAGAGCTGTTGAGTAGCTGGGATATTTTAATTATTTTGGAATGCTAAAATATGTAGGACTTTCCCTGAAGATAAAAGTAAATTATTCTGTTTCATAGTCAAACTGGATTTATGTTACTTTAGAGTTGTGCTGCGTAATTCACTGAGAGTGCCGTTGAATGCACCATGTGGCCCTGATAGGAACGGCAGTCATGAGAGTGAAAACTCCCATGATGTTCGGTCATAGGCTAGTTAAATACTGTGATGCTATGACGATCAGAGCCCAATTTTTCCTCTTTTTCTACTGCAGAAAAAAATTATTTTCTTCTTTGATCTAAGAGGAATTAAAGGACACTCGAGTATCCGAGACAAATGGAATGCAGCAATAGTAATACACCTACCACTCCTTTGAAAGATGGAGGAATCAGTCCACAGTAGATGGGAATGAAGCAGCTACAGATTAACGCCTGTGTACAGAACACAGCGTTAAACCAGTAGCAGTCAGAGCATTCCAGCGGTTTAAAGAAGCACCAGTATAAACACACATACCTGAATAAGCTCCTCTTTGGAACTAAACTCTGACACCAGCACATTCTCCCCGTCTGATACTCTGGTCAAGGAAACACAGAGCCTGCCTGAGGCCAGGATGTGTGCATCCGAGGGCAAGTCACGGTTCAGGCCAGATCTCAGGACTTTCACCAGGTTGAAGGTTGGGTGAAGCGGGCCCAGGTTTCTTTTCCTGGCTTCCTTTGCCACTTCAATGACATCCTCACAGCATTTAGCTATAAAAGACACAATCAATACTTAATGACCTGCCTGAACTCTTCTTATGACATAGGTCACTGCAGTTTCTTTATCTGTTAGCATGCAGAGGTCGATAGAGACGGACATTTGTTATCGCTTCCTATGAATATGCTTATTCATGAGAATGGAACTTAAATTGGCTTTGACTCATTCAGATAAAAGTTAATTTATGAACAGATTATTCAAAATCGCAAGGATCTTAACATAAATCAGTGAAAACATAATCCGCCTGTTTTATATATTTAAGCCTTTCAACTTTTAACAAGATCGAACGTCCATATGCCTCAAATGTCTTTAAAAAGCAATAAATACATGTCATTTATTCTAACCAGTCATTTAACAAAGGCTCTATTACATTGTAAGCAGCAGTAAAAATAAAGATCATTTTGTTTTTCTTACCTATGCATGCTTGGCTCGCGAGCACTGAAGCAGTGAGAGCCCCGGCAGAGGCCCCGTAAAGCCTGGTGGCCCCTTTCACAAGGTAGGGGGCTTTCTCAAGCAGGCAACTGGCGACTCCTATATGGTAGATCCCCAGGAAGCCGCAGCCGGCAAAAGACAGGTTCCAGCCACCCTTAAGGTCGAACATGGCGAGACATACCCAACGGGGGAACCCTGAGTTGGTACCGGTCGTAGGGCTTAGACCAGCTGTCTCTGCCGCTGACCGAGAAGAAGCAAGCAAAGAAAAAACAGCGATCTTATAAACAGCCTGCGATGCCTTCACTGTCTGTCGGAACTATCGTATATCTAGTTGTTTTTACTGTACATGTAGGGTTATGCAGAAAGAGTGAGGTTGTTTTAATGAACGAAATGCCGAAAGTTTATACATATTTTCTCTGTTTTCTTTCAGTTTTCCAGGAGGTTCATAAGGTGAAGCTGCATGGTGTGGTAGCCTATATGCGGATGAGATTTCGAAGTTGAAATCAAAGCCCCCTTCCTTGCAAACATAGCACGCACCTTTGGTGGAATGTTTTTTGTCTTTTTGGGATTCGCAAAATGAGCAGGCATTACGAGTTTAACTATCTAAAAATCCTGTTTTTGTTGTTGTTTTTTTTACAGCACAAGCTGAAAAATATGTAACTGACACCCTGTCCAATAAGTGCAAACAAATATTTTTTTGCTGCAGTCAGGGCTACTATTGTTTGGTTATGGTAGTGGTTTCGGAGTTTATAAAAGAGGCCAGGGAAGAACTTTTAACTTGTTTTTTCTCCCTGGAATTCAGTAAATCCGACAGTCGTACTTTACTGTAACGCACCATTGTTTTCAGTCAGCTTATGTCATGTGACGATGGTGTCAATGTTTGCGGATCCAGTTCTCTTTTTTTCTTCGTGGTTTAGTCTTGGCTAGCCTACTTCACATCCACCCGCACGCCTCCACACTTCAAAGAAAACGCCCGTCCGTGACATGTCAGAAGATGGCCAGGAACTGTTTTCAGTCTACTGTCTCTCTCTGGACCTAATTCTGACTTCTCACCGAACGCAACATTGAGGAAACAAACCGTTTTAGTTTCACTTTAGTTACTCGAGTACAAATGATATTACTATCTACCTGACTACAAGCTGCCGGTAGACTTGGATTTACGGTCTGAAATAAATGTTAGAGCTGGATGAACAGTAGGCTACTTTTGAACTAATTTCAATAGAGCAGGTGAAGAAGTTTTAGAATATCATAACTCACAGAAAATATTCTGGAAATTGTAATGATTTAGAATATCGTAAAGTAATTCAAGAGAACAAACAAACAAACAAAACTAATTTATAGTATAGGAGTATAGTATGAGTATAGCATAGGAGTAGGCCTAGTATAGTAGAAAAATACCCCAGATATAAAATAATAGGTCTTGCCATGACCTTGCATTAGATAGATTGCCTGGTTGCGCTGATGTTAGTACTGTTGCCTTGCAGCAAGAAGGTCCTGGGTTTGATTCCTGGCATCTTTCTTCATGGAGCTTGCATCGTCTCTCTATTCATCCGTGGGATCTCTCCGGGTACTGCAGCTTCCACCCACAGCCCAAAACATTACTGTTAATAGTCTTAAATAGCCCTTAGGTATGAGTGTGTGTAGGGTGCATGGTTGTTTATCCTGTGACATCTAGGTTGTCTCTTCCCTTTCGTCCAATGACAGCTGGAGAGCACTAGTATCCCATGGCCTTCCGAGGACAATCAGGTATAGACAATGGATGTATGGTTGCATAAGTATACACACCCTACAATAATACATCCTGATTCAGTTTGAGGATTCAGCCTACTCAAGTTTACATCTGCCAGGAGTAAAGTAAACATAATGGACTTAATAGATAGCTTGGCTCTCCAACAGGGATTTTGCTGACATGCTTGTTTGCATCGCTTGGCTATGCAATAAAGATATGTTGCAACAGATTAAAAGAAAGGAACGAAATATTCACCCCAGCAATACATTAAAATCTATGTGTTTAGGGTCAGGGAAGCAGTGAAGTGGCCAGAGAAAATTGAAAAATCTTCAAGAAGTTGCTGCTTGTGTTCTACATGTGACATCTTCCTGCTGGATTCCCAATTTTTCTGGACTAAGGAGTAGGAATTGGAAGATAATTATTTATTCCAAAATAATTCTGACAGAATGTATTTTGGTTTGATGGAACCAAACATTATGTTTTGGTACATAATCCCACATTATATTTGGCACAAACACAGTAGCCTACTGTAGATGACTAAAGGAACAAAGGTTTTTGCCAAGGTGAATAAACAAGGAGAACAGTTTAAATACTACACAGCTTTGTCCTAAAACAGATCAACCAAGGGAGGAGACTGAGTAACCTGGAATAGTCTGTGATGGACTGGCGTCCTGTCCAGGGTGTGCCCCGCCTCTCGCCCGTTGACAGCTGGAGATAGGCACCAAGCCCTCCGCAACCCCTGGAGGACTAAGCGGTTCAGAAAATGGATGGATGGATGGAACCTGGAATAGTATTCCAATTTGAGAGTCTTCCACCTAACTGTTTTTAAAGGAGAACTAAAAAATGGTTAAAAGCAAATCAATCATGTGACCATTTGTAGATCTCACTGTTTGGGGATTTTTTTCTACAAGAACAGAGTTGGTTAGAATTAGGGTATATGTTCTAAGTCTATGTCTGTTCTGCTGCTTTTGTTGTCTAAAATGTATGTTGTCTTAAATGTACAGATAAAAATTTGCCTATGGCTGAATCTGACACATTTACACAAAGTAACTGCAGTGAGTCTGTATTGTCACATGTTGTTCAGCATTGTTGAAAGAAAGAAAGAAAGAAGTCCCTACATTCTGATATATCTGGAGGTCTTTTGCAAGATAAAAGTAGAGAAATGTTACCAAATCAAGATCTGGGATGCTATAAAGTGATTAACTGGCCTTTTATCCAGCGTTATACTTTTTAAATCCACTGTAGCAGATAAAACTCTAGCGGTGTCCTCCTCTGTTTCATAAAGCTTGGTTTATGCTTGCCGCATGAACATTCTGCGCGGAAACGAGACGTGCGGAACCGGCCGAGACGCCTTCGAGCAGCGTTGATACTTTTTGCGGCTTGTCCCTGCTGAGTGCCAATATTCTTGACGACTGTAGGGGGCGGCGTAGGGCTCTACGGCATGCATACAACACTACAACATAGTAGAAGTAGTAATCACTGTTGTTTACAAGATGGTGACACCTGCTTAAAGAAAGCAGAACTTTTATGCTGTTTACTTAGAAAAAAAGACGAAAAAGGAGACTGTCCTCTCGTCCATTAAAACACAGTTGATCACAGTGATCTCTATCGGCCGAATCATAAAGATGTCTATTTACGAACCTCCGGCAATATGAGCTCTTGCCAGTCCGCGATGTTTTTCCGCGCGGGACCGTCCGCGTAGTTACAAATTTTCCTAGGTGCGCGGTGCGGAAATTTTGGGGAGAGGTGAGGCAGGCTGCGCGGAGAGGCGCGGTTACTGAAATGACGTAATTTGGCCGAGTGGAGCCGTGCGGTTCTCGCGGACGCGGCAAGCATAAACCAAGTTTAAGAAGATGCGGACGCGCACATCCTGACTCCTCATCTGACAGTGGCCCTGATGCTGAGTTGCGGGGGCGCGCATTACGTCACCCCCCACCCCCCCTCTTCATTCGCTGCGTGGGTCACCTCGCTGCCTCTGCATCCTGTTAGGCCAGTACGGACTCCTGTTAACACCACCATCCTTATTATCATCATCACCACCACCACCACAGACGTTAATCATTGTATCTTTTTCTAACGGAAACTGTTTGCGCTGGTGAGCGCGTGTTGTCCACCTTGCACTGGCAGAGAGTAACGAGGATGGCTGAAAGCGAGGCAGAAACGCCGAGCACACCGATCGAGTTTGAGAGTAAATATTTCGAGTTTGACGGAGTGCGGTTGCCGCCCTTCTGCAGAGGGAAGATGGATGACATCTCCAACTTCTCCCTGAGAAGTAGCGACATATGGATTGTCACCTACCCGAAATCAGGTAAACAAGCTTCTGCATGACTCCTACACAGTGCAAGGCGTGCGTGGTGGTTGTCTACTTTAACTAACTGATGTGATGGCAATGCTGCTTAGTTTATATTTAGCTGTTAAAGCTTAAAAACAAACAATGTACATAAATGCTTGGAATACTATTATTTCGTCAAGACTACGATTTACAATATAAGTTGTAAATCTGCTTCTATCTCTTATCTGGTTATATGGACATGTGCAGCAGAAAATGGTTTTAGAGTCCCCTGACAGGATTTTACCAGCCAGTCTGCAGGTTTTTTCATAATCACCTGCCAGCAAATGAATGAGTCAGACGATATAAATGGATTAAACCCAGGTTGCAATGCATTACCTCAGCCCACACAGTCTCTTCTGGTCCATAGCATCCAGTTCAGACACAGATGAGATGGGATGTGTTTACATCTTAAACTGTGCAGAGTGTGGGATGCAGACTGTTGGTAGGTATACTACGTCTGCACCAGGTTGGTCTGGTCATTCAATAGCTGTGGGTGGAGGAACTGTCAGTGCATGGGAACAAGGGAGGCAGATGATTGCTCTGCTGTATAACCTTGTTAGAGTGCAGGGCATCCACTAAGATATTTGAAGAAGAATCAACTGGAATCAGACCAAAATGTCTGCGGAGGCCTTCCTTCTGTGCCCCATAGTCTGTTAGAGAAATTGGTCTTTTGCTTGATGCAAAAGAGAAGATAGGAGGAAAAACAACGCTGGTACATTAACTGCTCTCAGTTCTCAGTTCACAACTACATTTACAAAATCCCAGGGTTTTCTGCCAAAATAAAAGTATCAACTCAATATGAGTCATCATGTGCTCAAAACCAAACAATGTATCCATCTCATAAACACAGCAAGTAAAGAACATTCACCACAGGACATTCGGTAGACACTACATCAAATAAATGAAGACACAGCATCCAGAGCCTATTGGTAACAGTTTAAATTTCAAAGTATTTCACAAAAAATACAGTGATAACATTGATATAAAGTGCTGAATGTAGATAACAAAATAAGTAAAATAAAACCAAAATGGAAAGCACATTATAGTATTTCACACATTCAGAATAGTGTACACTAGCTGACTGAATTTCTTCAGTATGACTGTTCTTAGTTGTTTCCATCGCCTTCCTTCTCATCCACCAACTCTCCCACAGATTCATTCTTCTCTGCCTCTCTGTATCTGTCCATCTTATGTAGATGCATTTGTTCCACCTTTGCACTCTAAACTGACTTTTGTCATGCCCAGTTGGTTGCATTGTGTATGTTGAATTTTGAGTTGTGTGTAAAAGATGACAGCTTTGTTTTAGTTAGGGGTGCGTATTGGCAAGAATCTGGTGATTCTATATGCATCACAATAGAGGGGTGAAGAGTATGATATATTGTGATACCATGAGTAAGACTATATTATGATTTTTAAAACTGAATTTAACAAAAAAAAACTTTCAGGCTCAGGATAACATAAGCCATTCTAATTAAGCTTAATCGAAAAAGAAGGTTTTAAGCCTAATCTTAAACATAGACAGGGTGTCTGCCTCACAGACTAAAACTGGGACCTGATTCCACAGGAGGGGAGCCTGATATCTGCGTCCCATTCTACTTTTAGAAATCCTAGGGACCACCCTTAAACCTGCAGTCTGAGAGCAAAGTGCTTTGTTAGGAACATATGGAACTATCAGATCTCTTATGTATGATGGAGCTTGATTATTAGGGGCTACATACGTAAGGAGGAGGATATTAAACTATTCTGGATTTGACACGGAGCCAATAAAGAGAAGCTAAAATAGGAAAAATGCCATCTTTGTTTTTAATATTACTAAGAACTCTTGCTGCAGGATTTTGGATAAACTGAAGGCTTTTAATTATATTTTGTGCACTTCCTGATAGTAAAGAATTATAGTGGTCCAGACTTGAAGTAACAAATGTATGGTCTAGTTTTTCAGCATCACTCCTGGACAAGATGCTTCCAATTGTAGAAATATTCTGGAGGTATATAGGATTTGAATGTCATATCTTTGTCAAAAATTAAACCAATGTTCTTTACACTATTACCAGAGGCCAATTTAATGCTATTGACACAAAGTGATTAACTAAAAAGTTTATTTTTTACACCTTCTGGTCCAAAAATAACTTCTGTCTTGTCTGAATTTAAAAGCCGAAAGTTTAAAGTCATTCAGTGTTTTGTGTCTTCGAGACATGTCAGTTAACAATCTAATTTATTGGATTAATCAGGATTTAAGGATAAATATAGTTGTGTATGATTGGCATAACTGTGGAAATGTCTCCCATGTTGTCTAATTATTTTACCAATTGGAAGCATCTGTATATATAGTAAAAAGAATAGGTCCAAGCACAGAATCATGTGGTACTCCACAAGTAACCCTTGAGTGTGAAGAAGATTTATCATTTACATGAACAAACTGGAATCTTTCAGACAAATATGATTTAAACCATCTTAGTGCTGTTCCCTTGATCCCTGCAACTGGATCAAGCCTTTCTAAGAGAATATTATGATCAACTGAGATCTAACAAGACCAGAACAGTCACAAATACATTATCTGAGGCCATGAGAATATCATTAGTAACTTTTCTTAGGGCTTTTTCAATGCTGTGATGAGCTCTAAAACCTGACCGAAATTCTTCATACAGGTCATTACTGTTTAGATTCTCCCTTACTAGATTAGCCATTGTTTTAGCATTGTCTGATAAAGTTCTACTATAATTGTTCCTTTAGATTTTTGAAGGTCAGTTCAAGTAAATTCAAAAGTTATCAAAATGGTGCTACTTCCTTACACTCAATGCTTTATGTCAGTACAAGGTCCAAAGTGTGCTGACTCATTATATATCGGTGTATAAATATTTTCATAGATCCCTAGTTTCAGTTTTGCAGCCAATGTTTACAGTTTTCTTATCCAAGTGTGAAATGTGTTTAGTGACTGAAAATGAGTTTACACACAAAAAATGCTGGGTTAATTTTTTAACCCAAATGCTGGGTTGGACCTGTTGGGTCACATTATGGGTTATTTTAATATAGTAGGGTATTCTGTCAACCCAATTTGGGAAGTTATTTCTATTGGGTGTTTAGTTATTAGCTGTTGGGTTAAAAAGAATCAGGGAAAGAACTTAAACATGCATGATACTGGCCATTGAGGAATGACTTTGGACACAACCAAGATCCCTTTGTATCCTCTTAGACCACTCTAACATAGTTTTGTTAATGTCATTTTATCTATGAATAGCTGATTTACAAAAACATTAGTCAAAGCAGAGAAAAACAATACATACAAAGATTTAAAGAAAACTGGTTGGTTGTCTGCAGTGCTCTGATTGGAGTCTAAATGCTGAGTAGGTCACATAAATATGGAAGCATGAGATTATCTTCAGACTTTAAAGGCCAGCAATAAAAGCTGAAAAGGAACAGTAAACCAATCAAGAGGAGCAAAAACTTATTTTATCTGTTTGTGTTTATTAATGTTACAAGACAACTCGCTCCCCATCCCAATTTGTAGGCAGTGGAGAGAAGGATGGCTCAGACCAGGATGGCCGGTACACAAAAGCAGTAAACATGTCCACTGTAAATTAGTAGATCTCTTCAAATGTCTCATAGTTGTATTTCTCACATCCTTTATAATATTTCTAAGAATGCCTCTGGTTTGTTGTGTTTCACCCATCTGTTATTTTACTGGATCTACAGTATGTTTGTCGCCATACATTAGTACTATTGATCTGGACTTTTTTGCACAAAAGTTGAAAAGGCTTTAACTCTATTAATATATTCGACTGCTCTGATCCAGTATTAGTGTGAGAATACTGTATAAAAGCCCAGAAATAAAAACCAGTTCTCCATTATACAATCCAATGGAGACAGAGAGTTCTAAGAAATTATATCCAAGCTGTTTTTCTCAGTCTCGGCGATTAGTGAAGTCTATCTAGGTCACCATATCTAGAGTGCAAATTATTCTAAGAAGAGATTCCAAAAAAAACTTTCATAAGCTTGACAAATCTGGGTTGCAGTTCAAGACATTCCGATGGTTGCTTGGACATAACTTGTCAACCTCAGATTTTTTTCTCTGTTATACTTATGTGATGACATTGTTTGTTTAACCAATCTTCAAGGTTCGTGTGTATTTGTCACTTTGTTAAGAGTCACTTGTGCCGTTGATGCGCTTGGCAAGGGGCCTGCCTTATATCTTGTCCTCGAGATAGAGAACACATGACAAAACCCATGTTCAGAACACTGCAACACTTTCTGTAATGCAAACTGCTCACTTATGACTGTCTTCGCTACTAGGAAAACCAATATTTTGTAACAAAAGGAAAACGGAGAGTACTGTAAGTTTAGTTTAAAATACCTGATGCACAAACATTTAGTGTGTAATATATCAGAATAACGACCGACTCATAATATCTCATGTGCATCGGGCTGCACAGTGGCACAATTTGTTGGACCAAGAAGGCAAGGGTTCAAATCCCAGCCTGGGGTCTTTCTGCATGGAGTTTGGATGTTCTCCCTGTGCATGTGTGGGTTCTTTCCAGTCACTCTTCTTCTCACAGTCCAAAAACATGACTGTTCAGCAACTTGTTCTCTCTAAATTGTCCTTAGGTTTGAGTATGTGCGTGTATGGTTGTTTGTCCTGACTGTCTTTATAGCCCCTTTTCCACTAGGGTCAGCACATTCTGGAATGGGTCAGTTCAGCTCCGATGTGCTGCTTTTCCATTACCTTTGTCTGGGCCGAAACAACCCCTTTTTTTTGGACTACCTCTGCCTTGGTTCAAAGCGTGCTGATAGGTCTGATAGGAGTGATGTAATTCTCTCCTGCCTAGCAGGGGTAGCCACTGATTGGCCTGGCATTGTTTGTTTGAAGTGATGTCCCAGAATGGTAAAGAACGACTTCTAGCAAGTTCAAAACATTACTGAAAGAAACTAAAGAAATAAAAGTGCGAAAAACAGGCATTAGAATACAAACACGACTGTCCTGTCCAGGGTTTACATCCCTCTTGCACAATGACCGCTGGAGATAGGCACCAGCACCCCCCTTGACCATTCAAGGATAAGTGCCATAGATGATAGATGGATGACTCACTTGAAATATATGACACAGTGCTATAAAATATGTGGACCTTTCTCTTGATTTTTGTCTCACCTAAATGCTCAAGATTATTAAACTGATTTTGATATTAGACAAAGATAACATAAGTTAATACAAAGGCAGTTTATAAATTAGGATTTCATAAATTTTTTCACCCCGACAACAACCAGATCTGCCAAATAAAGTGCAACTTACCCCAAAATCAGCTTTTTTTGCCAATAAACTATAAATGAGTGTCTAGTGCTGTGTACATGTCTGGTCATTATTTTTGATATTTTAATTCATTTTAATAAAATTAGTTTTGTACCAATAAACTGTTATTGCAGTGCCCACTTCTGCTTAAAAATGTACACTGCACTTGAATTTGAATCAAAGTTTTCTTCCGGCTCAGCCTGGCTTGGATTTGTGATGACAGTGTCCTGCCGCTGTGCAGCCAAAAAGAAGCTCGGTCTCAGCCACACCTCCGTAGCAAGTTGGCAACTTGAGCAATAACCTCGAAATGATATGTCTCAGTGCTGCTCGCCTCATTCACAGAACCTTCCTTTGGTCTGTTCCTGCTGAACGAGGTTGAGAGAAAATTTCAATCTTGTAATCACTGTCTTTGTGGAAATGGAGCTTGTGTTGCTATTGCTTTGCATCTTTCTGGTTGTCTGTGTGTGTATAGAAGCTGCAGGCAGTCATGTCAGTTCACAGCTTAGACCACGCCAGCCCTCGTCGTCCGTGTACTGTGAGGCAGAGCCTCATTTTGAGGCAATTTTCAAATACAAAATGTGGGTGCATTTTGACTCTGGTAGGTACAGTTGCTGAGAAATGCAAACAACATTTACATTTTCAGAAAACAAATTAACAAATAGAAAAGCACAATAAACTTTTCAGGAAACAAATTAACAATTAATTATTTGTGGTTTTGTTGCCACTTTCTACTTTGTTGTAGCTACAGTCATGATTTCTTTCTGCACAGATGTCACAGTATTTTTAGCATCAGATACAGCCCCGGATTGGCTAATAGGGAGCATTGGGACATCTCCCGGTGGGCCCGTCTGATATTTAGGCCGCAAGGGCCAGTTCTATGGCAAGCAAAGTTGTACTATTTTGTCAAATGTGCAACTAGGCAAAAAAGATGTGCTAGAAAAAGTATTTCTAAATTATTTTGACAAAATTTCAAACTTGTAGGGGGGTGTGTTTAATTAGTTCCTGCGTAGTTGCATACTGTTTGGCATTCACAACAGTGGATATCAAGGATACAGAGTTTTTACCAAAACGGCTTGCCATGCTGGGCCGCTTCACAGTGGCCAGCTGGCAACCCTTTTTTTCTTTATTTGTTTGGTGCACCTTGACATTAAACGTCAGAACATCAGCAGTGTTTGAAAAGTGAAATAGCAAGGGTGGCTTGGAGTGGACTATGATTGCATAGAGGAAAGCTCAAACAGACGGCCATTTTTGCTTGTGCAAAAATGAACACCAAAACAGGATCATGGTTTGTGACAGCTAACGAGGACAATTAAACAATTTAAACTATCCCTGCAAACCACCAAATTATTAAACAGCTAAACCCTCCACCTGCCTCGATATCTTACTCACACCTTTTTTTAAAGAAAGTTCTCCCTGTCATTAAGTCCGATCTGATTCAAATAGTTAACTCATCCCTCCAGTCAGGTGTCTTCCCCCAGGTCCTCAAAACAGCAGTTATCAAACCCCTATTAAACAATAACAACCTAGATCTATAATTCTCAAACTGTGGTACGTGTACCACCAGTGGTACTCAAACTCTCCAAAGTAGTACTTGGAGGAAAGTTATGATTTTTTTGAAGAATTTCTTTTTTAAATGTATAATTCACGCACAGTATGGCTGTGGCTGGCAACAATTACCAATAAGCAATCCTTTTTAGGAGTAAATAAAACTCCTTTAATTGTCTATAGTTAAAAGGGTAAGCCTTCTCTACAGTATGTTTAGGTTGGTCGTGATTGTGGTACTTGGAGAGCTCGACATTTTCTCAGGTGGTACCCACTGTAAAAAGTTTGAGGAATACTGACCTATATAATACATTGATGCAGAATTACAGGCCAATCTGTAATCTCCAATTCATCAGTAAGATTATTGAAAAAGCTGTATCTCAACAATTGAATACATTCCTGACAATAAACGACTCCTTAGATAATTTTCAGTGTGGTTTCCGTGCCAATCACAGCACTGAGACTTCCCATCGTCAAAGTTTTCAATGATATCCGCATAAATACAGACAGTGGCAGAACCTCAGTTCTGGTTCTGTTGGACCTCAGTGTAGCGTTTGACACTGTTGATCATGAAATGTTACTGCAACGGCTGGAGAGCTGGGTCGGACTCACTGGTACTGCACTTCAATGGTTTGAGTCTTACCTTAAGAATAGTAAGTTCTTTGTGTCCTTCGGAAATGTCTCATCAGAAAAAATACAGAAATCACATGTGACGTCCCCCAGGGCTTCATTCTGGTACCCCTCCTTTTCAATATTTATATGCTCCCACTCCCACAGGGGACAGAGAACTTGAGGTGACTGGTTTGATTTGAGAAACGTGGAAGACTGGGTGAGTACGGAGATGGGATGGAATCTTGATTTTGACAGCTGTCGGACTGATGACCTTTTTAATGGGGAAGGAACTGGGGAGCGAGTTTTCTGGGGTGGTGTTTGAGAGCGAAGTCTTTTGAGGAGAGCCATACCTGTTGTCCTGGTGAGTAAGTGGGTGCTGGTCTCCTCTTCTTGTCCGCCAAACGTTTGTTCTTAGCAGAAGTGCGTTGAAGGGCGGCATGGGCTTGGTTTCCAGACACGTCTGATGGGACATAGACGAGCACGGACCGATGGCACCACTGGGTTGGGGAAGGTAGTTGGGAGCAGAGGAAGTTGGTAGCCGAGTGAGATTTCAAAGGGTGAGAAACCGGTTGCAGAGGACACATGGAAGTTATGAGAGTACTCAACCCAGGGAAGACGGATGGACCAGGTAAGAGGGTTCTTGCTGCATAGACAGTGTTTTTGATTTCCTGGTTTAACCTTTCGCACTCACTGTTTGACTGAGGATGATAACCGGAGGTGAGGTTGGAGGTGGCACCCAGGGCTGAAAAAAACTGTTTCCAGACGGTTGACGTGAATTTTGGACCTCTGTCGGAGACTGTTTCTGAGGGAATTCCATGGAGTTTGAAGATGTGAAGGAGTTGATGGACGGTTTCTGTGGATGAAGGAAGCTAGGAGAGAGGAACAAGGGGACAGGCTTTAGAAAAGTGGTCTACAATGGTTAGAATTACTGTTTTACCTTTAGGTGGTTGGAGTCCGGTGATGAAATCTAGGGCTATGTGAGACCAGGGTCGAGTGGGTGTAGAAAGAGGTTGGAGAAGACCAGCAGGAGGTTTATGGGTTGTCTTGTCTTGACTGCAAATATGACAGGCTGAAACCTACTCGGCGACATCTTTGCTGAGGGATGGCCAGCAGAAGTACCTTCTAAGAAGGGCGATGATGCAGCTAGTTCTGGGGTGACAAGAGAATTTTGCCGTCTGAGCCCAGTGGATGGCACATACAGACGGCCTGGAGGTCCCCCACCTGGGTCGGGTTCATTCTGCAGTGCGTTCTGGATGGATCTTTCGATGTCCCAGGTGAGGGAACCGATAGAACGGGAGGGTGAGAGTATGGTGGTGTCTGAGAAGTGTTTTCATCGGGCTGGTGGATCCTGGAGAGAGCATCTGGTTACTTGTTCTTTGAACCGGGTCGGTAGGAGATGTTGAGGTTAAAGCGGGAGAAGAAGAGGGACCAGCGGAACTGTCTGGGATTCAGTCTCTTGGCAAATTGAAGGTATGAAATGTAGGGCTGGACGTTATAGAAAAAAAGCATATCGATTAAAAAACTAGTCATATTGATCGATATCAATATTTATTGATAAAGAATCACATAATGTAAAATATATATATTTTAAGTGCCTGCCCAGTCATTTTGTTATTCTTCAATGAACTAATTTTACCTTAGAATTAAATTAATTAAATTTTCAACATTTCTTTTTATCATAAGTTTGTAAGACAGAAACAAACCAAGAGACTTGAGTAACATAAGTAAATACAAAGAAATGTAAAATTATTAACGATTATATTATATATTTTTTTTAATCGTGTTAGTAATTTAAACTAAAGGCTTATTTTTATGCTTTTTAATCTTTTAAACATTTTATGACACTTATAATATTAATGGCTGAAACCCTTGGTTTAGTTTCTCAATAAAGCTTATTCAAATTCACTTCAGCTCTTCAGCTGTAGGCTAAAGCTAACAAGCAACTCCCCAGTGTTGATGGGCTCCAACACTGCAGCTCAGTCACTGAGAGCCGAAGCCAGCAGGTCTATCCAACCCCTGTTGTGTTTTTTAAAGGGTTTTTTCGCTTCTGAGGACCGGGAGAAGAACTGAGGGGAGATTTTAACAGCCACAGATGTTAGCAACTCAACGCGACCTGGGAACGTCCTCCGCTGCTGCCTTGTTGTGATGTCTGAGCGCGGCGATATTACAGAAATGGTTCACTTAAAGACTATTAAAAAATTCTGTTTCAGCTCAAATCATTTCATCCTTTTGTTGGTTTGAAAGGAGAGAGGGTGGCTGACATAGCTGCATGGGTCATTGTTAATGATTCGTCTGGAGTAAGTAATGATTGTTGTATCAAGCTGCCTGATAGGATATAATGAGATGAATGAGGGAAAACTTTTTTTCTATCTAACTTTTTTATCGACCCCTTTCTTTTTTCTATCGCACCACACGTCTATCGATTGATATATATTGCTATTGAATTATCGTCCAGCCCTAACGAAAGGTTCTTATGATCAGTCCAGACGATGACGGGAATCTCTGTACCCTCCAGCCAGTGACGCCACTCCTCCAGAGCCATCTTGATAGCCAGGAGTTCTCGGTCCCCGATGTCGTAATTTCTCTCCGCTGGCGACAATCTCCTGGAGAGGAAAGCAAAGGATGGGAACATCTGGGAAAGGATGGGACCTACTGCTGTGTCAGTTGCGTCAACTTCTAGGATGAATTGTTGTTTTGGGTCCGGTTGTGTGAGTATGGGAGCTTGGACAAAGGCTTCTTTAAGACGCTGGAAAGCTTGATTAGCCTCTGTGGTCCAGTGAAAGGTTTTCTTTGAGGAAGTAAGGGAGTTTAATGGCTCGTTTTTTGTTTCCTTTAACAAAGAGAGTGGTGGAAATTGAAAATTTATTAGAATTATGTCACTCCGCCAGGACCCCTACTTTCACTGGCGGAGGGACTCTTTTGGGCGAACAAGGCAGTGAGAAATAAAGTGTTGTGGGCAGCCAAAATATAGACAGCAATTGTTATTTATGCATCGTTGTCTTTCACGGGGACTGAGACGAGCTCGACCAATCTGCATGGGCTCTGGGGAAATCTCTCTTGGGGTGGAAAAACGCAATGGGGTTGGAAGATTTGGCTCTGGTTTCTTGAGAACTGGATTTGAAAACCTAGGCTTAAATCGTTCTCTGGAACATCGATCTATTTTGATTGCTAAAGCAATTAGGTCATCCAGGGTCTCAGGTTCATCACGAGTTGCAAGTTCATCTTTTATTTTATCATTTAGTGCGTGATAAAACACTCCTTTAAGGGCAGGATCGTTCCACCCGGACTCTTCTGCCAGAGTCCGGAAGTCAACGGCAAATTCAGCTACAGGTAGATTTCCTTGCCGGGTAATCCATAGTATACGAGCTGACTCTTCTTCGTTTTGTATGGGAGAGAAGGTGAGATTGAATATGTCAAGGAAATCGCTAAAGGTTGTATTCTCTACAGTATCAGGTTTGAAGAAGGCCTCCGCCCATCTAAGAGTCTTTCCGCAAAGAAGACCAATGATGTAACTAATTTTCTGTGAGTCGGTGGAAAACGTACGGGGGGGAACGATGGCGACCTAGGAGCGTTCCTTGCTGGGACACTGCGTTCTGAAGTTGGGCTGCAGAGTCCGGTTGGCCAGATTGTTCTGTCATGTTTGTTGGTGTTTGGACTCAAAGGCAGCCATAAAATCAGAATGGACACTGTAAGGATGGATTTTAATAAAAGGTATTTATTACAAGAAGTTTTTTTGTTTTCAGTTCTTGATGGAACTCCAAGAAACGGGGCCAGGACGAGAAGGAATACTGGAGCAGAAGCAGAAAGGTTAGCTGAGGTAAGATGAAGGTGAGTTGATACTGGGATAACTTTGGTACTCACTGGTGATGATATTCAGGGTTCTTGGGGAGGAAGTTCTTAGGATCCTATCTGGACGGTTGGTTTGGATTGATAGAGGTTCTGACTGTGTGTGTGTAGGTGGAGCGGTCAGACGGACAGGCGGACAAGGACAGATGAACCAGTGGAGGAGACAGTGGAGAGGCTGACCAGGAGGAGATCCAAGGCTGAAGGTAAGTGGGTTCCAGGGGACTTTCCGACGGAGTGTAGACAGAAGGAAGAAACCGAGGAGGACGAAGGAGAATGGATCTGAATCACGCTTGCAGCGAAAACAATCTGGCGTCAGCTTGCAGCTCCTGTCCCTCTTTTGAAGCTGGAGCTTGATGAGGTCCAACGAGCTGCACCTGTCGCCAATCAGCCACACCCTTGCAGAGAAGGTGAGGAAAACAACACACAGCCGCAAAAATACCAACACAGAGCAGAATCCTAACAAGATGACACTCAGCTATACATTAAATTATCACCAGGTCACTTTGATTCTATCCATACTTTAAATGAATGCATTGAACAAATCAACAACTGGATGTCCCACAACGTTCTCCAGTTAAACAGAAAAAAAACGGAAGTAATTATTTTTGGGCCTTAGGAGGAACGATCAAGAGTCAGCACACAGCTTCAGCTAATACAACTAATAATCTACGTGTAATAATGGACTCAGACTTGAACCTCCAGGGTCACATGAAGGCAATACCAAGGTCAGCCTTCTATCACCTGAATAACATCTCTATGATTCAAGGACTAATGTCACAGAAGGACCTTGCAAAACTGATTCATGCGTTCATCTTTAGTCGGATTGATTACTGCAACAGTGTCCTCACAGGTCTACCTAAAAAAATCAATCAGACAACTGCAGCTGATCCAGAATCCTGCAGCCGTGTCCTCACTAGAACCAGGAAAGTAGAATACATCAGTCCAGTTCTAAAGTCCTTACAACGACTTCCTGTAGCTCAGAGAACATCCCCAGAATGTGGAAGTGCAGCATCTCAGGGAAGAGCGGACGAGCAGGTGAACAGGTGAAAGCCACACGCCGCCACTATCAGAAGTACAGGCGAAAAAATGTTGCGGATCTCTGCAGAGCGATCTCCTCATTTACTAAACCCTTCATACCTCACTTTTAGTTGCTACTAACAGATAAAAATAAACTGCATTTGGTTATGATGAGCATGGAACATACACTTTAACCGCCCCCTGAGCCTGCAGCTACTGTAGCCTTTCAGCACTACTGAACTGCTCCAAAAACAGGCAGATTCTTAATAAACTGACTCTAAAAATGAACTTTTACGGTCTACTTTCTTACTTAAAAATATATTAAAACTGCTTTTTGTGACAATTTAATAGTAGTATGAATGAAATGTATTTCAGCTCTCACCTTCTCCATTTACTGCTAATAGTAGCCTATGTGTTGTGGGATACCTCGCTGGCTGAAGTCCACAGAAGAACGCTTTGATGTATCCTAGATGATATGGGCAGAGCGAGAACATAGCCAGGAACTTGAGCACTTACCTTGATACTGAATTGGAACAGTACATGGGCCACTGTCAACGTTTCTCAAGTATGCAAAGACACAAGTCCACATAAGGCATAAACTACGTAGCAACGCCAAACTTGAATCACTTCCAGCATTTAGAACAATCCCTTTCCACTAAGAACTGACTTGTTAATTTGTTTTGGGATTTGTATTAGTGTTTGACACTTGTATATTTGTCTTGGCACTTGTAAAAGGCTGATGTATAAAATAAAGGCTTAGCCAATAGCGATGGTTGATTCCAATTCAAGTACAGCATAAACTTTTAAACTTAGCAGGGCGCCACACTAACAGCTTTTGGTAGAAAATTTATATTTTTATTAAAATGTGCTAAAATACAAAAATGATGACCAGAGATGTAGACAGCATTATTTGATACTCATCTATACAGTTTATCAGTAAAATAATGGTGATTTAGGGGTAAGTTGCACTTTAAACACAAATTCCAAAAATCGTAAAAACTCCAGTGTTTTCTGTCAAAATAAACTTTCACCTCAAAATCAGTCATTGTGTATGTAACACCAAATAATGTGTTCAGCTCATACACACAGCTAGTAAAAAAAAACTTTCACCACAGAACGTTCATTAGACAATACATTACATAAGTGAAGACACAGCATCCAGAGCATGTGCTTAACAGTAATGAGTATTTAAAAAAATCACAGTAATAAGATATATAGTGCTGAATAACACAAAATTAATACAAATAAAACCACCAAAACGGAAAGCAAATTATTGTAACTCACAGATTAAGAATAGCTGGCTCAATTTTGGAAGATTTTTATTCAGTAAGACTGTTCGCTCTTCCTCATCCACCCCCTCTCACATGGACTCTTCCTCTTGTCCATCCTTGTATGTGCCCGTCCATTATAGATGCATATGTACCACCTGTGCACTCTGAAAAATAAAATGTGAATAACTGCAGGGAAGAAGTCCAGAGGTGAGAGAGTCTTTAAGAGGAAATCTACTCAGGCAAGACTTACTTGATAGATGGTCGATTGAATGGGCTATGTGTACAAGATTTCTAGAGGAACTTCCTTATGAGTTCCAGGTGACATAAGGTGGTGGAACCCAAGAGTTAGGACTAAGCATGGAGAGCAAGCAGGAAGAGCATAGCAATGGAGCATGGATCATGGAGGAATATGGAGCTTGAAGGTTGTCAGTCTTGGAAAGAAAACCAGGGCTCACAGTAAAGCTGGAGAACTGATTACGAGGAGATTGCATCAAGTAAACCTTGGAGGAGCACAGGAGCATATTAACAGATTTTTCACAGAAGGTAGCGCACAACTATAAACTCTTGAAATCACATGGCGTGATAAGAGGTTTATCAAGACGGTTCAACACTTAGGTAAAAAGGATCTAACAGCCAGTTCCTTATATCCAGCCTTTGATGAGCTTCAATGAGCTTCACCTGTGTAGACTGTAGGGAGCTGGCTCCACCCCGTTCTTGATGGACAGGTCCTCAGCTCAAACAGGATCTCTGGTGGAATTATCCAGAAATGTGGAAGAAAATGCAGGAAGACAGAGACAAAAAACAGACAAACATATTAGACTCCTAACCGTATTAAATAATCTTTATTTGTATGACTTTAATTTTTCTATATATATTAAATTCAATTCACTTTTATTTATATAGCGGCAATTCACAACAAATGTAATCTCAAGGCACTCTACAACAAAAGTAATTTCAATGCAATTAAACAAACATTCCAGTTTTCTCTGTATGGAATCCCAGCAGATTGTGTTGAGTCATCGTCGTAAGGTTGTGCCCGGATCATGCAGACTCTAACAACAGCAATTCCTCAGCAGTCTCATACTGCGCAAGCATGTAGCTACAGGGGAGAGAAGACAGAGAACAGACAGCATAGAGGATGCTCGGTCACTTAGAGCATCATCTGGGCAGATGCTCTTCATCCAGCAGGGGGCATTATACTTGAGCAGGATACCAGACTGGGTGGAGGTTCTATGTGGAGAAAAACACTGAGAGAAAATAAAGTTAACAATCGGAAAAGCAGCATAAATATATATCTGAAGAATAGTTGAACTGAAAATAAGAAGAGTGAAGAAAAGTGGCTCAGGATAACCTAAGCCATTCCAACTATAAGCTTTATTTAAAGGGAAAGTTTTAAGTCTTGTCTTTAAAATAGACAGAGTATCTGCCTCACAGACTAAAACTGGGTACTGGTTCCACAGAAGAGGAGCCTGATAACTAAAAGATTGTACCCATTCTACTTTTAGAAATCCTAGGAACTACTAGTAGACCTGCATTCTGAGAATGAAGTGCTCTGTAAGGAACATATGGAACAATCAGATCTCTAATGTACGATGAAGCTTGATTATGAAGGGATTTATACGTAAGGAGGAGGATCTTAAACTCTATTCTGCATTTAAAAGGGAGCTAATTGAGAGAAGCTAAAACAGGAGAAATGTTATCTTTTTTTTATATATTGATCAGAACTCTTGCTGCAGTATTTTGGATCAACTGAAGGCTTATAATTGCATTTTGTGGAATTCTTTATAATTAGCAATTACTGTGGTCCAGCCTTGAAGTAACAAATGCATAGACTAGTTTCTCAGCATCACTACTGGAAAGGATGTTTCTAATTTTAGCAATATTCTGGAGGTGAAAGAAAGAAATCTCGGAAACCTGTTGAATATGGGATTTAAATGTCATGTTTTGGTCAAAAAATTATACAGATTTCTTTACATTATTACCAGTGGCCAAATTAATGCCATAGTTTCCTATATTATATTATATACAACATTGCACCGGTTCATTGGGATTTCTGGGATCTCAATCAGGTTCAGCTTTGGAACTTTTCTAGTTCAGGGATTCATCTTGATTCTTAAGCTTTTCAGCCATTCTGTTGTAGATTTGTTGCTGTGATTGGGGTCAGTGTCCCCTTCCTGTGATTGACACTTTGCATGCAACTTAAATTCACTTCAAAAAACCTGTAAATTCAAGCGTGTATAGAAAACTATTAAAACTAGGGCTGGGCGATATAAGTTAAATTAATATCATGGTATATTGAGCATTTCACCTCAATAGCGATAAGTGAACGATAATAAGGACTACATAGTACCTGGGTGGGCAGAGCTGTTGAGCTAGAAGTGCTCTGCAGCTCCGTTGCTGCAGTAACAAACATACGTGTTCCACTTTAGCGTCTAAGTATCCAATAACACCATAAAAAGTCTCTTTATTTGTCGCTAGTCACATTTTTCTGAAAAACAGTCGATAAACGAGCTTAAACTCTTGCTAAATAAAGCCACATATTAGCTGCGTTAGTTGGGTATTATTGCCTCTGTGTGTCACATGACTGTGCATAGTCACGTGACTCAAGGCAACGCTGATTTCTTAAAGAGGCAGGAGCACCGCTAAACTAAAACCCATGTATCTGCCATGACATTACAAATAAAGCAGAATGAGGGTATAGGCTTTAATTTGATTTAGTTTCTCTGAACTGTTTTACCAGACTTCCCTGTCTAAGGCACCCATCAGGTTGAACATACATAGTTACAAGTCATTACATGGCAGCCTTTGGATATCAGTCCTGAGCAATAGATGATTACTGAAACAGTATCTGTATGAATGGTAGATAATTAATTTAGGGGCTTATAGCAGGCACCTATCTTTAGTCTCTTATCTTATGAACTGCTGGACTTAAGCAGTTCTTCCCACATTAATCTTCCTGAGATTTAAATTTCCTTTTATCATATCATGTGCTTTGCACATAAGGTCACAGCAAACCCATTTAACCTTTGAAATAAGTCTGACTTCACGTATAGATCTTAAGATTATATTTGCTGTGTTGCAAAAAATATATAAATAAACAGCAATGTTCAAAGTTTATGTTTTTGAATGCTCTGTTTAGTTCAAAGTCTAGAAAGAATTTGAGCTGTTTGCAGGATTTTGTTCAACCAAATTCTGCTGTATCCAACCGCCCAGCAGATCCCTGGAAAAGACATCCAGGATCCCTACATGACACGTGGCATATACTTCTTGTTGCCAGACTATGAGGAACTCCCTGCTGAACTCAAGTGGATTCTAAGCATTAATAGAGGGGTGGGGTGTGTGTAGGGGGATCTTTTGGCTGTAGCCAGGTTCTCTCACCAAGCCTGGCTTCAGGAAGTCATCCCATCTTCCCAGTGAAGGCAAGATTCACAAAATATTGTGGTTTTTTATCTTTTAGATCTTTAACTTATTCTTTTTCTGACCCCAGCAACATAAAAAAAAAAAAAACTTGCCATGGGAGACCCTACCAGGGAGCAACAGCATAGCCCCCAGGATCCCATTAGTAGGCAAACCACTCTCCCATGTTAAGATGGGAATTCTGGGGGTTTGAGTAACCGTTTGTTGTTCACTCATTCATTCAATATATTCGAACAATAAAGTCATAGTAAAAAGAGAGCACACCTTTAAACTCTAAGGTTTTAAATATAATTGTTTTACACATGTAGGGTTATGCAGTGTACTTTTTTAAACAAATGTTTCCATTTTGGCTTGATCTTTGTTCAATAAATAATTAGTAGGGACCATGCCACAGAAATCTGAATTTAAAATGTTTAATGAAGGAAGGGGATTAAGTGATGAAACTCCTGGGGATGTGCTAATTGAGGCCTTTGAAACTAATAAGACAGATGTTGAATGCTAGCTGGGTTAAGTTTGTATGTAAATTGCTAAGTAAAAGAAATGTGTTTGAGGTGTGTTCCTGCTCCTGCACCTCAGCTAAAACAGTAACTCGATATGGTGAAAAGTTTTTACCTTTGAAGTCATATTTGAATAGTTTTAGAAATTGTGAAAAGGTCTGATCTTTTAAAGTGAGTGCCTTGTCTTAATATCATTGTTCTTGTTTTTGTTTCTCCACATGTAGGAACCAGTCTTCTGCAGGAAGTTGTCTTTCTAGTGAGTCAGGGAGCGGATCCTGATGAGATTGGCCTAATGAACATTGATGAGCAGCTACCTGTCATAGAATATCCTCAACCTGGGTTGGATGTTATACAGGTACAACATCTGATTAGCATTCACTGAGAACCTTTTTTCAGGTTAGAATTTATTGACGGTCAAATGCTAGCAAGGTAACATGCGCATGCAAATATAAGTTTGGGTCAAAGGATACTCCAAGATTATGGACCGAGCGCTTCACATACTGAGCAAAAGGCCCAAGAACAATTTTTGGGACAAATTTGTCTGGGGCGCTAATTTAAATCTGAATCTTAAATGAATCTTGAGGTTTTAAAAGAAATAAAAAGCTGAATATTATCAGCATAACAGTGATAAAAATATATTTAAAAGAACATAAAAGTTGATAAAGTGGAAGGAGATATAAGGTAAATAATAACAAGCCTAAGATAGAACCTTGTGGGACAAAATAGAGAAGAGGTAAGGAAGACATTGGCACCTGCCATACAAAATGATCTCTCCAATAAGTAAGAGGAGAACCACTTCAGCACAGAGCACGATACCCCCAGCCAGTATTTTAACCTGTCAAGCAAGACCTGATGATCGACTGTGTCGAAAGCTGACGTCAAATCCAGCAATTGAAGGACAGAGCAGTGACCAGAGTCACTCTGCATAATATTGTCACTTGAAACCCCAAGAAGAAGTGTCTCGGTGGAGTGTACCTTACGAAATCCAGACTGATATTGGTCAAGTATATGGTATTTATTCAAAACCGCTGTAAGTTGTTTGACTGCAAACTTCTCTAACTTTCTGAGACAAATGACAGTTTTGAAATGGGTCTGTAACTGCATGGCAAAGAGGGATCTAGGTTTGGTTTGTTAAAGGAGACATATTATGACTATTTTTCCACTATTTAAAATTGGTCTATGAGTTCAAAAAAACATGTTTCTAAGGTTGTTTGCTGGAAAAAGGGGTGTGGGAAACCATTTCTACCAACCTCTATTACCCTCTGTTTCAGCCCCTTTCAGATTGTGCTGTTTCTGCCGCTCAATACATTTTACATGAGCTGCTGTTAACTTGGCCACGGCTAAAGCTTCTAGAATCTTTGATCACACCCCACTCATTGACTGTTACCACTAAGGGCGAAAGTTACGGACATGGGGGCAGTAGTTCAACCATACAAAAAAAGAAAGTAGTTCAACCATACATGTTTGAACCAGAACCTGCTCCCAAAAGAGGGGAGTGTCCTGAAGAACCCGAGACTCAGAGAATTCAGCAAGCTACTTCTGAATGGTCATTGAAAAAAATGACTTTAAGTAAAAATAACATATTTAACTGCTTACCTGGCACTCCTATATCTTCCTCTAAACAAGGTATGATCGCTTCCTGAAACTTTCCAGCTCGATCTAGCTGACTCCAGTTCTCTAGCACCACAGAGATCCTGCTTTTTGAGCTCCGTGCGGCTGCACGTCCTCAGTCTTCCCTTGGTTTGGAGTAACTCCGTTCGGCAGCTCATCTGCCGTCTTCCGGCCGGAGTAGCCCTAGGAACTAACAGTAGACCTGTAGCCTTAGAACTATGTGTTCTGTTAGGAACACATGGAAAAATCAGATCTTTGATGTATGATGGAGATTTATTATTAAGGGCTTTATATATAAGGAGGAGGATCTAAGGCTGTATTCACACCTGATAGTCCGGTAGACTCGGTCTGAGTGGGGACCAAAATTGGAAAATTGTTGCTATTCACACTGGCTTTTTATTATCAGATACTCTAGAGCTTGGAGCAACAATTTCATCTCTCCGCTTGTGGTGGCGCTGTTGTAGAGCTGTGCTTCCTCCTCCAGTGGGGGAACTTCCAGTAAAACTGAATGTAAACAAACCCAAAATAGCAGCAGATTGCAGCGGTGATAGGATTAATCTGTTAACCAGATAAATACTTCAGCAGTAACTCAGGATGAACATAGAATTAGGAGGAGGACTAAGGAGAATGTTGTTTTTTATACAAGACGGCTAAAAAAATTAGCATTTTGATATGATTAGGCCCACCTGAATACAACTTTCAGCACAGATGGACTCCTTATACAGACGTTAAGCAAGGTACTATATGTACAAGATCCAGGATTTATTTCTACAGCATTAATGTTTGTTTAGATTTTATTTACCCAGGATGCCCTGTACAATAGTGCATTTCCTGGTTTTGATGCAGCCCCGGTCAGTTTACCATTCACACATGCAATCGAACCTAGGCAGAGTTCGTTTCAATCAAACTGAGACCACCGTTTTTAGGTGGACTAGAGTTTATTTGTGTGGTTCAAATCAAAGTTCGATTGCTCATTTACACCCAAAAGAACCGGACTTTCCGGGCAAACGAACTAGAGTTCGTTTCAAGCGGACTAAACAGGGCTGGTGTGAATGCACCCTTAAACTCTATTCTGCATTTAAAAGGGAGCCAACGGAGAGAAGCTAATACAGGAGAAATGTGATCTATCTTTTTAATATTCATCAGAACTCTTGCTGCAGCATTTTTGAACTAAAAGATCTGCCTCCCATTTTACTTTTAGAAATCCTAGGAACTACCAGTAGACCTGCATTCTGAGAACGAAGTGCACTGTTAGGAACATATGGAACAATCAGATATCTGATGTACAAAGGAGCTTGATTATTAAGGGCTTTATAAGTAAGGAGGAGGATCTTAAAGTCTATTCTGGATTTAACAGGGAGGCAGTGGAGAGAAGCCAAAACAGGAAAACTGTGATCTTTCTTTTTCAATATTCATCAGAATTCTTGCTGCAGCATTTTGGATCAACTGAAGGCTTTTTGTGGACTTCCTGATAATAAGGAACTACAGGTTCAGCCTTGAACTAACAAATGCATGGACTAGTTTCTCAGCATCACTCCTGGACAGGATATTTCTAATTTTAGAAATATTCTGGAGGTGGAAGAAAGAAATCTTGGAAACCTGGTTAATATGGGTCTTAGATGTTATGTCTTGGTCAAAAATTACACTGAGGTTCTTTACATTATTACCAGAGGCCAGTTTAATGCCATCCATATGAAGTGATTGACTTAGCAGTTTCCTTTTAAAAGCTTCTGGTCCAAAGTTAGCAACTTCTGTCTTGTTTGAAGCAGAAATGTTAGTCATACAGATTTTTTTGTCATAGAGACATGATTGTAATCTACCTAACTGATTAGTTTCATCAGTCAATTGGAAGTATGTATGTAGTAAAGAGAATCGGTCCAAGCACAGAACCCTGTGGCACTCCACAAGAAACCCTTGAGTGTGAAGAAGATTTATCATCAACATGAAGAAACAGATATGATTTAAACCAGCCTAGTGTTGTTCCCTTGATCCCTACAACATGTTCAAGCCTTTCTAAGAAAATATCATGATGAACTGTGTCAAAAACAGCACTGAGATTCCAAAAGACCAGAAAGGACACAAATCCATTATCTGAGACAATTAGAATATCATTAGTAACTTTAACCAGTGCTGTTTCAGTGCTATGATGAGCTCTAAAACCTGACTGAAATTCTCCAAAGAAGTTGTTGCTGTTTAGATGCTCACATACTTGATTAGCAAAATTTTTCTCAAGAATTTTGGATAAGAGAGGAAGGTTAGATATAGGTCTGTCGTTAGCCAAGTCATCTTGATCAAGGGAGGGTTTCTTAAGTAAACGTTCAATTACAGCAACCTTAAATTCCTGTGGCACACTGTCTAGCACCATACGCATTGAGGAAGTAATACTTTAAACCAGACCATCAATTATTGAAGGGTTAGTGTTGGAATTACTGCTGTGCACTGTGGTATTCTGAGACGGATAGGGAAGCAAGAATGGAACAGATTCTTTAAAACTTGTTACAGCACTGTCTGATAAAGTTCTACTGTAATTCAATTTTCCTTCAGATTTTGGAATGTTGGATGAAGTAAATTCAAAGCTTATCAAAAAATTGTCATATAGGACTGGGTTATATGGGAGGACTATTAGTTCATCAGACTCAATGCCTTATGTCAGTACAACGTCTAAAGTGTGCCAACCAAAGTGCATGGGTCCCTTCACTCTCTGAGTAAAGCCAATTGAGTCTAAGATAGTACTAAAGGCTGCAGTTAGGCTATCACTTTCAGTGTCCACGTGAATATTGAAATCCCCTACTATAATTACCTGGTCAGTGTTTAAAACTATATCAGATATAAAATCTGAGATCTGGTCCAAGAATTGAGAGAAAGGGCCTGGTTGATGATACAAAACCACAAACAAAAGTGGTTTTAATTTTTGCAGCTTGGATGAGGAAAACTAAGGATTAGATGTTCAAAAGAGCTTTAGCTATTAATTGGTCTAGGGCAAATTTGTAAATCTGAATTAAAGATGGTTGCAACTCCTCCTCGCCCAGTGCTTCTAGGAATATGAACATTTTGATAATTCGAAGGAGTTGATGTATTTCTAATTACAAAATCTCCTGCTGTAGCCAGGTTTCTGATAGGCAAAATATATCAATTTTATCATCAAATATCATGTCATTTACTAATAAAGTCTTTGAGGAGATGGATCTTATGTTCAGTAAACCACATCTAATTGTCATATTTTCTTGTTTGGTCAGAGTCGTTTTTATTTTAATGAGATTTTCATCGTTTTGTTTTGTTAGGTTAGCCTAGGTTAGTCTATTTGATTTTGGCCATGGGCAAGACACTGTCTCCACTTTGTCTCAACTTTATATCACAACCTATTTTTATTAAAATTAGGGATATACCATTACTGGTGTCAGGCCGGTATAGTTCTAATGTACTCGTGTCGGTAAATGGACTGAATTTATATAGCGCTTTTCTAGTCATACTGACCACTTAAAGCGCTTTACATTGAAACCACATTCACCCATTCACACTCACATTCATACACCGACACCCAACATGGCTTGGTAGGACGATGTTTTTTGGGGTAAAGTGCCTTGCCCAGGGGCACATTGACATGTGACTGGAGGAAACTGGAATCGAACCTACAACCCTCCGATTGCAAGCCAACTCTACTCTACTCTACCACTGAGCCACAGTTAAAGTAAACGAACTGATACTTAAAATGTGGAAACTGCAATAATTTCACAGAAAATGTTTTTGTTTTTGCTTGAGATTTTAGTTTTGTAGTCATTTTATTAATTTTCAGTGTTTTATCTAAATAACCATAATCTTTAGCACCATCATATATATATATGATGGTTATAAAGATGATTATAAGAGCAAAGGGTGGCTACTTTGAGGAATTTAAAATATAACAAATGCATTCAGTTATTTCACTGTTTTTGTTTAACTATATACAGTAATTCCATACATTATGTGTTTGTTCATAATTTTGATGCCCTTATTTGAGAATCTACAATGTAGTCATAAAAATAAATAAAACGTATTGAATGATAAGGTGTGTCCAAACCTTTGGTCTTTACTGTATATATATATATATATATATATATATATATATATATATATATATATATATATATATATATATATTTAAATATATGCACCAGAGCTTTAGAGAATATTATTTTTATTGTTGCAGGTGCAGCAGATAAGTTTAGGGAAACTGAATTGTGAAAGGGAGAGCAGTCTACTCAGGGACTGATTACAGACATAGCAGCTCAACATATAGATTCTGATATTGTTAATGAATATGTTGTAAATAGTAAAGATATTTCAATGGCAAAACATGCAGGCTTAATTTATACTTCTTTCATTCTATTCTGTTTAAAATATGGACTTTTTGTATTTTTTTGTCTCACATTTAAAGAAAAAAAATTATAACAGGTCACACTGTCATTTGGCCATAGAAAGTGGTTTTACTGGAACTAATGCCTGCTTGTTAACACCCATTGTTAGTGTACTGAAAACAGAAATCCCCTCATCACTACAGACTCTTTATTTTGCTTAAAACACTAAGTAATATTTCAAATTGATCATAATTCTCAACACCAATTTTACAGAACCTTTGATTATTTGACATCAGTTTTAATATTGTTGTGCTGAATCAGCTAGCACTGGAGGACACTTTTAAAGGAAGGCCAACATTATACTCTTTATTATATTTGTACCAATTTAACCCAAATTAATATTAACTTAATAAGCCATCATGGTCTACAACAACTCCTTGAAAAATGAGTTAGTTATGAGCTACTACAACACTTAATTTCCCTCTGGGATCAATAAAGTATTTTTGAATTGAATTGAAGTAATCCTGCTCCACCCTAGACTTGTTGGATGCTTGCCATAGCACCGGCCTTTGGGGCCCAAATACCAGAAATTTCTCGGGGCTCTCGATTATCCTGGCTGCATAATTGTAAAACAAATTAAATTCGTTTTTAACACTGATGAAGTCAATCTGTCTTCATATTTCAGTTAATCTTTTATGACATTTCTTACAGATTTTATTTAATAATTTCAAATTTGTAACTAAGCTTGAGATCAAGTTTAGATCAGGTACTTTATCTTGATCAGACATACACAGGACACAAGTAGCATAAAGGACAGGAATATAGATAAGACATACTCCTTAAAATCAGTTTAAGTAATTAGTTGAATTGTTTTTAAATAGCATAAAACAATTTGGATTTGGATTTACTAATATTGTTAATTATACATTGCTATTGTGATTGTATCTGCCATTTTACAGGAGCTGACATCCCCCCGCCTGATAAAGAGCCATCTTCCCTACCGATTTCTCCCTACAGCTATGCACAATGAAGAGGCTAAGGTCAGCGGATGTGAGGCGATGTGTGAAATATTTCAAATATTTTAGTTTAAATATCTTAGACATGTTCTATTATCAGAGTGGGTCTTGAGTTCATGGGATGAGGTAATTTAATCCGCCTCAGGACTTTGACCTTATTAGATCAGATATTAGATCCTGTCCTTTTTCCCAACAACTGCATCACCCTAGAGAGGTTTATTTTAATAAAAGCTTTACAATAGTCTCATTCTTGGTAATTAGGTAAAATCATTCTTTCTCTCCCAGGTTATCTACATGGCCAGGAACCCCAAAGACCTGGTTGTGTCCTATTATCAGTTCCATCGCTCCCTCAGGACTATGAGCTACCGTGGAACTTTTCAGGAGTTCTGTCGGCGCTTCATGAATGATAAATGTAAGAACCGGTTATCAATGCTAGATGTAATTTATATGACTGTCTTTATGTTTTGCTTCATTTATCTTTTTTTTTTTAATCCACCTTCATCAAGGACCATTTCCTTTTCTCTTCCTTTAGTGGCATATGGCTCTTGGTTTGAACATGTTCAGGAATTTTGGGAGCATCGTCTGGACTCCAATATCCTCTTCCTGAAATATGAAGACATGTTTAAGGTAAAATTATGTCTGTCTCTTTCTTGAGATTTTTAATGAAGGAAACTAGACTTTTCTTCTTGTCTGAAAACGTTTTGTCTGTCATCCGAGGCCTCTTGAATGACAAGAATAAAAGTCCAATTGCCTTCATTTAAACTCTCAAGAGTCCGATTGCCTGGATGACAGAGAATCTACATTAACATCTTCTCTTTTTTTCTGAACATTTAACACCTTTAAAACGTTTTGTGAAAACTTCAGTACAAGGCAATGCACAACAAAGCACCTCCAAGATGCTCCAAACTTAAAGGGAAAAAGTGTTAGCAATAAATAGCAAAACACTAGTGAAATGAAGGAGTTTTGTGGCAATAAAATTTAATGCCATATTTAGATGATGCTCTTTGCATGCAACGACAACTCCCATTATATGGATATACGCTGATTGCAAATGGATCTAAATGCCGCCCGAAGGACTTCGGGTGGCACCAAACTTGCCGGGGTGAGTAAATTAATGTAATGCATGTTTTAAATAAGGTCCAGGTTGAAAAAACCCCAAACAGACTTCCCCTTTAGATGTACACATGCTAACGCAGGCATCGGTGGATCACAGACAGATTCCATTATGCAAGCTGTGAGTTACGCTGTTGCATGAAGGTAATATTAGCTAAATGATAGCAAGTTACATGCCAAGATAACATTTTAAACATATATTACATTCCTTGCTAGTTAGTTTATGCTAGGAATACACCCAATTCTCTTTAATTTCTGTGCAGAACGTGTGCTCACTGTTGCTCTCACATCTTTGAAAGAAATATTTATTGCCACAATAGAATGATTAGAGTAAGGAAGGAGACATAGACCAGACCCCAGCAGCAGGGACAAGGACATAGGGTGTTCACAGGTAAGGAAAGAATAGATATGGCTGAGAGAAAGATATCAATAGCTGGGGGAATCCAGTCAGGTATCAGCATAGGGGTTCCCACTTATTTTTCAGAAATACTCTAATTCACACTTTAAAAATATTGGTCTGTATTTTATTAGGTAACCCAGGATTGATGTTCAGGGGATACTCGAAAAATTAGAATATTATGCAAAGGTTCATTTATCTCAGTAATTCAACTTAAATGATTAAACTAATAAATGATATGGAGTTATTAGGTGCAAAGCAAGTTATTTCAAGCCATTATTCATTATAATTTTGATAACCATAGCTTATAAATTATGAAAACCCCAAATTCAAAATAATAAAAAATTAGAATATCACATTAAATACATAAAATAAGGATTTTAAATAAAGAAATGTTCGATCTCTGTAAACTATAATCATGCATATTTACTCAGTAGTTGGTTTGGATCTTTTTGCATAAATTACAGCCTCAATGTGGTGTGGCATGGATGCTATCAGCCTCTGGCACTGGTGAAGTATTATGGCAAACCAGGATGCTTCAATAGCGGCCTTCAACTCTTCTGCATTGTTCGCTCTCATGTCTCTCATCTTTTGCTGGGCAGTGTCTCATAGATTCTATGGGGTTCAGTTCAGGCGAGTTTGCTGACCAAGCACAGCAATCTCAGGGTCATTGAAGCAGGTTTTGGTACTTTTGGCAGTGTGGGCAGATGCGAAATCTGCTGGAAAATGAAGTCAGCATCTCCATAAAGCTTGTCTGCCATAATTATCAAAATTATAACAAAGGCTTTAAATAATTATATTTGCGTGTAATGAGCCTATATCATATTAGTTGAATTTTTAATTTAATTTAATTTAATGAAATAAAATAACTTTACCCAATATTCACATTTTCAACTTACACCTGTAAATCAGTTTGTTGGCCTGTACAAAGCTTTTGTTCCAAAGAGGTGATCTGTCATTATTGTGTGCTATTTGTTTTGATTTGCTAAAGCTATTGTGTGAACTCAAACCTTCTTTCTTTAACCTTAGTTGTTAAATCTTTCCAGATTGACTCCAACAGTCAATTGAGACTGGTATTTGAGCTTAGGTATTTTTTCCTACAATAATTTTAACAAAAATATGTCCCAAGGTAGTATTACAACATAATAATGTTATTTATACTACAAATAATATCAATAACCCTTTAAGGTAACACTAGGCTAATAATGTTTTACGTCGTCACAACCAGAGGTTGGTGTCTAGTTACATTTACTTAGTTTTTGGGAAAAAACAACTTTTGAGAGTAGTTTCACTGCACCACACCTTTTATATTTACTTGAGTAAAATTACTATAAAGTATCACTACTGTTACTTGAATACATTTTTTTGATCTTCTACCTACTCTGAGTAATTTCCGTGAATCAAAACAAACATGTTTTAAAGGTGTCCTTCACTAAAAATCTTGAAAAACTTACAATGAGTCAGTCCGTGTTATAATAGCATGATGCAACTGAACATTTTATACAAACTCCAATCCCTGAATCAGTAACATAAAAAAGAGGTCAGAAAATGACTGAGTTTTAAAAAACCTATCAAATGATTTCATAATGATAACTTAGCATTCATTCAGCCATTCATAGCTTTGGAAGGCCAACGGGAATGCGGTGGCGGGATGCGGCGGTGGGATGCGACAGCGGAATGCGGCAGTGCTTGTTTCAAACAGACTATTTGCTCAAATCAGATCAACTCCCTAAATTTAAGTATACTGCTAAGCGGAGGAGAATAAATGATCAAGGATTAACTCAGTAGCAAAGAGAGAAGAGTGTGGCGGCAAATACCTGTCTGACTGGCGGCGGTTGTGTGCCATATCAAGGACCGTAGCTCTGGTGCCGGAGTCCTCCTGTGGACAGTCGCCCATCACAGTCTGGTCTTGTTAGGTAATGCTGCCTAAACTGGGTGGTAAACGCCATCTAAGACTAAATACCGGCAGATTTTTGTCTCATGTTACTTATTTTAGTAAACAGAGACAGTGTAAGAGTAGTGTTGCAGTTAGCCAATCAGAGGACAGAAACTTACATGTCATTAATCTTATTTAGCAAACCCCCAAATCTTTTTGAGTCTCCATGCCCAATACCAAACTGAACTGGCATAAACTGAAATAGACTGGGAATTTATTTCTTTTTTGACAGAAACCGACTCAGATGGCATTCTTTCATACCAGAAAACAATGAAATATTAATAAAAACACCAGTAAATGAGACCTTTAACCGAAAATGCAAAAGACAAGGACGCAACCCCGCAGTTCATGATAAACTGAGACCACTCGTGTACATTGTTCTAATGTTAATTTCTAGCTGATGAGTCATTTAGTGATCAGTTAAATATATGGTAAACGCTAGGGTTAATTAACAATGCCTACAAAGGATTTTAAATTGTTGGTGCGAGTGTTCTTGAAAAAAAAAAAATTGACTCAGCTATTTAACCTCTTGAACAAGAATCATTATGTCATTGGATCCTTTGTGCTCCATGTCTTAACGACCGTCATAGCTGAGTCTCCATACCAGTTAGTTGGACCAGTCCCAGCCTGGTCAGCGGCGAGCATGAACTGATGAAGCCTCTTGGATAAGAGGTGAAACGTCTTTCAAGACAAATTACCAAGTCCAGTTGCGTTTGATTGAAATTTCCTTGAGATAACCATGACCTGGATGAATGAGAATATTCACAGGCTTCAGAGTGATTCCTTTCAGACCAGCCAGAATAAGGGAGAAAGGAGTTGGATTGCCAGCAGATATTCAAATTTGCCTCTGTTGCGGAACAATTAAACCATGGGACTGGCAAATGGTGACGGTGTCCAGAGCCATTTATGACCTCTGTGACATCGCTGGCCAGAGTGACCAAGAGAGCCTTCCTGAAGTTGAGTTGCCTCTTGTAAGGGATGATGGGGGGGTAACTGTGGCTCAAGGAGTTGGGTGTTTGCCTTGTAATCGGAAGGTTGCCGGTTCAAGCCCGGGCTCCGACAGTCTCAGTCGTGTCCTTGGGCAAGACACTTCATTGCCTACTGGCGGTGGTCAGAGGGCCAGTGTCCGGCAGCCTCGCCTCTGTCAGTGTACCCCAGGGCAGCTGTGGCTACAACGTAGCTTGCCATCATCAATGTGTGATTGTGTGCATGGGTGGATGACTGCGCTTTGGGGTCTGTAGGGACTATACAATGCAGGCCATTTACCATTTTACACAATCCTATTGCCACAATCCCCACCAACATCCCCAACAAAGGTCCACGCTACATTAAAGGCAAGGGAAAGGGGGGTAGATGAAGCAGAGAATCCGCTGTTCAAATTAATTTCTTTTTTTTAAGTCTACTCCATATGACTTCTTATTTGTCCCACTTACGTTTAGGGAGGGGTACCGATATTCAGTGCTATCATGGTGCCGGTTCTGACATAAACGGTAGTAACCAGACCAAAAAGCAGCGCAAATTTCAGTGCCTTATACAGACGTGGACAAAATTGTTGGTACCCTTCATTAAATCAAAGAAAAACTCATAATGGTCACAGAAATAACTTTAATCTGACAAAAGTAATAATAAATAAAAATTATATAAATGTTGACCAATGAAAGTCAGACATTGCTTTTCATCCATGCTTCAACAGAATTATTTAAAAAAATAAATGCATATGTTATTCAAAGTAAACAATGTCCTTTTCCACAGCAGCAGCAGAACATCAAACAAAATTCATTGATATTCATGCAAAGACACGATTTTTTTTAGTAGTACAAAAACAACAAAATCACAACCTGTCTTCTGTGGTTCTTAAAACAATTCTAAAACCTTAAACCATAGTGTATTAATTTAGCAGCTCAGCTCATTCAAATGTTGCTAAAATATGCACAACAGGGAATGTGAAAAGATTAGCTCAGTTACTTTACAGGCACCACAACTGATTTTTGATTCCAAAAAAATGAAAGGGGAACCCACAAAATTAAAAGTTGTCTCCAAACTCGTTAATAACTTTCCTACTACATTTGTGTTATCTAAATTCTTTACAGTTACAAGTTTATAGGCACAGTTCAGAACTTATTGGGCCACTTTCACAAAAATGCTAGAAAAATATCCTAAAAGATCATAAAATTGATACAAATGTTAATTCGTTTTCCCCAGAAACATTTGAGTTTTCAATATAATAAAGGAGGATAAAATAAATGTAACTCTATTTCTAGAAGTTATATAAGGTCTAGGTCTTTTAACTAAACTCACTCTTCTTTCACATTGAGCCAACTGCTGAGACTAACCAGCTTCTCCACATTTTGAGATGAGAGGGAAGTCCTACTTTTCTGAATGACATGTCCTAAGAGGGAGAGCAGTCTCTCATATGGCACAGTTGTGGCAGGAGAAGAGAAATATTTGCTGGCAAGTTGTGCTAATTAATGTATGAGTCCTGTCTTTTCAACCACTCTGCAGAGGGCATTCATCCATCTCAAGTTTTGATTCTGACTTGTAGCGTTTCAGCATAATTTGGATGTCTGTTTCTTCTACAGTGTCTGAATCAGATTATGCTTGTAAGAAAATCATCTTCTTCTTCTTTGCTGGCACATCTGTTGTTTCAAGAGTCTGGGGCATTTCTTGCTCCTTCAGTAGCTCAGTTTAAGAACTCCACACTTCACCATGCTCAGATTTGGGCAGGTATTTTAAGTCCTTGAATCTTGGATCAAGAGCAGTTGCCATCTTGAGCTAGTTGAGATTGGCATTTTGTTTTCGTCGAGAGAGGTCTTCAGAAAATGCCTTTTTTAGCCGGATTATGTTCACCGGATCATCGTCTGAAGGCTTCATGACTCTGAAGAGGTGGCACAACGCAGGTGGAACAACTGAGCAACAGATGTAGTGTTCCCCACCCAGTATTTCTGTGACATGTCTGAGAGGAATAATGTGTTAACTCATTAATTGATCAGTACACTTACAGACTTAAAAGAGAGCAAATCAGAACTAAAGCAGGTCTAAAAAGGCTCCAAAATTGACCTAAATGTGTCTGAATTGTGTCTGAACATAGTGTAAACAATGCCTAAACCAGAAAAACACCTAACCTAAAATGTATAACAAAAGCGTCAATTAACTAACCCCTAATCTCTAAAAAGCACAAAAACACAAAAAGCCCTAAATTCCAGAGGGTTTTCAGTACCACCCAAATAATACACAAAAATCACCAATGAGACAGGAACAACAACGTCAGAATCACTGGTCTAGAGCACACTAATGGTTCATAAATGCAATAACAAGCAATAACTTAAGTTATCACTAAATCTACAATGGAAAAACTGTGAATAGGTTACTTAAAAAAATATGGCAACAAAATGACACAATATAATTAAGTAGATTTAAATTACAAAAAAAATCCATCTAAAGTAATTTTAAATTAAATATCTGAATCCTTTTGATCACCTCCAAGATGGAGTTCCACTGGGTAGGGACGTCCTGAAAAAGGGATTCTTCTTTTTGACCAAGTGCCACTTGTTGTTCATTCATATCTTGATTATTGGAAGGACTATGCTTGAAGTGACCAACTATTTTACGGCATTTGGCCAAAACCGTGTCAAAGCCACTATCCTGCATTGCAACAATGAGTAAGCGCTGTATAGCATGTGCATTGCACTGCAGATGTTCGTAGGGAAGCTGTCTCAAAGCTGCTGTGATATTTCGTGCACTGTCTGTTCCCAGCGTTGAGATCTTTTTATCTATATTCCATTCACCTGCAATTCTTTCAAAGTGCTGCACGCAGGCCTCAGCATAGTGACGATCATTGTATTTGCTCACTGTCAAACCAAACGATTCCAGACAGCAGTCATCATCAATTAAGTGAGCTGTAACCCCCAAATAGTGATCTTCAGTTAAGGCAACATAAGGTGCTTTCTGCAATATTTCAAGTTTTTGTACAACAACGAAAGGACAACGTTGTTGTGTCAATTTTGGAGAGAATAGTTTTTTTCTGGAAGGCAGATTATACACGGTGTCCCCATTTCCAATTCAAAGTATCAGACGCAATCCCACATCTTCAACAATATTGGTAGGGTGGCAATTTTTAGCTATCCAACAAGCAGTTGCATTGGTTATTTTCTTGTTAATCTGTTTGGAAAGCGGCCCCCTCTCAAACCAAACCTCTAATTGTTTGTCGAGGTCCGCCTGATGCCTTTGCCAAACCCAGATGCTTTAATCGTAGATGGTACATTAAAGAAGAATTACTTCAGTGGTAATTGAATTCCCTTTTGCAAAGCGTGAATATAACCTTTGTCTTGTCCACATCTCCTTCTGGCAGTAATTTAAAGCTGAACTGTCCATTTAGAATCATGTTTTTTTCCATTGCTAACTCAAGCCATAGCAGCATTAGCCATGTCAAGCGGAAGTGTGTCTTCTTCTGTGAGACAAGAGCACCCTGGGGGTCTTTACTGGCTCTGCTCTGTATGGGGCTGTGCCATGGAAAGGAGTGGTGGTCCAATTAATCCTTGTGCAATTATTTTTAAGGCATTCAAATAAAAAAAAGAGAGAATTACCTCAATTTTTTTATATTGGCGCATTGGGTTGATTGTTATGATGTGTCTCCGTCTTTGTCTGCATCTCCTTGCTCTGTGTTTGTGTCTCCCTTTTTCTCCCCGTCCGTATCAGTCAGCCTTTGTCTTTGTTTGTTTAACTGAAGTCACCTGTCTAATTAGTCTTCCCTGTGTTGTCCTGCCCTTTATATACCCCTTCGTTTCTCACTCTGCCAGTTCCTTGTCGAATCTACTCTCGTGTGGTTTGTGGTTAGTGCTTCCTGGAATTATTATTTATATTTTTTCACTAAATAATGGGAAACAATCAGTCTAAGCCTGTCTGCACCTCTTGACAGAAGGAACTGGCCAAAGAAGGAACTCAGAAGAGATAGAAAAAGGAGACTCACTTTTGCAGGATTTCTGTCTCTCCACGAGGGTATGACTGGCAGATCCCCGCTGCACTTCCTCACTCACCGGGAACATGTGCCAGAGGAGTTGTCTGAGGTCTCTCGAGCCTTCTATCTCGCTCAGCGGTATGAATTAGAGTCTCGCTGCGATCAAGCGCCTGCAGAGATAGCTACTCAGGGTGGCTTCCCTGCCTTCCCGTGCGGCCAGCACTTCCCAGGTCTGCTCCATCTCCCCTGCAGGGAAGGCCGGGTTTTATCTCCAGTTATCAACCAGCCTCAAGCTTCTACTACTGATCGTCCAGCTCTGAGTCGGCCTCTTGCTTCGCTTTCCCACACCGGCAAAATTGTCATAGGGCCGTTCCAGTCTGCGAACTGCCGTCCAAAGCACTCCCTATTGGTAGGTGTACAACTACAGAGTCTTTCCCCTCCCCTCTCCTCTTCCATGCAGCGGGTTACTGACTCCTGTTCCTGGTGAATCCAGTCTGCTTCCTTGCCCGGTTCCCTTAGTCACTCAGCCTCAACAGACCTCAGGTGGCTCTCAGTCGACGCATCCAGACTCAGAATTCTCCTCTGGCTCAGCCGGAGATAGCGCCCTCTGGTGCTCAGTGACTGAGAAGGACTTTGAGAATCTCATTATATTGTTAAATAAAAATCCTTAAAAGGTGGAGTTTGTTTTTGAACAATATGATAATTTGTAAAAACAAAACAGAAGTCAGTAGTGCTACTTGGAACTATATCTTGTCTTATCTAAATTAAACGATGGTGCTCCTTGGTAAAGGGCTAAGTCCATGGGCAACTAGAGGGAAAAAATGCCAAGGCACTAATCGATTAATAATATAAAAAGCCTTTAATTAAATCACATGGCTAAATAGTATAAAAATGCTCCAACGCATTTCGGCTAGGGGCCTTCATCAGGGAGTGTGAATGGTAAAGAAAACCAAACAATTAAATAAACCTGTGGAAACTGGTACCAGGTGCTGGCATCTAATTCATCAGCACACAGAAAGACAAAGGAGGCCATATTCAAAGTCTTACAGCAGGAGACCTCATAAACAAAGGACTGAAAAAAAAGAAAGAAAAAAAAAAACATACAGAAGGGTCACAAGCATAAACAAAGTTATAGAAAATGGTTACAAATCCAATGTCAACAATTCTTACAAAAAAAGATGATACTCTAAATCCTCATTAAGTCCTGGATATTGTGTTGCTTTTAGATTAAAAATCCCAAAGGTCTCCCGTTGGTTGAGTTGCTTTTGCCTATCACCTCCCCTTAAGGTATGGGGTATATTGTCAATATCTATAGCCCTAAGGAGGGAGAGATCGCTGTTATGTTTATCTCTGAAATGGCGAGCCATTGGGTAGTTATCATTTTTTGTTCTGATTGCATACTTATGTTCAGAGATTCGGTCTTGTAGACGTCGTTTGGTTCTGTCAACATAAAACACTTCACAGAGAGGGCATTCCATCTTATATATTACAAAGGTAGTTTTACAATTGATAAAATGTTTGATTCCATAAGTTCTGTTCCCATGTATATCTTGAAAGTTTTTGCATTTGGCCACGGTGGAACAGTGATTACACTGACCATATTGAAAAATGCCTTGAGGTTTAGCTGTAGATGCATGTAGATTTAGGAGATGCTGGTAAGTAGCTATGGACCAATTTGTCACTCAAAGTAGGTGGACGTTTAAAGCTAAAAACAGGAGGCTCTGAAAAAACTTCTCTTAGAGAGAAATCACATTGTAGTAGTTTCCAATTTTTTTAAATTATATTTTTAATGTGGTTGGCCTCAGTGCTGAATCTCGTAGAGAAGAAAACTCGTTCTGAGCACCGCCTAGTAGCTCTACTTTTCAAGAGGGGCTGTCGTTCAAGACTTCTTGCTTTTATTTTGGCAGTTTTAATCACACTCTTACTGTAGCCTCTCTGTCTAAAACGGTCTTCCATCCTTATACCTTTTTTAATCAAAATCATCAATTTGATCACAAATTCTTCTTAGTCTCTGAAATTACCCAAAGGGAAAATTTTCTTTCAGATGTTTTGGATGGTAGCTTGTTGTATGTAGTATGGTATTACAAGAGGTAGGTTTTCTATACATAGTGGAATGTAGAAAGCCTTCCTTAACTATAAAAATTTCCAAGTCTTAAAAACAAATCCTATGCTTATCAAATTCCAAAGACAATTTTATGTTTTCATTAGTCTTAAGAAATTCATGGAAAGCTAATAGTTCAAACTCTGATCCAGACCACAGTAATAGAACATCATCAATGTATCTGCCCCAGTAAACAATTTTGTTACAAAAAGGGTTCTTAGTAGACTCAAATATAAAATCTTGTTCCCATTTTCCCATATATAATCCTGCAAAAGAAGGACTGAAGCATGCTCCCATCGCACAGCCTTTAACCTGTTGGAATAAGCGGTCCTGAAAGATAAAGACGTTATTATTAAGAGTCCATCTTGTAAGTTTAAGCAGGAAATCTACAGGAGGAGAGTCTGTTTGGGATCTATCATTTAAGAAATATTCCAGTGCTGCTAGACCCTCTTCATGTAAAATGGAGGTATACAGTGACTCTACATCCATGGTTACTAATATAGTATCTTCTCCCAGTTTATCTAATTGTTCCAATATGTTCAAGACAGCAGTGGTGTCCTGTATAAACGCTGGAAGTGAAGGCAAAATAGGTTGTAGAAAGTAGTCTATACATTTGGAGACAGGTTCAGTAAGACTGCCAATGCCTGAAATAACCGGTCTCCTTGGGGGAGTTTCCAGGTTTTTGTGTATCTTTGGCAGTAAATAAAAAGAGGCCAGTCTAGGATGTTCATTGAAGAGAAATTTACATTCGTTATAAGAAATCCAACCATTATCCCTTGCTTCAGTCAAGATAGTTTTTAGTTCATTCTTCAATAATTCTGTGGGGTTGTACTTAAACACTTTGTAATATTCTGGATCATTCAGTTGTCTATTAGCTTCCTCAATATATTTAGCTTATCCCCAGATCACAACTGCTCCTCCCTTGTCCGCCTTCTTGATAACCAAATCTTCATCATTCATTATTTGTTCCAATGCCTCACGTTCATGTTTAGACAAATGATGGTGTTTCAACCTAGTTTCCCTTTGTTTATACAGTTTCTCAATTTCAAAGTCCACTTTCTTAGTAAAGGTATTTGAAGTAGAATTTAAAACAACAGGACAGAAAATTGATTTAGGTTTGAACAGAGTCCTTGATATATTATTGTTAGCAGAGTCATTAGCTGGTATTGAAGAGCGAGAGTTCATACTCTACCAGGCTTTGAGGTGTAGATTTCTGTAGAACCTGAAGAGGTCGATTTTTGTGTCGAATTCCCTCGAAGTATAGGTAGGAGAGAAAGACTGTGGTGGGTTTCATCATCAGTACTGGTGAGTAGGGGTGGGTGATATGGCAAAAATAGAAAAAAATCACGATTTTTCAATTATATTATCATGATTTCGATTTTATCATGATTTTTTTAAATGATCACCAAAAAATCTTAAATTACACATTAAAGAAGAGAAACATTCAATAAATAAATTCATTCAAATTAGGGATAACCAACACAGGGCTAAAATACTGATATGTCTTTCCCACACCAAAGATCATAGAAATGCAGAGAAAGTTCTGAATGAAACTATACATACACTGTATGTATATATATATATATATATATATATATATATATATATATATATATATATATATATATATATATATATATATATATATTTATATAAATATTTTTAAGTTTTCAAATAACCTCAATGAAAAATACATCTAAATCATAAACTTATTTAAATGTATTATATAAAATTTTAATCTTGACATGTCTACTAAAACAGAAATCAAACATTAACTTACTTTAGTTTAAAAATATGATATTCAGAAAATAGAATAAAATCTAATCTTTTAAAATAAGACTAATATGTAGCTGCAAATATGTGCAAGATGTATTGTGCAATTTATAATACGGCAATTAATAATTCTCGTACAACGGGGTAAATGCAGCTTTAACTGGTTCAAATGTTTTTTGCAGAATGCTGATATTATAAACAGGCACACATAAAGCTGCCTAATAAAAACGTATGTGATAACAATGTAGTGTAAAAACACAACGGTATACAAAGTGCTGCTGCTACATAAGATAATGAAGGCAGACTGTAGCGAAAGCAGTTCTAATTATTCTTCCATACATCCAAACATATTGCTAATATTCGCTGCAACTCTGCACATTCAGCGTACATGCGTGGAATGGTGGTGTTTGGGGGAAAAAAGACAGCTGGTACCGCGGATAGTTTGCCATCTATGTCGTAGGGGGTAAGTTGTATAATTATTTTTTCTAGCGCTTGCTGAAGAAGAAGAAGCGCTAGCCACTGCTGCTGCAGTCGGCTTTAAAGGTTTAGCAGCCAGACGGGTCATTGTATTGTTTGATACCTTCTCTTCAAGTGATTAAACAAGTTTAAGGTGTTGCGATCACTTGCCTTGACGCTCTCCTTGCACTTTGAAAATTATGTTTGTTTGCTCTATGTCGTCTGGTAAAAAACAACAAAACAAAAACAGTTCCATTCAACGGATGAGGACTTTGACTTCGGAACGAAAACTTCATTTACGCTCTCTGACGCGGCAACGCGTTTGTTTACAGGTTGTGCACATGCAAAAGGGGAGGGAGGAGAGGGGCGGGGGGTGATTCGCTTACAGCAGGGAGAGAGCGGAGGCTTTTAATCGCACACAGAGGCAGAAATACAGCAGCAGAACTGTGAATCGGGATAAAACGATCTCTCAAAAATGACAGATCGTCACACGTGTAGATCGCTTCACGGTCTTAAATCGTCAAATTGCACACCCCTACTGGTGAGGTTAAATGAGACTGTTCTGGGTCTGCTATGTGCTGAGCCCCGCAGGGGACATGGTGGAGAAAATATTTTAAGGTGAGAACAAAAAAAAAAAAAATGGATTTTGCGAGATCTTGAGAAACTTTTGCGTTATCTCGAGAAAGTTTTGCGTTATCTCGAGAAAGTTTTGCGTTATCTTGAGAAAATCCGACTCCTTCAACACCAGCCATACGTCCTCTTTTCTCACACATTGTCCATTTTCTCTGCATTTTGAACACATCCAACAATAGCCATGTAATTGTACAGAGTATTGCAACTGGTGGCTAATGAACTCAATCAGATCCACTTGTTCAGAAGCTGTTTACGACGCAACAGTCCTTTTGTGCGCAAAATCCTGTGGGCAATGTCTTTCACTTATTTGAAAACCATGTCTAGAGCTAAGCACTGACTTTATGTCCTGATATTTGAGGCCAATCTCAAAATAAAACTCTATTAAGCTCTCCCGTCTGTGAGTGTCTTCCATCATAGCAGTGCACAAGGCTGCAGCAAACTGAGTCGGTAACACTGTAAATGCAGGAATGGCTTTTCGAAACGTTCTCCAGATATCGCAAAACTTTCTCAAGATAACGCAAAACTTTCTCGAGATAACACAAAACTTTCTCGAGATAACGCAAAATCCATTTATTTTATTTTTTTCTCACCTTAAAATATTTTCTCCACCATGTACCCTACGGGGCTCAGTAGCTATGTGACTGAGATGCCTCTCTACGTTTATGAGAGAACATTTTCCAAGTGTAGATCTTGCCCGTTTTATAGTCCTTCTCATCTTTTTTAAACTTTTTGAGTTTTTCTTGTTTGAGCTTGAGGGTAAATTGTTGAATATCTTCTTTGAGTTTAACCTCTAGTTGGGTGATGTTCTCTTTGTCCCTCATTTAAAGCAATAATACTTTGTAGCTGTTCTATTTCAATCTTGAGAATTTCTGTGTCTTTATTTGCTTCTTCAATAAGTAGTAACATCAGATCATAAGAGCATTTGTTCAGAATGGCTTCCCATTTGTTCTTAAAGTCTGTTTTATCTGTTCCCCCATAGGCTGGAAATTGTATTAGTCTCAAACCTCTTGGGATTAGATCTTTCCTCCAATAGTCTGAAAGTGTAATACTGTGTAGATCTAATTTCACATTTTTGATCATCAAGTTTTTGAGGTCAAGGAAATTCTTCTCTAGGTCCATACCTGAGGAAGCTGAAGCGTCCATTTTCATTCAGGTTACACTCCCGATGAAGGCCCCTAGCCGAAACGCGTTGGAGCATTTTTATACTATTTAGCCATGTGATTTAATTAAAGGCTTTTTATATTATTAATCGATGAGTGCCTCTGCATTTTTTCCCTCTTGTTGAATATGATGAGTTTCTTCAGAGGAGACGGCATATTCCCCTTGGATTTCCTTTTGAGAACAATCCTCAAACCTTGATTGGTCTGCAGTGTATATTAAATAAAGATTTTTGTTAGGTGTTAGGTTATTTTAAATCTATGTCAACCTGTAAACAAAGGACAAACACATTGGGAGAGATATCAATTCTAAGAGTTTTAAAGTGTTACTCTGCAGAGGGAAATATTAGAGTTTTACTCTGCAGAGGGAGATAATGCCATAGAAACGAACACACCTAGTCAGCTTGAAGTTCAGGCAGATCTCAGAGAGCAAGCCTCTCTGAACCACTTTTATTTCATACTTTTATACCACACCTATCAGAGAGAAAAGTTTTCACACAGTTTACAGATGAGTTCTCAGCATTGTTCCCTCTCCCTTCAGTGAAAGATAACATGCATGCGTGGGGCGAGCTTCACAAAGATGAGCATGACTGATTACAGTCCTATCTCACACAGTCTTGCAGAGAAATGAAAAACCTTCAAGGTTAAAGACATTCCGTTCTCATGAAACTTTAGATGCTTAAAGTTCAACCCTTTCTGTAAGAAAACCTGCATTTAACTATTATTAACTTTCCCAACATTAGGTGTCAAATAATCCATACTGTATTTGGATTTTGTTTGTATGTAAAGGCTGTGATGGACTGGCAACCTGTCCAGGGTGTATCCCACCTCTCGAAGCGGTTCAGAAAATGGATGGATGGATGAATGTAAAGGACTCTGATGTGTGGGTCAAGCAACTAGGGGCGGAGATATGGTTTCTCATTAAATACCACCTGTTGCTCAGCTGATGAGTCTCAGAGATGGGACTGCGTACTGTTTGTTGACCGCACATATCGCTGAGCTGTATGACCGTATAACAAGTTAGGATTTTAACCGATTCAATATTTGGAAATATTCATGATGCTCAATCATCGGCTATAAACAAAGGGATGATCAAACAAAGATCACAGCTGCTGTTCCTTTAGAAAAAAGGCCACAGATTAAGAAAGATTGACTGAGCCCGAGAACAAAAAGAGAATGGTGTCTGTTTCAGTTGTTCTCTGTAGGACACATCAGCAAAAATTGCAAGAAAAGAAGCATGTGGAAAATGTGGGCGTAAACATCCAACTGTTTTACATATCCATCCAAAGGAAAAGTGCAACAATTCTGAACATGCAGGTGAGGAGCTGAATGTTGCTGTCAATAATACCCTTGTGTCCTGTGGCTTAACAGGGATGGTAATCAGGATTGCAAACTCGCAATTGTTCCAGTGCAAGTTAAGCAAGGAAAGGTAACAGGATCATTAAAACTTATGCATTTTTGGACGACATTTTGGAAGAAAGTATAGCAGTTTTTTGTACTGAGACCCTCATGCATAAGCTTGGCCTTAATGGAAGAAAAGCTCACATACTTTTAAGAACCATGGGCCAAGAGAAAGTGCTGAGTAGCCATGTGGTGGTTGGTTTAGAAGTGACGGGGCTGGAAGGAGAGGATTTCTGTGATTTGCCAAAAACATATACACAACATCACATGCAAGTACGCAAAGGAAATATACCTAGATGACAGGATCTAAAACTTTGGCCTCATCTGAATCAAGTTCCTTTGCCTGAAGTGGACTGTTATGTAGACTTATTAATTGGAACAAATGTTCCAAAAGCTGTTCCAAAAGCCCCTTTGCAATTAGAACCATGCTTGGTTGGACTGTGAATGGACCACTTACAGGAGAACATGGAAGTTCAGGGGATGAGGAAATGCCGAGGTTAACAGTAAACAGACTGACGGTCGTGAATTTGGAGATCTGGCTGCAACAATTTAAGGTGGATTTTCCTGAATGTAACATAAAAGAGCAACAAGGACTATCCAGAGAAGATAAAAAGTTTATGGAGTTAGTTAACAACTCTGTAAAAAAAACATAATGATCATTACCAGATAGCCCTGCCTCTAAGAGAAAAGGAAGCAAGAATGCCATATAACAAGAAGGTTGTGGAGCAGCAGGCTTTGCAGCTAAAGAACATTTTTCAAAGGGACGTCTCTCTTTATACAGATTATGTTTCCTTTATGAATGACCCTTTTACCAAAGGTTTTGCTGAAAGAGTGCCTGACGAAGAGGTGCAACGTGGACATGGCAGAGTTTTGTATATCCAGTATCATGGGCCAGCTTCCGATGTGTTTCACTCAATGCCAAGTTACTCCGAGGCCCGGATCTAACCAGTTCACTTATTGATGTGGTGACTAGATATAGGAAAGAACCAGTGGCAATCACGGCTGATGTCGAGTCCATGTTTCACCAGGTGAAGGTTTCAGAAAATGATACAGATCTTTTGAGATCCCTTCTGTGGCCAGATGGGGACATGCCAAAAAAAAGGGTGATTTCTGAATGAATGTTCATCTCTTTGGAGCGACATCATCCCCAAGCTGTGCCAATTTTGCGCTTAGAAAATGCGCAGAAGACCATAAAAAAGAATTCAGCAAAAAAGCTGTGAATAATGTTTTGGATTCTTTCTATGTAGATGACTGCTTAGTGTATTTAGCTTCAGAAGAGCAGACAGTATCACTCTATCATGAACTTCTAGCCCTATCTGCAGAGGGTGGTTTCAGTCTGACCTAGTGGATAAGCAATCGACATGGTGTTCTGGCTGCAATACCTGAAAGTCATCGATCTACAGTAAGGACGTTAAAGGGGGGGACATCAATAAAAATCATTTGACCATGGAATGTTTCCTTGGAGTTGAATGGTGTATTCAATCTGATTCTTTCAGTTTCAAGATTGTAATCAAAGATAGACCATTCACTAGAAGGGGAATCTTGTCAACGGTGAGTTCCATCTATGATCACTTAGGAATATTGAGTCCAATTGTGTTGAAGGCAAATAAAATCTTGAGTGACCTTAGCAGGAAAGCGTGTCGTCTAAAGAAGGGGCAAGTTGGTTGCAAGACCTGCATCTTATTGATAACTTAAGCCTAATAAGATGTTTGAAGCCTGCAGATTTTGGAGAAGTGATTGGTGCACAGTTGCATTAATTTTGTGATGCAAGTAAAGATGGATACGGCACAGTCACTTACTTGGTAATACAAAATGCAATGGCATGAGTGGCTCCACTGGAACCCACGACTATTCCACGTATGGAGCTAATTGCTGCCACAATGGCGAGTCCCATGGATGTGCTATGTGGAAAAGAACTAGACATGCAACTCAAACTTTCTGTGTTTTGGACCGACAGGACATCTGTACTAAAGTATATCAAGAATGAGACCTCTAGGTTTAAAGTTTTTATTACAAATAGAGAAAATCTCACAACCTCCTCAGTGGAGGTATGTCGAAAGCTAATCCAGCGGACATGGTTTCCAGGGTTTCGTTGGCCAAAGCATTTCTGAAGAATGAATTGTTGATGTCAGGGCCCTCTTTTCTACAAAACCCAGAGAAGGAATGGCCTGTCAGTACAATGTCTACAATGATATAATGGAGGCTCTTGAGATTAAGACAGCTGCCAAAGTCAATGCATTAAAGGTGAATATGAAGGATGATCCTGTGACTCTCATGATTCACAATTTTTCTTCCTTGACTCACCTGAAAAGAGCAGTTGCTTGGATTTTGAGATTCAAAAGTTGGCTTTGGTCTTGGTGTCAGAAAAAAAGGAAACTGAGCACGGATCTTGACAAGAGTGCCTCAAATGTTGAGCAACAGAAATTTCCATTGAAGTATAAAACGGATGTTATCAGGCAGAAAAAGATTAAAAGACTTTAACAGCTGAAGAAATGGAGAAAGCAGAGTTGGAAATAATAAACTTCTGTCAAAAAGCAAAGTTTGCTGAAGAGATTTCAAGATTGGAGAAAGGTGCCACAGTGAGAAACTGTAGTCACATTACAAAGCTCTGTCCAGTGCTCAGAGATGCTGTATTGAGAGTTAGCGGTCGCCTGAGCGCTTCTTCCATGCCTATGGAGTTTAAACATCCCATCATATTCTCCAAGATCTCCATATTTCAGATCATCAGTGCCAATTCAGCATTCAGCCAACTGACTCCTCCAGCAGGTCTGAGCCAGCGGACTCCGAGCCGACGGAATCCAAAGGCATCCAGCAGCAGGCTGCTGACCTCTCCAGTGGGTGCCAGCTGCAGCAGCCCGCCTACCTTTCCAGTGGGTTAAGACCAGACATTTCCACTGAGGGTGTTTAGGAGAACACGCCTCTGGTTTCTGTCTCCACCAAGGGTGTTCAGGAGGACGCGCCTCCATATCCAGATTCCTCCGAGGGTGTCAATGACAATGACAACACGCCTCCATCTCGTTTCGCCTTCCCTGAGGGTGTAAATGACGACATGCCTCCCTCTAGTGGGTCTTCTACACCTTCCAGTGGGTCTTCTACGACTTCTTCCAAGGACGCCTCTACGTCGTCACGTTGTGGATCTCCTGCATGGCCTCATCGTGGGTCTCTCTTCCGTTACTACCCAACAAGGCTCAAGCATCAGCACAGTCAACCTTCCCTTCAGCATCAGTACAGCCAGCTCCAGTTTCAGTTCGGCCGGTCTCAACTTCACTCCACCTGGATCCACCACAAGGTTCAGTCCAGCCAGCTTCAGGTTCAGTCCAGCCGGCTTCGGCTTAGGTTTCAGTCCAGCCGGCCTCAGGTTCAGCTTCAGTCCAGTTGTTCTCAGCTCCACTCTACCTTGCTTCACCATCCCCTAGCCACAAGGTTCAGCTAAGTCGGCATTCGTTCAATCACCAGTTTCACCTTCAGCCTCAGTCCAGCCAGCTTCAGCTCCACTGCATCTGGCTTCACCATCAGCTCCAAAAGGTTAAGCTTCGCCGACCACCAAGTCACGAAGTTCAGTTTCGCCTACCACCAAGTCACACGGGATTTATCAACACATGATTATGGAGGAACATGCATATGAGTAGCCACTGCACGTTTCATAAATTAGTCTTTTGACAGTTTGTACAAACATTCAAAATTTAATTCGTAGGATAGAATTTAGGACAGTTTTTATGAGTTTTTGACAAATGAGGGACGAGTCTTATTGGGTACCATGCACGAAGCTCAGCTGAAATCAATCTCCGATAATTAAAGTAGGTGCTTAACAAACCAGACTCATACAGTAAAGACAGCCCCTTTCAATTCATGCTAGATATGTGAGAATACAAGGAAAGATCCATGTTCTTCTCTCAGTCAGAGCAAGAAGGTTTAATGCAGCCCAATAACATCTCAAATACATCATAACTAATAAAAGGAATAAGAGGCTGCATCAAAGCTTGCCTTGTTGCATTGTGTGATAATTTGAATTAGGTGTTGTTACTTAACAGAAGGTTTAGAGTGTGTCATTGTGTGTGCTGCACTTCGAACTGTACATTTTTAAATTCATGTTAATAAATGATTTTACCTCAAAGACCTTTTTTTGTACACAATCTCTGGATCAAACAAGTACGATAAGTACACAATCTGCTGCTCTGCAGGCTGATGGAAGGTAGGGATAAGCGAAGGGGTGAAATGGCAGTAAAGCTCTCAAAGATCATCTATAAAAGAAGATCCCTCATGCACACAAACAGAAACACAGCAGGATCTTGACAGTGACTCAACCGCAGCTGCTTTTGAAGTACAAAAAAAAAAGTTTTGGCCACTGGCCATAGAACAGACTTGCTGTTCTGCAAAACTCCTGAATCTCTACAAGGTCAGCACACCCATGCTCGTAACTATTATTAATTTTATTAATAGTTATGATAGTTAATAACTGTCTTTGAACCACTATTATTGTTGCTAATGACTAAGCCACATATTGCGCAACAGTGATTTAAATGGTACTCTAGCCACTGAAGAAAGGTATGAATAAATGTGAGAGGATGATAATTAACTCAATAGCCTTCTAAAAAATGATGTCCCTGCAAACATGTGATGCCGTGTTCTCTACTGCCTTTGCAGGACCTGGGGAAAATGGTGGAGCATCTGGCCAGGTTTCTCTGTGTTTCCTGTGACAAAGCTCAGCTAGAAGTACTTGTGGAGAACTGCAACCAACTGATTGAGCAATGCTGCAAGTCTGAGGCACTTTCTATCTCTAGTTGTAAGTGAGCTTGGAACAGAAGACATCCATACGTTTTTTCTTAACATTCCTTATAGAAAAATGACTCATATTTCTGTTTGATAGCATCTATAGAAAAAAAGAAATTGTAAAATCATTTAATGTCTTTTTAAGATTTCATACCTATTTTTTTTATCCCTATTAAGTTCACCATGATTTTACCATGTTTGAATGTACATTTTCCTATTTTTTTCCTAAAGTTATTCGCTGTATTCATCTAGTAAATCAGCAAATACTGTAGCTTTAGTCCCACTGATCTTTTTATTAAACTTCTAGCCAGTCTTTAAATAGACAGAGTTTTTGTAAAAAACCCAAAAGAGAAGGCAATAAATAAACAGTCCCTTATTGATGATACAAACAGTCATCTTTAGAAAATCCAAACTGAAGAGTGATGATAAAATACCTTCACTAAGCTCAGTGACTTAGCTTTATGATGTGCCATGACAGTGGATGTTTATAGAAGCCAAATGCGGGCAAAAATGAAGACAGATATGTGTGTTAAAAAAAGGCATCTAATAATTCAAAATCAAAACTTAAAAATATCCGAACATATGAACAGTGTAGGCAGACGTGACCATCATGGCTGCGTTTACATGCACCCAATCCCCTTTTCAAAACTGGGATGTTATTAATAACCCAGTTGCGCAAGGCCATGTAAACACAGGGAAAAACCCAAATATTACCCAAATATTTGTCATGTAAACGCGTATTGACATAACCCCCTACTGATATGTTCTGCGCATGTTCTATTTGCAAGGAAACCTAGTCTTTTGAGTAGAGGAACTTCTTGTATATGCTTAGAAAAATGCAGTATACAAAAGTAAACAAGAAGTGGAGGTAAACATGTCAAGGCGCAGCACAGCGCCACACTTTTGGAGCGAGGAGGAAACAAATTTCTCTCTTACTGTGCTGAAAACCATGAATATAATGGGCCTGATTTATCCACTAAGGGGAAACTTATGAGGATCCACTAGAATAATTCTGTGCGTTTAGGGCGAGATGTGCTGAGAGCGCAGTGAGTTATGATGCGTCTTTGGGGAAAAACCGGTAAAGATTTACATAACTGTAAGGTTCATGGCCATTACAGTGTTAATTACTACTAGGTAATGTTGTGTGTGTGAGTAGGTTTACGTTTGTCAATAATAAACTTGTGTTGAACGTGGTCGCGCAAAGTTAAGACATGCCTTTCAGAAGTGCTACAAATAGACGTTAAAATAGCTGACGCTTGTTTTCCTCCCAATATTTTTCCGTCTTTTTAAAATATTTTTTTGTCCCATGTTTTGTCCCACGTTTTTATCACCCAGTGTCACTTTCTAAGTGCAGACCTAGGCATTGCTCTCCCTCTGCCAACCCTGGGATGGCCCTGCACTGAGCTCAAGCCTCCTTCTTGCTTGAGGAGTGAGCAGGCTCTTCTTTTCACCTGAAAGGGCAGGGTTTCCCCAACTGGACATAGCGCGTGGAAGGATCACATAATTTCAGCCAGATCCTCCCCAAACCTTCAGGCGCCCCAGTCAGCCAGGAGGAGACAATATACAGCCCAAGACTGATGCATGTTTTTGTAGCTCAAATGCAAACCCTCACACATGCAAATCAGGGTGGGGGTGCTGATGATATGGAGGAACACACACCCTCAGCACCCAAAGCATCCCCAGCGGGAATTGAACCCAGGACCTTCTAGCTGTGAGGTGAGTTGTGCTACCAGCTGTGCGACCGTGCTCCCATTTTTGCGTCTTTTTACAGAAATGGCCAGATTGCATTTTTAAATGATTAGGGAAGGCGCTAAATGGAATGCGTGCGTCTTCTCTGGGTTTAACAAGCGCAAACAGTTAATAAATCAGGCACAATGTCTTTTGTTGATGGCAGAAAGTAGCGAGATAGTGAGATTTACAAGAAGGTGACCGTTAACCGCTGTAATCAATATAATTCATTCCATCGGAGGCGAAAGCAGCACGAGTTTGCCCCGTCACAGGAGCGTCATGTCGCAGCACTTTTTATAAATATACGCGGCAGTCCTATTTTCTACACACTACGCCTGTGAAACGTGTAAATTTCGACATTTTGGATCGGGGAAGACAGGAAGTCAGATGGCTTGGCATCTGGAAATTTTCAAAGGTCCTTCTTTCCAGTAGCTTTACTTTACTACCTGTACAGCCCCATGAGAAGTCAGTAGGTCACAGGAGGGTCTACACTACCTCGGATCCCCACTAACATGAATCTTTTGCACTTCGATATTTTGTATATTCCCTGATATAACAAACTTAAAGGCGAATGTAAAACGGACAGAACATAAAACACTGACCTTTTGGAGCCATGTTGTACTCTTTTTTTCCTGCTTGTTGTTGCGTTTACTGACAAAACCACGCGTGATTTTGCTGAGCTCGCATGATTTCGGGCTCTCTCGGTGACAGCGGCTTCCCTGCTGCAACGTGCAGCTGACGCCCACCGTGGAAAGGGCCAAGCAGCAGTATACACGAGTAAAACGTGCTGATCCTGTAACATACTGCTCACACGTCCAGTGGAAAGCCCGGGTAACTCGCTCTGCTCAGATATATAAATGTGTTAATGAGTAATGGGTAAACGGGTTCTCAATGTTTCAGAAACCCAAATTGTGACCTTAACTCCACCATAAACCGAATATTGGTGGCATGTAAACGTAGTTAGTGAACGGATGAACCAGGAGTGACTGAGGAACAGTGATGTCAGTAACGAGTTATGTAGCAGCGCATTATTCCTAAAATGACCAATTTTTCAGTGAAAACTAATCTAACGCGTTACTATTTCCATGCAAGTAATCAAATTATAGTTACTTGTTCAAGCCACTGTGCACAACTATTTTTGGGATTTTCTTAAGCAAAAAGATATATTTGTACATGGGATCAATGGCGGCAAAAGTAGTAGGAAAACAAGCAACAATAGCAGTAAATATGGTCTTGTATACCTTCTACGAGGCTGTTGCCTTCTTTTTCTGTTGTAATCTGAAAATTAAACAGCTGATTACAAATATCGTGCTTGGTTTTTTTTTACCCTACAAGTCCATCCTGAATCTTAGTTCTGTACTCTGTGCCTTAGTGGAACTCTCCAGTATTACGTACAGTCCACAACTAATACGTGCCCAAGACACAGCTTGTTGCTGGTGTTAAACTTAGGTTAAAAAACAAGTATATTTACGGTCTTACAGTTAAAATGCATTTCCAATAAAGTGAGAATTGGCTAAACTGATTATTATTTTTATGTTGAGGAAGTAGAAAGTGTTACTGGCAGCTGCTGAAAGTACCTAATAAAGTAACTTATAATCGAATGCAGTTACTTTTAAAATAGCAAGAAAAGTAATCACTAAGATAGCTAAGTTACTTTTGGAGGGTTTAATCGGTAGTCAGTAATCAAAATATTAATTCAAAGGAAGTATGGCAAAACTGCTGTGTAGGAATAAATTCTGAGGACAAGGGATAGATGAAATGCATAACAGACTGGGTCCAGCCAGGTGAGAAAATAGGTTGAACATAATTCTAAATGCCTAACTTAATATAATACAAAAGGATAACTAAAAATGTATATAACAGGAAGGAGGAAAACAGAAAAGAAAGAAACATAAGCATAAACTTTAGAAACATAGAAACAGAGAACAATAATCCAATTGAGAAGGATAAAGTGAAGCAGAACAGAGGAAAATGATGAGACAACAAAATAACTAATAAACTAGAAACCCTTACAGATCCTAATAGATAAGAAAAACTAACAAAGGAGCAACTGAGATAAGATCTAAGTAAATTAATAAGGAATGACCCAAAAACAAGAGAAACTAAAAGTAAAAACATCTGAGGATAAAACAGGAAAGGAGGAAAATACGTAATGGAAGGAAAGCATAAAAAAACAAGTAGAAGGAAACTTACATCAAAACAGACATTAGCTATAGTTATGAATTATATTTTCCAAAAAGTAATTGAGTTAGTAACTCAGTTACCACATTGTAAAAGTAGGTTACTCAGCAAAGTAACTGTGCTGTTATTTCTATGTTCTATAACGCAGTGAGATTCTATAATATCTATAACGTCAAGTATTTTTTTATAAAAGAATGACATAAAATACACCATATACAGTGTTTTACAACATTTGGTATTTGAACTTGACTCATTAAGATTGAAGATGTATGCCGAAATATAAAAATATACACAAGTTAATATTAGACATACATAATCACTTTTCATTTAAGTGCAAAACTAAGGCGGACAAATGTGGGTAAAAAGAAACAAATGAAAATATGTCCATTGTTTTGCCAATCTCTGTGTCTATGATATTGCACAGTAAACAGAACACTATCCAACTGGCTTTAGTAAGACATTTAAAGATTGATTTGGTGTCACCTGGTCACATGAACTGGAAACTGTTGAAGAAAAATAACATATTTTCAGTAGCATATTAGGAAATATGACATATGTTATTATTATTTTTTTAATAAATCAGTGGGGCCGGTTCCTCAGGTTTCCAGCGACGATTTATCAATATTTTGGGGTTACTTTGTTCATAGATCTTAGGGGTATTGATTGATGTTGATGTTGGGTTTTTATGTTGATGTATGGAGATTTATTGGAAACCAAACCCTAACCAATGTATCTATCAGTTCTCGGTGAGATGTTCTATGGCGTCTCTCCTTTAATGAAACTAATGTCCAGTTCAGTATTTGCCCACCCTGCAATCTCTCTCTCTGTGGCTGTCACAAAGCCTGACACCGCTGCTCGTCATTCAGCCACATTGTAGTAACACACCACTTTACATCTCCAGTAACGGTAACGCTATTGCTACAATAGAAACACTAATTAACTAGATTACTGCGTTACGTAAAAAATAACTCCATTAGTAAAGTCGTAATACTTAAACGCAGTGGCGGCTGGCCAATAGAGGGCGCTAGGGCGCCGCCCCACCACTGACAACGTGCCACATTACCTTGAATAAAAGTGGAAAATAATTTTTATAATAACATAAAAATGTTTCGAAATATATGTATATTTTCTTTCAGATGTGTAAGATAAGCATTTAATAGTTTAAGGGGAGTTGAGTTGTGGTTGTGTTGTCTGATTGAGGACGTATTTCCGCCTTGGGGCGCAAATCTTTGCGCCCCGAGGCTCCCATTGACTCTCGTTATAAGTTGTACATGCGCAGTAGCTCGCCTTCAATACAAAAGATAGGACGCCTTGGGGCGCAGGAGAGGTGCGTCCTGAGGGGGCGGGGCTTACATATCGTCCCCCTCCAGCTCTGGGGCTGAAGCGGCTGAAGTCAAACAACGTCACGGACGTGTGTCATACAGCGCGGCTGATAAACAGGTCAGACCGCAGGAGTTGGAGACGAACGAAGGCATCGCTGCGTTAAAAATGCACATTATTCAGTTAAAGAAATGTTTTCGGACTTAAATTAGCGCTAACTGATTAGCGGAAGTAGCTGTAGTGCAGACGAACACTACTGTACAATTAGAGCATATATTCCTATTGATGTAGGATTTATTTGATACTTAACACAGCTGCTGATATCGAACTGTTAAGGTTATTCATATATTTTGGTTATTTCTGCATTACCTTGCCTTTGTTCTTATTTTTCATATGAGATCACACATATCATCTCCCTCCTCAAATTTATATCACCCAAATCAGCAGCTGTGTGGAAATATTAAACAGCTAAATAAATATAACAGCCTTTTCTCCATCATATCTTCTCATTTTCTGACTGGCTTTAAGTGGAGCTCTGGCAAGTTCTCCCAGTGTTAACAGAGTGACCCCAGTCTGAACAAGTACCTCTATAGACAGCTCAGTGTTTCCTCCTCTACAGTAGCACTCTGTGTTGCATCAAAACTGTTGAAGCATCTGACTTAGCATCTGAAATTGTTGTCGCCGTAGGATAGTCCTATTAAGAAGACGCTTAGGGTTGTCCAATACAGCATGATTAAGAAACAATCATCTTTACATACAAACAATTTTAGCCAGTTAGTTTGCCTTAGCAACTGGTTAAAAGATTGATATGTCAATGTATGAATGTATGTAGTCAATGTGTGAATATGATTGTGGAGTTAAAAACAAAATTCTACTAATCTCTATTTATAAAAAAGAGAAATGGCAATTGGATTTGTCCTTTTACTCTAAAATTTTTAGTTTTTTAGTCATATTTAGGAATGCTAATTAGTCGGGATTAATTCACAGCTATCCCTTAATTAATTAGGTTTTAAAAAAATGATCGTTTGACAACCCTAATAAATAGCCATCTTCATAGCCCCCCCTGGAGAAAATTCCACAACCGCCACTGCTTAAACGCCGTTACTCCCAACACTGCTAATCACACAACTATAATCCTAAAGTAAAACATAACAGAACTAACGAGAAATTAACTAAAATGATGAGATAAACCGAATAAAGACAGTGGCGGAGCCAGGAAATTTTCATAGGTGTGGCCGAAACAGATCTGTTATTGGGGTAGCCTTTTTTAAATTCAGTTATCTTTTATTATTGTTATTTGATGTTTCTCTACAGCCTACTGGCTCTCTTCTGTCTTTCATTTAACACTTTGTTCTTTTGTGTATGCTGCCTTAGAAAGATATTTTTCTACTCCAGGATAAGGTATTCAATTCAGTAGAAAGTACAGTTTTATGGCACCTAGACCACACACCTTGACGTTTAGAAATGAGGATATTAATAAAAAAGATCAAATAATTTAGTTTATTTTTCTTAGTTCTTTCAAAGTAATAAAAACCTTACGTTATACAAACAGTATATTCTTAAGAAATTGATGCCAGGTGTTACTTGCTGAGAAATCTTGCCTTCTGGTGACAAGAAGGATTATGGGTTGTGTATCATCAGGACAACAGACATGGATATATATACTGTATTTACATTGTATACATTGATTTATTACAGGCTACGGATTTATAGACCAAATATAAAACCAAATGGGAAATAAAATTAGTTAATTAATCAAAACCATGCTAATGGGTTAATTTAATAATAAATATTCCTAATGCTAAAAGTAAAACAAAATTATACTTTTGTTAGACCCAAATGGGCCCGTTAAACAGCAGTGTTCTGTTTTTGAGTGCATTTCAGTACTATGTTAACATTTCAGTATGTTCAGTGTTGTATGTGTTTGTAAAAACACTTGGATGTCTTGATGACAGATGGAGGCGGTTCCCATTTAAAACTATGTGGCTCAGTGTTAGCCATTTTTACAGCATTGTCTGAGGACATCATTTGATCCAGAACAAAGGTGTTCCTTGCTTTAGTCTTGTTTAGTCCATCCACAGAGAAACCTCTTTCTACATATGCATTTGAGTTTGGAACTGAAACTAACTTTGCAACCACAGACAGTCCTCCAGACCTCAGCAGATCCATCACTTTAAAAACAATAAACCAAGAAGGTGTAATCATTCTCCCTTTATATTTTATAGTTTTCAAGTTGGTGGTATCAGTGTGTGTGAAACATGTATCCTACTCTGTTCTTCATTGATAAAATGTTTCACCCGAAAGCTTCCAGATCAAAGGTGACCGATTCCTGAAGCAAGGGGATGTCCATGAGCTGGTCCTCTAGGAACTCCTCACTAAGATGATCATTCTCTTTGAGTCCATGAAATGGAAGAATTTCAGAAAATCTAAGGAAGAACACAACATAAAATTTTACCCATTGACTAAGTCCTTCACTCTGTTATTTGTATATTTTTACATTTTATCATTACATAAATTAACCATATTTTCCTCTCTGTCCTCTGCTGGTCATCAACAGACTTGGCATGCCTCATGGAGTAGGGTCTCTGTAACAATACAATATTTGGAATAATGATAATAATTATAATTATTGAAGTGGGACTGTGGTTCAGAAGTCGGGCATTTGTCTTGGAATTGGAATGTTGCCGGTTTGAGCCTCAGCTCTGACGGTCTCAGTCATTGTGTCCTTGGGAAAGACACTTTGCTTGTTGCCTACTGGTGGTGGTCAGAGGGCCCGGTGGTGCCAGTGTCCGACAGCCTCGCCTCTGTCAGTGCACCCCAGGGCAGCTGTGGCTACAATTTAGTTTGCCGTTAATGTGTGGATGAATGGGTGAATGATTGAATGAAGTGTAAAGCACAAACTCAGGCCATTTACCATGATCATATTAATGAAGCAAATGGTATAAAGACTGGATTTTGTTAAAGAGTAACTAAACCCAAAAATAACTTCTTTTTTTTTCTTATAAAATATATAAATGGCTTTACCAATACAATCTTTCGGTTTCAGGGAGTTTTTTTGACATTTTCATGTAAACTTGTTAAATTCTACATTTTTTGGTCTAACAATGTCGTAGTCCTGCTTTTCATGGTCATTGTGAGGTAATGCATTTGAATTTTGTGATTGGCTAAGAGTGGTACATCTTTTCCATTGTCTACTTCACAGTCATGGTCTCACAGAGACGCTCTCCCTCTCTCAGACACACTCGCCCAGCACTGTGGCGAGCTGGAATGTGTATCTTGTGTGCAACATACACACCACTAAGAGAAGCAGAGAAACTGATATCTGTATATTGCACTATGAAGGACCACAACGGCGAGGTGGTTTAAAGAGAAAAACGTGAAAGTAGCTAGAGCAAATAGACTGGATTTACAGCAACCTGCGGCTGGAGAGCTATGGTGGGTGTTTTGAAACGTTAGCCCCTGTTAGAGTTACCACCTGTCTTACCTTCCTGTCTCCCTCTGCAGCAGCTCTGGCTTCAGGCAGTGTGAGCCAATGGCTCGAATTGATGTGCCGTTTGGCCGCTGAGCTCCATAAAGCCTCCCTTTACCTCTGGTGGATGGCGGAGAAGAGACATCATGAATTCTCCCTTTACCGGAGGTAAAGAGAGCCTTCATGGAGCTCAGTGACCCTCTCATGTACCAACACTTGGCTATGCCCATCCATGTCTCCTGGCCCTGCCCACTTTGGTAGAATTTTTCAAATGTTGCCTGGGGGTGGGATAATGCTTTTTCATGGGGTTCAGTTGCACTTTAATGAATACTAGTCTCTGGCATTCCACTTGCACTGCACTCTGGGAAAGTGGTAGCTATTAGCTAATGGAATAAATGATGGAATCAACAGCTGAACTCGCACAATATTTAAATTTAAAAAAGGTATTTAACACATAACACTAAAACTTTTTTAATTAATGCTTCATTGTGTAAAACACACTATAGAAATGTACTTTTGTTTATTTGTACCCCTCAACTTTAAAAGATCACCCATTCTAATAGCTGGTAGGTGAATATATTACCTAAGTGGAACTTAATTGAGTGGTGCCACAGATAATCTTTTGTATTAGTATTGAAAATGTTATTTGACCTACAAAAGTGATAGAGAAAGGGCAGTTATGAGATCTTTAAATTTGCTTTGAGGTTTAAATTCTTTCCTGTTCAGTGTCATGATGGATATCACAAAATGTAACCACCTGTGGGGTGCATTTTTTAAAGCTACACTGTCAGAATTTAACTGCAGTAATTTTACTTATTTTAGCCTGTCATAGCAGAAAGAAATGGGGTTTATCTAAATTGATAATTAAATACCTAACAAGCAAGCAACATTTAGTTTACAAAGTTTACAAGTAAGCATTTTAGCTGACAGGGACAAGAGTTTATGCATTAATATTCTTGCATGCTCACCCTATATCCTATTGAATGTAATAATAAATACGAGAGGAATAAGGTGGAAAAACACCATTATATTAATTCTATATTAATTCTAATACTAGTATTCTAATACTTCTTATAATTCTAATAATAAAACAGCTACCTGTAGCAGCCATTTTAATAACAGAGGGAGACGGAGTGATTTATTTCTCTTGGAAAGTTTACTGTACATTCCATCATTTGAAGAGTCTGCTTGCAGTGTTAGTGGCTTCTCTTGGTCATACAATCTTGTAACTGGTGCAAGTGTGAGGGCAGCTTTGAGTCTTTGTTGCGCCTCACTATGGTGCAGCTGCCATTGCCACACAGCATTGTTTTGTGCAGCTGTCTTATGGTGCGTTCACACCACATTCTTTGTCAGCATCAAACAACGCTCACAGAGTGTCTAGTTCGACTCATATGCACAGAATATACATTTTTTAGCTGAAGCTTGCAAAACTCGTAGGTAGGCCTTTCTCTGCCGGATGTTTGAAAATTTAGCAGCAACGGCGACTTCACTACATTGGTTGACAACGTCACTACATTGCAGCATTGCAACCTGATTGGTGCTGCATCAACATCGTTACGACTGTCAAAAGTTCAGCTAACTGAACTTCTATATTAGTGGCTCTTGGTGCTTTGAAGCTTGAAACGCAGGAAAAGCTTGACAAGTTGACGCTGCCAATGTACACAAAGCGCTGCAGAGACTTCGACACAACTCTGCCTCAACCATAGACTGAACATGGAATCTGTAGACCGATGTTTGGGGCAGTGAGAACGCACCATTAGTGGTGCTGTAAGTGATGCTTTGTTAGCATCACTTATGGCACCATTCCTGTTTTAGGAATTTTGTCATCACACATTGGAGCTTTGTTTAACTTCAGGTGTGGCCATGTCAACAATGGCTCTGATCTTTATTAGCTTTCTGACCTGCTGCTGTGATGATGTGTCCCATGTAGGGATGGGCAATATGGCCTCAAATAAAAATCATGGTATGTTGAGAAGTTCACCTCGAAAACAGTAAAGGGACTACCCCAACAACTTTTTCTTTCTTTCAAGATAGGGCTGCGGTATCTTTTACTCCTCGAGGAGCCTTTTTGAGGAAAGTTTGAAGGAGAGTTTAGAAAGTGCGAAGGAAATTGTAACTGAAAACTTGGTTTGCCCCTTTTTGAACCCAGCAGTGAATAATAGAAGTCTAAATAAGTTAACTTCTGCCCAGATTGCAAATTTTAAAAGATCCAGGCAAAAGTTCTGAAACCAACCACTCATATTTTTAGTAATGGACAATCAACTCAAATTTATTTTAACTTTGAAAGATATAATTGTTTTTATTTAAACAACATGGTTATGCAGGGAAGCTGATTTATATATATTTTTATTATTTTAATTTCAGGTGTAATTTTCTTTCTTTTTTGTCAACTGGAGTCAGAACAAGTAATTGAATTTAATTAAATTCACTTTTATTTATAGAGCACCAATTCACAACAAATTTCATCTCAAGGCACTTTACAACAAAAGTAATTTGAATACAAACATTCCAATCAGTTAAAAGTTTTCTATGTAAGGAATCCCAGCAGATTGCGATGAGTCATCAACGTGAGGTTGTGCAGACTACAACCACAGCTATTCCTCAGCAATCCCTCATACTGAGCATGCAAGTTACGACAGTGGAGAGGAAAAACTCCCCTTTAATAGGAAGAAACCTCCGGCAGGACCTGGTTCAGTAAAAGCGGTCATCTGCCACGACCGACTCGGGCTCTTAGAAGACAGAGAAGAGACAGCATGGAGGATGCTCGGTGACTTTGAGCATCATCTGGACCGATGTTCCCCATCCAGGAGGGAACATTATAGCTGAGCAGGGTACCTGACCATGTGGAGCTTCTATGGGGAGAAAAATACTGAGAGAAAACTGGGTAAACAATCGCAATAACAGCAGAAATAAAATATATCTGGAGAGTGGTAGAAGAAAAAAAGTAAACTAAAGCGAACTAAAGACTTAACTTGGAATTATATATATATATATATATATATATATATATATATCAACTATCAGATTATATTGGACTGCTAGGATGTGTGAAATAGTGTCTCACCTCTAGCATTTGTACCTATCAACGGGAACTATGGTGGGAGCTAAAAATCACATTAACTTTGGAGTTACCATTTGGCAATAATCACAAATTTGGTTAAATTTGAATGTGTCAAAGAAGTTAGGGACAAGGAATGGAGATTTGTATTGGTTAAGAAAAAGAAGATAGAATTGTGACAATGATCAATGTATACACCCCTCCAGAAAGTACAAAACGTTTTTTCAAAACCCTGTTTGACACTATTGCTATAGAAACTAAAGGTATATTGATGGAGGAAACTATAATGTAGTCATGACCATAACTTGGATCGAAAAACATGCTGTAAAAGAAACAACACCTAACCTAAACCTAAAGACTAAACCTAAAGTCTAACACTAAAGCTGAGTGAGCTTAACCCATTGAAAAGGAATGATGCACACTACTTGATCCCTTACTCTGTTTACTCCAGAATTGACTAGTTTAGAGAACAGGATAGCAGATCCCTAAATGTTAGGGTAAAAAATAATGGTTAACCTAAAAGAATCACCCACACGGGTCGGAGAGAAATTGAAGTTAAATGAGCTCTGCAGAGGGATATGGAATAAAGTTTCGCAGGGGGAGACCAGGAGGATACTCTGGTTGACCGTGTGTCTGTTCTCCTCTCAGCTTCTCAGTCAGTCTCACAGCTCTGTCTCCTGATCACACAGCTCTGTCTCCTGGTCTCAAAGGCTCATCCCCCTGCAGTCTCCTTTTATTCAATCAAACTTCATTAGCATCTTAAAAGAACAGGGTGTCATACAAAGGAACATATGTTTGAAACCAAATGACATTTAAAAAGTACATTTAAACTATGTGATAAAGAAATACACCCTAAGAAAATAATAATACATAATTATTATTTTACCTAACATTTCCCTAACATTTCCCCCCTGAAATGTGGTTTTTAAATGTGATCACGAACAACAAAAAGTTGTAAAATAGGTAACAACTCTAAAGCTGCATTCACACCACACATTTGGTCTGCGTCAGGCAACGCATTCAACGGATGAAGTTTGACGTATATATATATTACTTGTGGAATACCATGGTTTGCAATGATAGTTTTACATAGTGCTTTTGCCACTGTTAGCTAAAAAAGACATTACTGAGGTCCACTACTGTGAAAAACTTCTTAGTGGGACTCAGAGAGTGTGTGGATCAGGCACATTAGGCGCTCTGGTCTGGACAGCTGAATTCACCATTCTCAAATCTTGAACCATACGTCAGCTTTTCCCTTCAGCCTTTTTAACTGGCCAAATTGGTGTGTTACATGGTGAATCAGGACATTTTCTTATGACACCTGCTGTTAGTAATTCCTAAATTACTGGTTGAATTCCTAACTCTGCTTCTGCAGAGGATATTGTCTTACTCTGGGTTTAAAATGTGATTTAGCAGTTATTTGAACGGGAGCAATGGATGAGAGTAGGCCTACATCAGTGGGGCTTTTAGACCATAATGTGTCAGGGACTTCTTTGAATTGATTTTCTTCCTCTTCAGCCAATAAGATGATTTCTGTTTCTGGTGATTCTAGTGTTGCTACTTGAGTGGTGAAGTGGAGTGGCATGATACGGGGCGGCCTATATAAACCTGTGGATTCAATGTATTGCCAACAATCTTCTTTATTTTCTTGTAAAGCTTTAAAATCTGTGGCGTTATTTGTTTTTCGCACCATATATCCCAAATCTTTCCAACGTGATTTACTGGTTTTTGTCAGAGATATATGTGGATCTGTAGGCAAATCAAAGAATGGTTTAAGGCTGGTAGTCAGTATTACTGAGGCAGCTGAATCAGATTTTCCATCAGTAATGATGTGTGAGGTGAACACTACAGCAGGTGAGAGTTGCATAAAATAGTCTTGGAACTTGGGATCAGGTTCAGGCCTCAGAGCCATAGTCACATGTAACTGTGATGTAGGCATGATTTGTTTGTCGGGGTCAGGAACTACTTTCAAAGCTGTGTACATCATTGTTGTTGTGTCGTTAAGGTTTTCTTTAGGTTCAACTCGTAAAGAGTAGTATACAGACCGAGTCCCTGTGCGAGTTGTATTTTGGTAAATGTCATCATTTCCTGTTCTCACAGCTCTCATGCCGTCTCCCACTGGAATAATTGAGATTTTTAGGGCTGACATTAAGTCTCTGCCCAACAAATTGAGCGGACATTGTGGTAAAATGACTCTTGAGTTTTTAGAACTAAACCCAGTTTGTGGATCTGTTATTAACACTGGTTGGGATAAAAATGAACCAGTAGTAGCACCATCTGCTGATTTTACCAAGATGCTTTTTTTAGAGTCTGGCAGGTTAACCCCAGAGGAGATCACCGTTCTGCAAGCTCCGGTTTCACAAAGGAGCTCTACCATTTGTTCATTAATTTTAAGTCTAATGTAAGGCTTCTCTTTCAAAACATTAAGCAATTCCCAGACGCCACAGCAATCCACCACCTCATTAGAGGTGGCAAAAGTATCTAGTAATTGCTGTGTGAATTGTGAGTGGTCTGGGGCAGTTGGACCCTGTGTATGGATCTGACCTCGCCCTCTGGCCCTTCCTCACCCTCTACCTCTGCTACATTCATGTGAAATGTGGCCTACTTCCCCGCAGGTCCAACACGTGGGGGCAGGGTGACCACCTTGATGTCTCCATGAACCCTGGGGTGTGTGATTATGTGTATTCCTTCGTGGTCTAAACCCCCTCCCTCTGTTGTAATTGTCACTTGGATTATAAATTTCCCCCTCATGGTCTTCTACCTGGGTGTGAAACACCTGTGTGTCTGAGTCTGGGGGTTTTGGCTTCCTCCCCTTTCTTTCCATGACACCTTCTGCAAAACGTGCATTGGCCATAAGGGTGGTAAGGTTGCATGTTTCCATGTCAGAAGGCGATTTTTGATCCAATTAGTGATAGCGGGGTGGAAACTATGTACCAAGCCATTACATAAATGTCGCATATATGGGCTATCATCACCAGTCTCTTTAGTAAGGCCACTATGGATATCGTGCTCCTTTTGGTATCTGATTTTAAAATAATCTACAGTTTCCCCAGGCTTCTGTTTTATGGAGGCCATATGCCCATAATCTGGTTTCTTTTTAAACTGTTCACAAACTTGACTTGCTACTGCATTGAATTGTTCCTTTAATGTTCCCTGGAAATCATTCTGAAATTGCAACACAACTCTGGCCTCATCTCTTCCTGTGTAATTTCCTGCTACACGGTGCCAGTCTTTTCCCAGCGATGCAGCCATAGCTTGTCCTAATTCATGACCGTTTAACGGTAGGATTTGACCATATCAACCATATCGTCTGTCCATTTTTTTAGATCCTCCTTATGGCTAGTGATTTGTTCTACAACCTCTTTAACATCTTTAAGTGACCATGATATAAAAACATATCTCGGAGTGCCATCGGCAGATGGTACTTCGACCATAGGATAACGTCTATTGGGTCCTCTGGTTCACTCTCATCAGAGTAATCCTTCTTTGTAATTCTAAGCCTTTGTTTTATTGAGGTACCATGTGGTTTTTCTTCAATTGCAAATTGGTCTCTTGGGACAGGAGGATGTAGGTGTCCTGGGGGTGCTGTTGAGGCCGCATAAGAATCTCCAACAACCGCAGGGGGTTCTATCTAGGTTGCATAAGGAGGAGGACACAGTGTGAGTTCGTCAACGAGCTTTTTCATAACAAAAGCCCCATCGTTAGAGTGTCTGTGCTCTTTTCTCCTCTTTAAATTCTGCTTCCTCTGCTCTGTTTCATGAGCCCACAGACGCGCAATTAATTTTTTGATCATTTGTTTGAGATTTTTAATTGTAATCAATTTCTGCTAAAACTGGATCATATAGGTTTTTTACTCTTGAGTTTCTCTTTTGTGCAACTGGATTGAGCCGTTTTATGGCTTTCCTAATCTAAGGATGTGTTTTGTGACCTATAAATCCGCACGGAACGTCTCTTGTAGTGCCCGTCAAACCGTACGTTAACACCGTTAGGTTTCAGGTTGGACTGGCATACATAAAGATTATATTATGTGCCTGACTTCATTTACCCACCTGCTGTGCGGTATATCTTTTTGATTCTGCTGTTTTGTGTTTTTACTCCCATGCACTGGTGGAGGTGGATTGATTCCCAATTCTAATCCGTTACAACCTTTTCCAGCGAGGTGGATATATGCTCGCAAACATAATCCGTTACAACCTTTTCCAGCAAGGTGGATATATGCTCGCAAATATAATCCGTTACAACCTTTTATTTTCGAGGTGGAACAGGCTCGCAAACCTGGTCTGTTACACCCTCGCCGTAGTAATTAACGCATTAATCACTTAAGGCTCAACACCTGATATTCTATCAGAAAGGCTAAAGGTTCCTTCCTTTAAACAGCAGAAGGGTCCTTCCTTTAAACAGCAGAATATACCCTGACTATCTTAGAAGATTTTTTGTTTTAAATGTAAAGGTGCACAAAAAGACGTACTCACAATCTCCCCCCTGTACGAGTGATTCAGACCGAATCGATCGTATGGGAGCACGCGCAGGAGGTCCTCGTGGAAGTTTATGCAGCTGGCCAAAACCACCGGCCAAAACCACCGGCGGTAGCGCTCCGTACGTCAGGTCACGGCACCAAATTGTTAGGATAAAAAATAGTGGTTAACCTAAAAGAATCACACACAGGGGTCGGAGAGAAATTGAAGTTAAATGAGCTCTGCAGAGGGAGATAGAATAAAGCTTCGCAGGGGGAGACCAGGAGGATACTCTGGTTGACCGTGTGTCTGTTCTCCTCTCAGCTTCTCAGTCAGTCTCACAGCTCTGTCTCCTGATCACACAGCTCTGTCTCCTGGTCTCAAAGGCTCATCCCCTTGCAGTCTCCTTTTATTCAGTCAAACTTCATTAGCATCTTAAAAGAACAGGGTGTCATACAAAGGAACATATGTTTGAAACCAAATGACATTTAAAAAGTACATTTAAACTATGTGATAAAGAAATACACCCTAAGAAAATAATAATACATTATTATTTTACCTAACATTTCCCTAACACTAACAATTTATCTGAACAATAGAAACAAGGAAACTGTATGGAGGCTAAAGCCTAATTTATACTTCTCCATTTACGTCAAAATGGATAGACGCAATGCTGACATAAGAGCTCTCTGTCACCTACACAACAGATGGAGTAGAGCCCATCAACCGAGAGGGTATCCCTGTGATTTGTCAGCTCAACAATAACCAGAGATCATTTCACCAGAACGGTGCTCTATAGTTGACGTAATCAGTAGTCAATGCAGTGTTTAGACACTACATACTACAATTTATGTAATATGGTCTGTTGACGATTTTGAACACACAAAGTTGTAGATAACAACAAAAAAGACTGCTTTGTTTGTTTACATGTGTTTTTACAGTATTCTGTGAGCTGCACTTCTAGCAAAAGCTTTACAGCTTGAACAAATCGTACTTTCTGTCGGTCATTGCTCCTTAAGGGGGGAATGATCACAAAAGCTAAAGAAAATAACTGTAGTTAACCAGAAACAACACAGTAATGGTAGGCAGACCTGCTATGAAAAGTCAGCACCTCCTGCTGTCCTGCTGGGGAATTGCTTTGCAACGCTGAAAAAAACTACAGAAAATTGTAAATTAAAAAAGTCTCCGTCAATACGGAGGGGAGGGAGGATATTGAGAATGTATTTATATGAAGCCCATCAAATGGCAAGGCTTAATAAATTAATAAAACCAAAGATTATATAGATAATAAAAATGTATATAGATATAGATAGATCGGTAGATAGACGCCAATAAGTTATACTGATATACTGTACATTTCATTTGAATGTTTATTTACATTATGAAACACTGAAACAGACTGCGTCTCCCATGACGCTGATGCATACAGGTGTATAAGACACTTTCGTCCAAAAAAGAGAGGAATATTGGATCTTGAGGGCACAGCAGATAGTCAACGGAGCTGTGTCAAATTGTGCACCTTACTTGAAATTCAAGGTAAAAATGGACAATAGACTACTCCATCAGTGCCAAGAGACAGAATAATAGTCAACACCATTTCAAAAACAGGTGTAGACTTTGCAGGGCCACATTATGTGAAGGAAAAGAGCAACATGTCAAAATCATACATTGCACTGTTAACTTGTGCTGTAACCAGAGCAGTGCACTTTGTGCTGGTCTCTGACCTGTCCACTGAAAATGTCCTACTAGCCCTGAACAGATGAATATCAAGAAGAGAGATATGTAAGGTTGTATATTCAGATAATGGACTTTTAATAGAGCTGACCAGGATTTGTAAGAACTTTGGAGGGGCATTAAAGATCCACAGTTGCAAACATTCTCAGAAAAGGGTATCTCCTAGCCATTTATTGTACAAAAAGCAGCTTGGTGGGACGGATTCTGGGAGAGGCTTGTTAGGTCAGTCAATTTCATTGTGAAGAAAGTGCTACGTAGAGCCACCTTAATTTTGAGGAAATATGCACCATCCTGACCGAAGCTGAAGCCATAATAAATTGATGGTCTCTCACCTATGTTCTCAATGATGTGGATTAACCACAGCAACTGACACCTTTTCATTTCTTGCTGGGTCAGAGACTGACAGTCATTTCCAGACGACACCAATCATCCAGCAGTGAACAAGGAGGAGATGACATGGAGGTGGCAATACAGACAGACACTTATTTCTGGAATAGCTGGCAAAAATAATAGTTGTTGGACAGAAGTCAGCCCGTTGCTGAAAGTGGGGGATGTTTCACCCATTGGAGAGGATAACATCCCAAGGCAGAGCTAGAAGATGAGAAGAATTAAAGACCTGTTTTCTAGTTGTGATGGCCTGGTGCAGTCATGTGCAGCTCGCACTACTTCAGGTACTGTGTTGAAAAGAAAAATTCCATTCTTATATCCTTTAGAAATTTAGCTAAACTGTAGTTTATCGGGGGGAGGATGTTGATTATTTCTTTATATGAAGCCCATCAAATAGCAAGGGTTAATACATTAATAAAACTAAAGATTATATTGAAAATATAGATAAAGATATAGATAGATCAGTAGATAGACACCAATAAGTTATAAATACATTAACAATTAATATACTGTAAATTTCATTTGAATGTTAATTTACAGTATGAAATGCTGAAACAGACATGCTTCTCCCATGATACTCTAGGAGAAGAAACAACGTGCATTGTCTTTATATAGAATTAGCTGTTTTTTGTTTTCTTTAGTTATGGTGATGGCAAGGAAAGCTGATCTCTTTTTTTCACTTTTCTATGTGTTTCCTTTTGATTCACTAAACCTTTTAATTGTCAAGACCGGAGTTTTGTCTTATCATATTAAGTTAAGATAAATCTGCAATAATGTAAGACGAATTGTAAATAAATATGTTTTGTCATTTATTTATTTAAAGTCTGGATTTTGTACTCGGGTGCTTGGGTGAGGATATATGCTCCACGGATTAGCAAGAGATTGGAGTCATAAAACTTTATTACCCCTCTGGAATGTGTGGGAAGAGTAGATGATCTGTTATAAAATGTGATGTGTAAACTGTATTTCCATAGTTGTCTCCGTAAGATTTATCGGACAGCTCCTTGCTATGAAGGCAAGTAAACATTTATTTTATATACACTAATGGCTCTTGGGTCTCTTTTTGAAGGTTTTTTTAATAAATATAGGAATCTGAGATTTTAACTCTGACAAATAACGTCTGCGTCAAGTTGCAAACTTGCTGATGGAGAAGCATAAACTAAGCCTAAATATGAATATCCTGAATAACAAGGCAAATGTGGAGCAAATGAGAGAAGAAATAAAAAGTTATATATAAGAGATGGATAATGAGGAAGTCCTCCCAGCAATATTTTGGGACAGTATGAAGGCAATTGTCCGGGGAAGTTAAATACCTTGAGAGCATCGCAGAGAAAGGCCCAGTTAGCTATATATAAACATAAAATAAAAAAACTGCGAGACCTGTAAAGGAGACAATTAAGATACAGAGAATATGTCAGTGTTATAACAAATAGGAAGGTGAAGGAAAAGAAAAATGAGATACTCAGGACAGATGTAGAAAAGAGGGCCAAATTTGTAAAGCAAACAGATTACAAATCAGGTTCAAAAGCAACTAGGCTCCTATGCCTTTGTAGACACAACAGGCCACCAAAACAATTCAGAAAATATGGAAGCCTCAATCTAACCAACTAACACAAACTGGATGCCATACAGAACATATTTAAGATTACTACAAGAAACTCTACTCCAAACCTTTTTCAGCTGATGAAAAAACAATAAGGGAGTTTCTTATCACACTTAATCTACCATCTGTTGGCACGATAAAAAATGAGACTATTATGTCATAATTCACAGTTAAGGCAAGGCGACGTATTTTATTTGTATAGCACACTTTCAACACAAGGCAATTCAAGATTCTTTACCTGATTACAGAAATGTGAAAATTAAAACATAAAATCAATAAAAGAAAGCATAAATGAACATTTATAAAACAAACAATAGCATTTGATTAAAAACAATTTAGGTTAAAAATATTTACTCATAAGCTTGTCTAAATAGATATGTTTTTATTTTAGATTTAAAAGAGTACAGTGTCTCTGCAGTTTTGCAGTTTTTTTTAAGGAGCTAATAGTAACTGCGATTAGTAGTAATTCAACTTATAACCAAGTAGAGCACCAGGAATGGTACAGGGTCTTTCAGAAGGAGCTTACAGCATTGCTTCTGCTGTGTTTTAATTGGACTCTCAATGAAGATACCAACCATCCATCGTGGCCGGAAGTGATTATAACTGTACTACCTAAATAAGGCAAAGATAAAGACAGTCTGATTTCACTTTAAATGTAGACTGTAAGATATTTACGTCAAAAATTTGGCTCTGTCTAACCTTTTGGAGTATTTCTACGCAGCTCAACTGAGACATCTGGATTTGTTGGTGTAGAGCTGATTATGAGTCTAATTGGAAAAAAGGAGGTTCAATGCTATCACTTCCAGATATTGGTGGGGTTTAAATATTTGACAGGATCAATGAAATACGATATAAACTCAATAGTAGTATTCACACTAGAAATATGGAACACCATAGGGAGAAAATACAAACTCAAATGTGCATTGAAAATAAATACCTTTACAGATACTTGCAGGTGAGAGATTATATCATGATAGAGTTGAGGCCAAATGAAAATATTAATAAGGTAATTAGAATCCTCATGGATTCATATAAGCAGAAGGGAACTTGGCCCATCTCTGCATTTTACGAAGCTTTGGGAGAGAGCAGGGAGATGACAACACTTTATAGTAAAAATAAATGAGAAGCAGAATTAGAAATTAAAATACAAGGCATAGAGTAGTGAGACCTAATGCACATCGATAAATTCCTTAACAGAAAGGGAGTTCTGCTGGAAAAACATAACTCTGTATTTTACAACACCAAAGAAAATATCTAGCAAACTTGGTATCAAATAGAACTCTAGGAGACTATGCAGGAGTGTTGAAGCTGACCATGTACATTTTTTTTTTGGAAATGTTCAAAAATAAGAATTTCCTGGTAGAATATTAACTCTGTTGTGAGAAATGTCTTGAGCTATGTATTCCCAAATACCTGCCCAGTGATGTACCTTTGGGACATTGAGAAGGTTATAATGAAGAAAGACTTGCATCTGGCAAAAGTGTTACTAGCTGCAAGCAAAAAAGCAGTGACAAAAAAATGGCACGTGAATGCTCCAAAAGAAGAGCAATGGTTAGAAATTCTACAGGAAATCTATCAGCTTGAAAACACTGCAGAAGTCCAAAGATAAAGGAGGTCTAGACCTACCAAACTTTCATCAGTATTTATTAGTAAACAGGCTAAATTACATCTCAAAATGGTTAAAACATAGCTATCTTGATGAGTCCTGGATAGATGTTGAACATACACTATGCAGTAGGATGAAACTTTCAGACCTACCATTTATCAGCTCAAATATATGTAAGCGCGACGCCTCTCCAGGTTCCTTCTTTGCTCGGGACAACACCGCCAACTTCCTGTACTGGTGTCGACACATCGGCGTGGACGAGACCTTCCTGTTTGAGTATATGCAACATCATGCATGCTTTAAAAGTATCAGTATTAGCTCCTCTCTTACAGCTTGGTGGGAATTTCTAAAAATGACAGAGGCCTCACTATTTTCATGTACACCTATCTGAAATAACCCTGAAATCTTGCAAAAAAAATGTATGATAATTTTCCCAGACTGGAGTTGAATACCTGGAACACATATTTGATAGAACAGACTTTATCCCATTTAATACATTGGTTACGCAATATGGAATTAACAAGAATACATTTTTAAAATATAAACAAATTAAATTGATTATTAAAAGGTACATTTGGGCTCAATACAGTTGAATTACACATTCCAGTAAAAGTTTTAGACTTTTATTAATCACGACCACCCCAAAATGCTGTCTAAAATATACAAAGCATTAATTGCATTAGACGAATCAATGGCCCTTCCTATTTCAAAATGGGAAATTAACTTGTCCTATCCCCCTGTGACCAACACCTCAGATTTTTTAAGAACCTTTACATTTCTGAAAAATCCAAACCTACAATTAATACAATATCAAATCCTTCATAGAGTACATTATACAGGCCAAAAGATGTTCGAGATGGGTTTTTACGCCATCTAATTCCTGTTTACAATGTATAAGCAACATACAATTATATTCATGCGCTTTGGTTCTATCCATCTGTTAAGAAGTTTATATGATATATGAAAACCTATCAATAAGTCTGAGATGTAATATCAGTCTGAAATGTAATATCCCCCAGTTTGCTTGTTTGGAAATTTAAATTGTGTTACCATAGATTCAAAGTCTGTGCAATTAGTTTACCATGCCTTATGCATTGCTAAGAAAAATATCCTCTTGAACTGGAAAAATAAAAATGCTCTTAATATTAATCAGTATAGAGATCTCCTTCTGGATTACATTGGTCTTGAGACAGTCTCTGCCTCCACATCTGATCAATCTTTCTGGTCTCCCTTGGTCAGCTCCATCACCAAGTAGGGATGGGGGGCCCTTGACTTTGTAGTGTGGGACACATTGTTGATGTAGAACTTTTAGGTTCGAGGGCGTCAATGAGGGGTCCTTGGGGGTGGGTCCACTTGCAGATGGTGCGCTAGGTGCCATGGCCCCCACCCAGGGTGGGATTTAGGAGGCTTTGGGTGGTGACTCCTCATGGCTGCATGCAGCACTTTAGGGGGTTTCACTGGCGGAAATGGATTACTGACCCGGTGCTGTGCTGCAGGGGGGGGCTGAACTCCAACCTGGATGTCTAGTGTCTCATGTTTTGATAGTGGTCCAAATGTTGGGTGGGTTTTAGGTCTCCCTTTGGGATGGGGGGCAGCCTTGGGACTAATGGGGTTTGGAGGTGCTGTGGCCGTGGGCCGTATAACGTTCCCCCTGGTCTTGCAATAGCGGCGGGGTCCCATGTCGGCTGATCGATGGTCGGGGCCCCTGGTCCCGGTCTCCGGGTCCTGGAGTAACGGGTTGCCAGCGGAGCCCATGGGCTTGCCCCTGCCACCTCCCTGGCCCATGCATTGTAACTGCTGGATGTTCTCTGGGGACTTCCCTCTGTTCCTCCCATCAGGGGTGAGGTGGATCCTGCGCTAGTTCGCCTGGGACTAGGCTCTGGGGCCCTCTGGACATCCGTGTCCCTGTCCTCCATCATGTCTGCGTGAATCTATCTTTAATAAATGGATATGTGCCTCAGGAACTTAAAGTTGCTGTAATTAAACCTTTACTTAAGAAACCCGGCCTGGATCAAGATCATTTAGCTAACTACAGACCTATATCTAACCTTCCTTTTTTCTCCAAAATTCTTGGGAAAATAGTTCCTAATCAAGTATGTAAGCATTTAAACAGCGACAATCTTTTTGAGTAATTTTAGTCAGGTTTTAGAGCTCATCATAGCACTGAAACAGCACTGGTAAAAGTTACTAATGATATTCTAATGGCCTCAGATAATTGATTTTTTGACTGTTCTGGTCATGTTAGATCTCAGTGCTGCTTTTGACACAGTCGATCATAATATTCTCTTAGAAAGGCTTGAACATGTTGTAGGGATCAAGGGAACAGCACTAGGCTGGTTTAAATCATATCCGTCCGCAAGATTCCAGTTTGTTCATATCAATGATACATCTTCTTCACACTCAAGGGTTACCAGTGGAGTACCACAGGGTTCTGTGCATGGACCGATTCTCTTTACTATATATATGCTTCCAATTGGTAAAATAATTAGACAACATGCAATGAATTTCCACAGTTATGCTGATGATAAACAATTATATTATCCATTAAACCTGATGAAACTAATCAGTTTGGTAGATTACAAGCATGTCTGGAAGACATAAAAACCTAGATGACTCTGAATTTTCTACTTTTAAATTCAGACAAGACAGAAGTTGTTTTCTTTGGACCAGAACCTTTAAAAAGGAAACTGCTGAGGCAATCACTTCATCTGGATGGCATTCATTTGGCCTCTGGTAATAATGTAAAGAACCTCAGTGTAATGTTTGATTAAGATATGACATTTAAATCCCATATTAAACAGGTTTCTAAGATTTCTTTCTTTCACCTCCGGAATATTGCTAAAATAAGAAGCATCCTGTCCATGAGTGATGCAGAGAAACTAGTCCATGCATTTGTTACTTCAAGGCTGGACCACTGTAATTCCTTATTATCAGGAAATCCACAAAATGCAATTAAAAGCCTTCTGTTGATCCAAAATGCTGCAGCAAGAGTTCTGATGAATATTAAAAATAGAGATCACATTTCTCCTGTTTTGGCTTCTCTCCACTGCCTCCCTGTTAAATCCAAAATAGAGTTTAAGATCCTCCTCCTTACTTATAAAGCACTTAATAATCAAGCTCCATCGTACATCAGAGATCTGATTGTTCCATATGTTCCTAATAGTGCACTTCATTCTCAGAAAGCAGGTCTACTGATAGTTCCTAGGATTTCTAAAAGTAGAATGGGAGGCAGATCTTTTAGTTATCAGGCTCCTCTCCTGTGGAAGCAGCTTCCAGTTTTAGTCCGTGAGGCAGATACTCTGTCTGTTTTCAAGACTAGGCTTAAAACCTTCCTTTTTGATAAAGTTTACAGTTAGTGGCTTAGGTTATCCTGAGCTATTTTGTAGTTATGCTGCTATAGGTTTAGACTGTTGGAGGACAGACTGACCCCTTTTCTTTTCTCTTCTACTTTTTGCTTCTACCACTCTCCGGATATATATTTTTCTGCTATTATTGTGATTGTTAACCCAGTTTTCTCTCAGTATCTTTCTCCACATAGAAGCTCCACATGGTCTGGTACCCTGCTCAACAACAATGCCCCCTGGTGGATGGGTAACATCGGTCCAGATGATGCTCAAAGTCACTGAGCATCCTCCATGCTGTGTCTTCTCTGTCTTCTCAGACCCCCAGACGGTCGTGGTAGATGACCGCTTGTACTGAGCCAGGTTCTGCCGGAGGTTTCTTCCTGTTAAAGGGGAGTTTTTCCTCTCCACTGTCGCTACATGCTTGCTCAGTATAAGGGATTGCTGAGGAATTACTGTGGTTGGAGTCTGCATGATCCGGGCACAACCTGACGTCGATGACTCATCGCAATCTACTGGGATTCCCTTACATAGAACATTTTTAACTGATTGGATTTTTTGAATAATTGTATTGAAACAACTATGTTGTAAAGTGCCTTGAGATTACATTTGTTGTGAATTGGCGCTATATAAATAAAAGTGAATTGAATATAATCAAATGAGCAACTGTTATTTTGACGTCTTTATAGCTTGTGAGGACTTAAAATAAGTATGTTTTAAAAATTATTAATTTATTAAGTTTATTTCAAGTTTCTCACCCTTTTCTTATTGTGCTGGTTTTAAGTGAATGTAGGGCAAGGGTCCTTGTGTTTGTCAGATGATTTGTAAGTCGAACTCTTACAAATCATGGCTGATGATCTATTTCAATAAGGTGACCATAACTTAATGAAGACATTACATAGACCCTGAGACTGATGTCTCCTAACACCATTCTTTTTTAAAGGGGAAATTTTTTGCAAATTTCACTTTCTTCATTCTTTTATGTTGCCATTTGGGTCTCTGCTACCTATATAAAAACTCCAAACATGAATAAAAATCATCAGTTTTTGCAAATATTTGCCATCAGAAATATTGTGTTTCTACAAGCTTTTTGAAAAGGTGTTGTGACGTCACAATAAGCAGAATTTTTATATAACTTCCCTGCCCTTTACCTGTCAAATCCCTGGACACCAATTCCAATTTCATGCCATTCTGATGTGTGGCAAACCTTCAGCATAGTTAATTAAATTCAATTCACTTTTATTTATATAGCATCAATTCACAACAAATGTCATCTCAAGGCACTTTACAACAAAAGTCCTTTGAATACAATTATGCAAACATTCCAATCAATTAAGTTCTCTATGTAAGGAATCCCAGCAGATTGCGTTAAGTCATCAACGTGAGGTTGTGCCCGGGTCATGCAGACTCCAACCACAGCAATTCCTCAGCAATCCCTCATACTGAGCAAGCGTGTAGCGACAGCGAAGAGGAAAAAACTCCCCCTTAACAGGAAGAAAACTGGTAGAACCTGCCTCAGTACAAGCAGTCATCTGCCACGACCGTCTGGGGGTCTGAGAAGACAGAGGAGAGACAGCATGGAGGATGCTCAGTCCCTTAAAGCATCATCTGGACAAATGTTCCCCATCCAGCAGGGAGCATTATAATTGACCAGGGCACCAAACTGGGTGGAGCTTCTATGAGGAGAAAAACACTGAGAAAACTGGTTTAACAAAAAAAAAAAAAAAATATATATATATATATATATATATATATATATATATATATATATATATATCTGGAGAGTAGTAGAAGAGAAAAGTAGAAGAGTGAAGAAATCCGGTCAGTCTGTCCTCCAACAGTCTAAGCCTATAGCAACATAACTGCAAAAATAGGTCAGGATAACCTAAGCCATTCTAATTATAAGCTTCATCAAAAAGGAAGGTTTTAAGCGTAGTCTTAACAATAGACAGAGTATCTGCCTCACGGACTAAAACTGGGAGTTGGTTCCATGTGAGAGGAGCCTGATAACTAAAAAATCTGCCTCCCATTCTACTTTTAGAAATCCTAGGAACTATGAATGGAGCTTGATTATTAAGGAATTTATACATAAGGAGAAGGATCTTAAACTTTATTCTGGATTTAACAGGGAGCCAATGGAGAGAAGCCAAAACAGGAGAAATGTGATCTCTCTTTTTAAAATTCATCAGAACTACGAGATAGGTGGGCGTGGTCTACAACTGTTTTACAACTAATTTACATACAAGTAAGAGAGCCCTGTAAAATAGCTCATTCTGAAAAGACCTGAAATTGTCAAGCATTGAGTTGAAAAGATCACTTTATGTGAAAATTATTTTTTGCAAAGAACTTCAACATGTTTTGTACAGACCATAAAGCAATTATAACTTGAGGCAATTGTTCCCTTTAAATCTACTTAGCTGACATGGAATTCTTTCAAGGTTAAGGTCAAGGTCAAAGCTGTTTGCATATCATCAGTTGTTGTTTGCAATCCTGCCTTTGCAAGGCAGAAAAAAACAGCTCACAGGGGGTATCAGACCTCCTCACCCTATCAAATAATTCCGAGTGCAATCTGCCGACAATCTGCTTATACTGGTGTTGAGAAAGATTTCTCCAGCCTCTAAATGCCTACATACGAGTGTTCACCCTGCTCTTTATGGCGGTCTGGCCCAACTCAGTGGCCCAGCAACCAGCCAGGAACCCCTTACCACATCTGTTAATAGCAGCTCTTTCTCTTTGACAACTTGCACTTTTTAACCGAGCTGGATACGGTTTAGTAGCTTGGACAGTAAGCTTTAGGGGTGCTGTTTTATAAACCTTGGTTAAATGCAACCTATTAAAACTTCCTATTTTTGATTAACATAAGCACCAAGACGTTTTACTACTATTGAAGTATTAGAACAACACAAAAATATTATAATAGTATTTACTATTATTGAAGTATTATTATCTATTTAACTTCTACCTCTTGAACATGACAAGACTCAATAATTCCAAGTTCCACAACTTCGAATTAGGGATGCAACGATACCACTTTTTTCAAACCGATAAAATATCGATACTTGGATCTGAGTACTTGCCAATACCGAGTAATAATGCCAGATTATCACAGATGGTGAACTATATTAATATTGATTCCTTTAATTGCAAAAGCTTAGCAGGGACACAGCTGTAGTTGAGAAAAATATAAAACATAAAAAAAATCATCAAATAAACTTGATCTTTCCCTAAAACTATGGCTGAAGAGTCTTTTGATCAATTTAAATCATTAGAGAGAGGAGTCCATACCCATCTTGGTAGTCCCTCCCAGGGTTATCATGGTTTTAAAATGTTCATTAGTTTTAGTTTTTATATAGTTTTGATTTAAGATTTTAAATTATAATGTAGTTTAAATTAGTTTTTACCATTTGTAAGGTAGTTTAGTTTTAGTTTTTATGAAAATGCTTAGTTTCAGTTTAGTTTTTATTAGTTTCAGTTTTAGTCTTTTTGTTAAACAAGTTGTGTACCGGGGCAAGACTTAAAACAGAAGAAATGTATAACCAAATCTCAGAAAATCATTATGCTTTTTCAAATGTATTGACACGGGCCAATTAACAGCCATACAAATCAGGCCGGTATAAAAGATGAACACAATAGCAGCACCTGTACATTAGAAAGACCAAAAATGTATGCTGGTTCTACAGTTCTATAAAAACAATGTCTGGCAACACAACAAAACAAAACAGACAACTTGACTGACATGTTAAGATAATGCTGTAAAGCCAGTAAAAACCAACAACTACCAGAAACTAGATAGGGATTTTTTTTCCATCAACACTGCACAATCTCTATCAGCTACACAGCTCCGGTGTAACACCAGCTCCCATTGCTATTGTTTGCATTTGCAGTATTAGTTAGCAATGTTTCTTTGTTTGTTAGTCATAGCTCACCTGCAGTGGCGGACTTACCATTAGGCAAAGGTAAGCAAATGCCTAGGGCCCCAAACACTTTAAGGGCAACATAATGAACACTTAACAGAGATCTTTAAAGTAGAACTGGCATGGAATCCCCCTCAATGTTTGGGCCCTTTTTAGCCACACTCTAAGTACCTTAATATTATATCAAAGTATCGCTTGCCGTAATTCAGCCTTGTTGTAGAATTGCAGGTGTGACGAGGTGGCCCTTTTGTGAGCAATAGCACAGAACGACTGGGTTTCGGAGGGCGGAACCTAGGCTATGCGCTTCTGTGGTCAAAGAGTCTGTAACGATATTTCGAATGTTCAACTCTAATATTTAATCTTTTTTCCCCAAAATAAAAGCATACTAGCACCAATGCTACATAAACAAACTGGGGTATTAGCTATGAAGCTAATTGAAAAGCAACAATGGCACATTGTCTACTAACAGCTGAAGGACATTATTGATGAAATATGCCTACTTGTACAGGGATATTTGCTGGTTCACGGAGAGTTGGTATTAATCCTGGTAGAAGTTTAAGAAAATCTGCGAATCTACTGCTGTATTGTCCCAAGTTGGAAAAACTGTTGTCCTAGAAATGTTTGCCACAAACTACCACTCGCTTCAGCAGTCGGTCGGGCACATTCCCTGCATACATAAAATCTATCCACAAGCTTTTCAGTGGCTCAAAAGTGGGGAGGACAAAAATATTTATGTTCTCTTTTGTACACCCAAGTACAGTGCAGTTTGGATGCGGTCTGGACTCCATGCTGTTAGTTTGTTGTTTGGCGGTTACCATAGCTCTCCGCACCACGGAGGGAGGGACTTGCAGAGTGTAAATCGGGGAAGGGGGTTATTGGCTGGAACTCAACATGTAATGTGACGAAACATGTCGTCATAGGCCGAACTGCCAAACAGCCTGTTTCTGAGTGCTAATTTCACTACGTAGGCAGACATAAACTGGATCAAAGGAATGACTAATCAGTAATTTTAACCCCTTAGGGGCTGTAGGCAGGCTGGGGAAACTAAAAGATATGATCAAAAAAATGCTAAGTTCATGCCAGGTCCACTTTAAGTTATTTTTTTCCTTCAAAATTATTCCAGACTGTCATTTAAAAAACAAAATCAAATATGCTGTAATGCCATCAACCTGCCAACAGCTGTGTTTCAATGTCTCCTAACCCCCCCACCCCCACTAAGATGGACTATTCCATGACCGTGGCAAATGAATGACAACAGCACCAAGCTCGCTTTTGTGTTTTTACTGTAGAGGCTGGCCACTGACCGTCCTCAGCTACTTTCTGTGAAACTTTGTTGGTGGTATTTCCTTCAGATTATTAGAGACCCTTGCCTGCTCACATCCTTCCAGGTGTTGAGAAAGGGACTGATCTCTGAACGTGCATGCAGAATGATCGTACTCCAATCAACTGAATAACCGTAAGCCTTTCTCAGATCATTTAACACAGTCAGAAACAACGTTTTCTGTTTGAAATTAATTCAAAAGCCAAAAAAGAAAGAAAGAAATCTTCAAGTATGTATGACCAATCTATCTTTTATTAGCAACACACAAAAATAATGCAGGAGCGTGTCCTGACCTTCCCTAATACGGTCGCATCAAAAAGCGTTCGAAATGGTGAGTTCAACAACATAGGACTTTTAAAAATTATAAAAAAAAAAACTGAAAATTATATACGAGCAGGACGTGTTTTTCTTCTCGTCTCCCCTTCCTTTTTATTTCTTTACCCTTACCGGACGACCTCCCTGGGATGGACTTTTCCCCTCTCTTTCTCCCTTTTCCCCTGTGGACTACTTCATACTACTTCTCTGCTCTGATGACACTCTCCAGGACCTAAAACAAAGGATGCAGGACATGGAATTAAAAATCCTACACCTTGAAGAAAACGGCAGAAACAATACTACTCTCCCTATGGCATGCGATTTTCAACAGCCTGGCAGGTCGATGCAAACAACACAGAGTACCCCTCTGAACAGACGCCGTCTATCGGAAAGAACCCCGCACTCATCAGAAGAGTGGCCAGCGCTCAGACAAGAAACACCCAAGAAGAAAAATAAGGAACGTCAAAAGAAACCCCCAAAACAAACTACTCAGATTCTCCCCTTAAAGAACAGATTCACAGCGCTAACTTCTCCCAGCTCCCAGGGTCTTGCAGACTCACAGCAAGGCCAGCGAAACACAAACAAAGATAAACCGAAAAGCAACAATCCAAAGAGAACAGAGAACAGCAAGAGAGGGAAACCGCTTGCTATTGTTCATGATGGATTGATCAAAGGTATTGAAAGGCTAAGCATCAATCTTTAATTGCCCACAGATGACAGTAAAATAACTTTTATAATAATGAGAATATTCAATCGATTATTGAGAACAGCCCACAGCTAGAACAACTTGTTGTCAACACAGGAGCTTCTGACATCTCTCTGAAGAAATCTGAAATTCTAAAGAAAGACTTCTTGGATTTACTCCAGAACTTTAACAACCACAAGGTAGAACTTCACATATCTGGGCCAATTCCAGCAACACCCGTTGACGAAGAATTTAGCAGGATCAAATCTTTCAGCAGGTTTGCTAAAGCCGTCTGTGCTGAAAGGCCTATTCGATTTCTAAATAACTTTAATATTTTCTGTGAAAGGAGAAATCTATTCACAAAAGATGAATATCATATCAATAAGAAAGGTGAGAAGCTTTATCTCTGGAATTTGCTATCTCCTGTTAATCCTGCTTTTAACGCCATGCCCAAACAGGAGTTATAAACAATGTGGCTCCCCAATTTAACTTACCATATCAGACATTTGATATCGACCGTACACTGTCACCAGACACGCCACCCGCCAGGAGGATGTGTTCGGTCATCCTCACTCTAATTCTCACCTTGAAAGTAAAATCCCGGTTATTATAAAAAAGAGATGTTCACACAGTAAAATTACAGAATTTAAAATAATACCTTGTAAAAATGATCACTCATTCACTGAAAGCAATCTGAATATAATACCATGCAAAGATAATCTCTCAGTCACGGAAATAAATATTAACGCAGCTGTAAAAAACATAGGATCTGTATCAGGGAAGTTCCTCCTAATCAATGACTACATCATTACACATGATATACAGTACATGCTCTATTTCCCTCAGAAACTTGGCTAGATGAAAATACAGAACAAACTGTATTAATAAAGACTTGCCCAACTGATTATCACTTCATAAGTGAGACCAGGAAAATCAAAAGGGGTGGTGGCCTTGCCACAATCTTTAACGATTCACTAAACCTCAAAAAGGTATCGCTAGGTTAGTTCAGCACCTTTGAATATTTAGCTACTGAAAGAAATGAACTAAACAAAGTCCTATTTGTAAACATATACAGATCACCAAAACCTAACACAAACCTTTTTAATGACCTTTGTTCTGCAATATGTCTAGACTATGACCAGATAGCAATTGTGGGAGATTTCAACATTCATACTGACAAACCCCAAGATAGCGGAACAAAAGCACTGAATGATGCCCTTCACAACTTTGACCTAACCCAACACATTAATGAGCCAGTGCACAACCGAAAACACACTCTGGACCTACTTATTAACAAAGACTTAAATATCTCTAGCATCGCCGTAACCGATATCGCAATATCTGACCATTTCTGCATCTCGGCACGCTGAGAGAAAATGGCGGAAAACTCGACTCCAGGTTTATTATGAGGTATATAAAAAGAGACTGAAAAAGTATCAAGTAACCTTAAAGGGTGGAAGGGAATCATTATTTTCTGAGATTATTCATAGAAACAAAAATAATGCTAGGACATTATTTGCTACAGTGGCGAAACTAACTACTCCTCCAGTGACAGTACCCCCTGGACTAAACTCCACCAGGGCCTGTAATGAATTTGCCAGCTCCTTTACTGAAAAGACCTTAAACATCAGAAGGTCTATCAGTACATCAGCTCCAAATCCAATACCAACTATGCTCCCAATTAACACCCATACAGAGAAAATGACTCATTTCCAAATAATAAATAAATCGAGCTTTGATTAAATTATTGACAAACTAAGCTCTGCCACCTGCGGCTTGGATATCTTACCAACATTATTTTCTAAAAAAAGGTCCTCCCAGCCATCAGGGCGGATCTGATCAAAAATAATTAACCCATTCTTCCAACAGGTGTCTTCCCCAAAGCCTTAAAAATAGCAGTTATCAAACCAATACTAAAGAAGAAGAACCTAAACAGCATGTTGATCCAAAACTACAGACCAATCTCTAATCTCCCATTTATCAGTAAAATTATTGATAAAGCTGTGTTTGAGCTTCGATAGTTATCAGTCTGGTTTTCGTAGGCCCCACAGCACAGAGACAGCCCTCGTCAAAGTTTTCAATGACATCCGTACAAATACTGACCGTGGTAAAACCACAGTACTTGTACTATTAGACCTCAGTGTGGCGTTTGACACCGTTGATCATGACATATTACTGGAAAGTCTAGGGAGCTGGGTCGGACTCTCTGGTAGGGTACTCAACTGGTTCAAATCTTACCTCAAGAACAGGAATTTCTTCGTGTCAATTAGCCAATTCTCATCACAAAACACAGAAATCACATGCAGGGTCCCCCAGGGCTCAATCCTAGGGCTCCTCCTATTTAGCATCTACATGCTCCCACTAAGCCAAATTATAACCACCAACAATGTTAACTACCACAACTATGCCAACGACACTTAGCTTAATATCTCAATGTCACCAGGTGATGTTGAACCCATCCCTTCAATAAATGCATTGACCAAATTAACAACTGGATGTCCCATAATTTCTTCCAACTGAACAAAACTGAAGTATTTCACAGGGCAAGACAATTAAATTGCTAAAACATATCAATGACCTTACAAAGCAAAAATTGATATAGGCGTACAACAAAATGAAATAAATAGAAAAAAGCATAGTTCAAGCTTTGATAGAAGCCAGTTCATAAAAGTAAGTGTTCAGTAGTATTTAAAAAAATTCCAAGGATTAAGCAGACCTAATATTAAGAGACATATGGTACAAGAGTTTAAAACCTGCTGCAGCAAAAAGCTCTGTTATCTAGAGATTTAAATTGTGTCCTTCTGGGAGTGTCTGTGAGCTTGTCCTCATAGTTCTGGATGGAGTGTGATTTACCAATAGCTCAGACAAATAAAAGGGGGCTAGGCCATTAAGAGACTTAAATACAAACAATACATTTTTAAACTGGATTCTGTATATAACTGGAGTGATGTTAGCAGTGAAGTGACTTTAGTACTGGAGTTATGTGCTTGTTCTGCGTTGTCCCGTTCAGCAGATGAGCTGCTGCAATTTGGACCAACGGAAGATGAGAGACAGAAGACTAATCCAAACCAAAATACAGGGAGTTGCAATGGTCAAATCTGCAAGTAGCAAACAGATTGATAACTTGTTCAAAAGCATATCACAATTGCACCTATAATGCGATAGTATCTTCTATTGCTTTTGGTTACTGATATCTTTGTGAAATTAGGTGATTGCAATCCTTTGTAACTTCCCTAAACACTATGGCTTTAATTATGCAAATATTATTTATTTATTTATAGTTAATCAGCTTTTTTAAAATAACTGACTAACCAAAGAAGACTGCAGCTAGAAATTAATTTAAAAAAAATAGTTTGAAGCTGTGCTAATTTTTCTCTGTTTTTAGGTCCTTCACACCAACACAACTGACAAGACTCGTCTCGTGTTTTCTTACATGACAAAACCCAGACAGTCCAACAGAGATGAGTTGACTTTCTGAAATAACTTATGTTTTCACCAATAAAAGATACCAAAATAGATTTAAAAATACAGGATCTTCACTCTCTCTCTCTCTTTCTCTCTCTCTCTCTCTCACACACACACACCCACACATACACGCACACACACACACACACTTACACACATCATACAAGTTGGCTCAGAGGTCAGTTTGAGCATGAGATGTCCAAGTCCAGTCTTCCAGAGGAACTATCTTCCATCCCTTCTCCAACACACCAGAATCAAATGAACTGAATGACTGATCACTGATTCAACCATTTGATTCAGTTGTTGGAGCAGTACTGTAGGTCTGTGAGACTGGGTTTGGATACCCCTGGTTTTGAGTCAACTCAATGAAGTCCTAAAATTGGTCTCTCCAACTCGCTTTGAGAAGATAGTTGCACCATCTTGAGGGCACATATTGTGATTGTAACGTAGAGTCCACTTTGAGCCGCCTACCCAGTCTGTTTTAGTTTAAGCCATTTGTCATTATGCAAATATTTCTTTGAATTTTCTTTTACCATTCATTTTACTTCTCCTTTTTCTGTTTTCCTATTGTTTTCTCATCTTTTTTCATCCAGTGAGTTGAAATCTGGTGTCTGACCTGTTTCTCTGATCTGTGTCGTATCAAGTCCCAGCAGGTAAGCTGAGTAACTGCAGAGGAAGGCTGAATGCACCCTGCAGCTAGAAGAAGACTAAAACGTCATCACACACAGTCCAGTGATTTTCTTTTTGCTGGTTGTAATATTTTACCCTCTCTCTGCAGGTCGCGTGGGTGTGTGGAGGGATGTCTTCACAGTGTCAATGAATGAGACATTTGATGCTTATTACAGACAGAAGATGGCCAAATCTGACCTAACCTTTGACTTCTGCCTGTGAGGACTGCTGCACCTGTCTCCCCATTGACTTCCACTTCCTTGACCCCACTGATTGTCCTTGCTTTCGCAGTACATCTCCATCAGTTCAGTCAGTCTGAAGTTTGACTGTGCAGTTGGATGATGAGATGATCTTTAAAAAAGGTTTTTAATGATGCAATCTGTTTCACAGAAAATACACTTGCAACCTGATAGAAATCACTGTGCAACTTCTAAAACATCCCTGACTGGCCAATCTGCTCATCTCCAAAACTCACTGTAAGATTCTGTGTGCATTACACATTAAGGGAATCAACAAATGTAGGTTACTGTGGAAACAAGCATTAGTTTTGCAGTATTTGTGTTTACATTCAGATATTTTCAAACTTCTGCACTCTGCTGTTGTTCCAGAGAATATTTGGCTCTAAATCCTGTCATTTTCCACATCATTTGTTGTGTCAGCTTTGTAATATTTCTTCTATTATTGCATCTTTGACATAAGAAAATGAATATGTTTAGCAAATGTGACTCAACATTCACTGATACCTCAGTTGTGAGCTTTTGTGTAAGCGTGGACTTGGTCTCCATTTAACAGTCTATCTTCTTCCAGTATATACTTAGCACAAAACAAGGAAATATGTTGGATTGATTGTTTCTATTTTAAAACAATGCTTCTTAACAATATATCTTAGACCACTGGAAAGCTTTGTCATTTCTCCTTGAATTATCCCTTCTTTGTATGGAAAATGCATTTGTGGAGCCATAGAGCAGAGTAGGTGGGCTGTACCCATTAAAAACTTGGCAGGTTTCCTCTGCTGATCAGCGGCACAGTAGAACAATAATCGAGGATGGAATTTTATATCATCCCAGGCCACCACCACCCAGTTAAATCAAAATGCCAAGTTAGTTAGGTTTAAAATTATGAAACAAAGGCTTTACATGCACTTTACTCTCAGCTTTTTCTTTTTCTTTACCCGACAAAATAACCATTTTGACTACTGTGTCAACCCTAGTATCAGACCAGAGAGGTACACAGATAGTACACTGCACGTGTAGGTTTATTCTCTGTAACACTTAACAAGGAAACTTTAAACATAAACGGAAATTATCACTTTAAATTATCTAGTCTTGTAAAGGTAATTGCATATTGATCATCATGAATGAAGCACAAATTATTCTAAAAGCATAGCCTGTTTGTATTTAAATTGTAAGTCAAGGTTCCTGCTCTGATTCCTCACTACTGCTATCCACCTCTGTCATCACCAGATGAGCTCCTGCAGCATGTGTGCTGCTGACAGTGCTTACTCTGTTTCTTTATCTTTGTAAGGAAAAATTCAAAAGCAACCTATAAAATAACAGCTTTTCAGATTTGGTAATTTATTATTTTTTTATACGTTGGCTATGTTCATATAAAAACAAATGCTATTACTCTTAATGGGATTTTACCTGGTTAAGTAATGGTTAAATGAAATAATACAATAATTTTAATTATCATATAATGCATTTTCTTGTGTAAATGTGTTTTCTTGTGTACATTTTTAAAATTTTTCTTGTGTCTATTTAGTTGACCATATTCTAAGATTTGCAATAACCTTTGTTGCAACTTAAAACTTTAGTTTTATTTAGTTACTTTTATTCCATCAGCTAACATCCTCATTAAACTAGTTGCTGGTTGTGAGTCTGTTGTCATCGGTAGTGTTTATTGTGTCACCTGTTTCCTTACTGACAAAAATGCTAATTATTTTATAGGCATTTTGTTGCATCTTTGGTCATTGTTTTTTTATTAGTCTTTCCCTATGTGCTCCATTTTGTCATGGAGAGAATGAAAAGATAATAATTTGCAATCCACCTAAACTGACTGAAGCATTAATCAAGCATGAGTTAATCAGAGAAGCAGCCAAAAGGCCCATGTTATTGGCACAGCCAATCCTTCCCAATTGTGCACTTATGGAAGGGTGTCAAGAAGAAACCAATGGCAAAAGAAACTCCTGCTTATAGTTTGCTGCAAGCCAGGAAGGGAAGACAACAAACATGCAGAATAAGTTCCTTTGTCGGAAATTGAATCCTTGGCCTACATTAGAGGTGGGTATCAATTCAAATTTAAAGAATCAGTTCAATTTAAATAATTAAAATTTAAGCGAAATAAGTTATGAATGGCAGATTTGGGGGATGAGTTCTTCAGAAAGACACCAGAACGAAGTATGGTTCTGCTAGTTTCATTAGCTGCCAGAAATGGCTAATACGGTCGCATTTCCTTTCAAATTAAGCCCACAATTGCCTCAGTTATTTTGAAAGAATGTGCAGCATTGGCTCGTAGTTGTATTGTTTACTTGAGTTTCACCTGGACAGCTTGGAGAGGAGATGTTGGTTATACCACAGCACGTGCCTCTTTGTTAGTTTGAATTCCACAACACTTCACCTCCATTTGTTAGGCTTAGAAAGCACTAGGGTTCTGTCAAGTTCATCTTTCTATTTGTCCTTTCTTAACCCATGGTGCCAGATCATAGCCTAGCTGCAGCTTTAAAAATGACCACACCAGGCAAAAGGTACCGCTAGTGTCCAATGCCATGTTCTTTACATTTCTTCACAACTAAGGCACATGCCTGAACTCAATGAAACAACAGTTAAAGTTCACCAGGGGAAACTGTATTAGCCCTTTAACCACTAAGCCTCTAAATGCCCTTTGGACTTTTTTTTTTCACCTTTTTGCTGTATCCAGCGCAAACAGTGGTAAAAGGTTAAATTGAACTTTGTACATACAAATCAATCTTTAGTAGTTTTTATTATAAGCGATTTAGAATGATTGAATATTTTTTTTTTCAACACAGCAATAGCCCACATGCAAACCTCTGTGTGCCAGAAAACTAACATGGCATTTCCCCATGAATTCAGGAACCATCTCAACTTGAAACTTGGATGGAGATTAACATTTCAGCAGGAAAATGACCCTTAACATATACCAATATAGCTACAATTAAGTGGTTTACATAAAAGCAGATTCTTGAGTTGAAAAGTTAAAGTTCAGACCTAACTGTGGAAGATTTAAAAACATGCTCACAGATGCTTCCCATCGAATCGGATTGATTTTATGCTTATTTACAAAGAGGAATGGGACATAAGTGTGGACCTAGAACTACAGTCAAAGTTGGTTCTAAAAGCTTTTGCAAACAACCCCTACCGTTTATATTTGAAAATACCTTGAAAACCATGTTTATTGCCATTTCATTTTCTTCCACTTTACATGTATGCTTCATTTGTTTGTCTCTCACATCAGATCCCAACAAAATCCTTTGAGGTTTGTGATAGGTATGCAAAGATATGACTTATGATTTTTTTTTTTGCAAGCAACTGCACATTTAAGTGAAATGTGTGTATGTCATCTTTCTCCTACCAGCACCCCAAAGAAACTGGAACCAGGATTAATGAGATGTTTATATGACGAACGAAGGTATCATCAGTGCAAATTCTATTTTTCTTCTTTGTTCTGGTTTTACAAGTCTCTAAATTACTCATTTTAGTTTAGGTTTGTAGGCTTACTTGTTTTAACTTTTCCAGCACCATCATTCACTCACTATATACTTGTGTTCTCCCATCCATTTTCTATATTAATTATCGTCAAGGGGTTGTGGGGGTCTGGTGCCAATCTCCAGTAGTCATTTGGCGAAAGGCTGGGTACACCCTGGACAGGTCGCCAGTCCTTCGCAGGTACTTGTTTTAACTTATGTGTGAAAATTTTTAAGACTGAACTAACTTCAAGCAACAACAAAAAACAAAATATTGTCTTTTACCCAAATTAGAACAGGATTGGGATTTCTGAGAATGAAAATATTTTGTTCCACAATCTGTTATAAAACTGTTAGATAGCCCATTTAATTGTGCTATTGTTTCCCTTTGTGCAAATTTACGATGAGGATATTCAGATGTTTTTGCTACTAATTTGCACATACATTAATCTGTAAATTGAAAGACATCAACAAAAGCCTTTAAAATGTTTCCACATGTTAGAGTAAAGATTCTCGAGGCCTTGGTAAACTGGTGGTGTAGCTCTAAAGCCATAGCTGCAGAAGGATTCAGGCCAGCAGACCAATATAGCCTAAACTTAGAAATCCAATCATTGCTGCAAAAATGTTTTTATTGTTATTTGGGTTTCTTTATGATCATTAGCAGGGTTCTGTTTTAGAAAGCAGGTTATGTGACATACGCGGATAAGTTCAACGGTAAGTTAGTAAATGACCTTAACTTTCATTTCCAAAAATGGAGGTATCTCTAAAGGTATGTTAGTATACCAACTTAATCTCTGAGCATAACCTGTTTCGTAGCAGATTATGTTCCACATAAATTTTTACAAGACAGTTCTGAGCATGGCGTACCCTTTAAATGATTATCCTAGACTTGGAAGCACCAATGGGTGTATTGGACTTTAAATTCAAGCACACAGTTATTCCTTGCCAAGCCAACATTCTCTCTTTCGCTGATGCAACTTTATTGCTTTTTTTCCATAATGATTGGTTGAATCCCTCATAAACCAACGTTATTACTTCAAATTTCGCTTCTTTGAAGTTTGCTGCCCTTTTTTCCCTCCCCCTAGGTTTCTTTTGTTACTTGTGATCAGTGATGCCAGGAACGTGTTACTTAGTAGTGCGTTACTCCTAATATAACCACTTTTTTTAAGTAATGACTATTCTAACATGTTACTATTTTCATACAGGTAATCAGATTAAAATTAGTTGTTCAAGCCATTGTGTGTTACTATTTTGGTATTTTTTCATAAACAAAAAGATATATTTGGTACATGGTGGCAAAAACATAAGGAAAAGGTTTGTTGCTGGTGTTAACGTTACGCAAGGTAAAAAGCAAGGATATTTCCTTACTGTTAAAATGCACTTCCAATAAAGTGAGTATTGGCAAAACCAGTTAATGTTTCTATGTTTAGGCAATGGGAAGTGTTACTGACATCTGCTGAAAGTAACTAATATAGTAACTTGTAATCTAATATAGTTACTTTTAACATAAAGTAATCAGTAAAGGAACTAATTTACTTTTGGAATGAGTAATCAGTAACCAGATTACTATTTCAAAGTAACTGTGGCAACACTGCTTGTGATCCATTGAGAGGGATATCACATATTCAGGGTGCACACTCATTAACTATATTTTACCAGGGGCCTATGGAGAGCCTCCTCCCCATGGGTCCCCTGTTAGAATAAAATTTATCTATTACACATGGTCCCTGCTTCGATCCCAAGGAGTTAACAGCAGGAACCTACGACAGGTGTCTTGCCTTTCACATGCTGATCGTTTTTCAGACCTTATCAGGCCGGTGCCGGCTGCAACTGGGTTGATTAGGTTCGGCCTGCTAAACGCCAGGTGACTAAATGACTAAGTGACTAATAAAACATTTGCTCTGAAGGAATTCTTTATCTCTCAGAACCTGGATCTCCTCTGCATCGTAGAGAGTTGGATCCCAGACGGACTGCCTGGCGTTCTCAACGAGATCCTCCCTGCTGACTGCTCCTTTCTTAATGTTTCGCGAGCTGCAGGAAGAAGTGGCGGGCTGTTGGTCATTTTTAGATCCCGTTTTAGCTGTAAACAGCTTTCTTTGGAGGTACAGCCTCACAGCTTTGAATTTTGTGTGTGGGAACTCGGCTACTCCCCTGTTTTGCTTGTTGTACTAATCTATCGTCCCCCGAAATATAACTCGTCCTTTATTATGGATTAGCTGAATTTTTGGGGGGTTTAATGGCGAAATATGAACATGTACTTCTGATTGGTGATTTTAATATACATATTTGCTGCCCATCAAAGTCCTTGGCTAAAGACTTCTTAAATGTTATTGACTATATTAATTTTTGCCAGCATTTCAAGAACCCTATTCATGCTGGAGGACACATCTTGGACATAGTGCTCACCTTTGGCCTACCTATTGTGACCTTAAAAATTGGCAATGATATTCTTTCTGATCATAAGCCTGTTTTATTTGAGTTTAATAAATTGTCTACTCTTAGGGTGCCGTTTGAACCAGCTAGAAGGCGACGGTTTATCAGCCAATCTTCAGCTGCTGAATTTTCATTACTTTTTAAATCTTTTGTATGTCTTAATGCCTGTTCAAATTTGGATGAGTTTCTCCTGCAATTTAACTCCCTCTGTGAGTCTCTCCTGGACCTTGTTGCTCCGGCTCATCTTAGGCCGCTGTTGAATTAAATAATTATCATAAGTAATTCAATGCATGTTCAAGCAGAGACAAAATGGAGCCAATTTCCGGTTTAACATTTATTTTGAACAGATTAACAAATTGCAGTTTTACAGAGGAATTTTGCCCCCGTCGTTCCCCTGTGGTCCAGATTTAAAGAAATCTGAACGTTGAATGATTTTCATGTCATCACTTTTATAGACAACCGGGCCTCTAGGCGTTTCTTCTCCCTCGAATCTTACTCCAATCAGATCATTTCCAAACAGTCTCTTAGCCATGATTTGCTGTCAGAGAATTATGCAGTCCGAAGATGGGTCGTCTCTGTTCTGGGTCAAAGGTTCATTATAAAGAATTATGGTTAAATTGCTATCTGCTTCCCCCAAACTCTTCTCCCAGTTTTTATCTACACATCCTGTTTTTTACAGCTTGCAATAAAACTCACCCCAGAGTTTTATGACTTAAAAGCTTACCTGCATAAACAATAGTGACAGACCCATTTTTACAACCATGCAAACTATATAAACAGTCTTTTACCTTCTGAATAATAAAAGTTTAAACCTTATGCAGAATTACCACACCGCCTAGACGGCGTGTCGAGCCATGGAAGAATTCCACTATAAGCACTCTTAGACAAGAATGCAGGAGAGCAGAACGCAAGTGGAAAAAAGACAGGCTACAGGTCTCTCGCCAAATCTTAAAGGACTGTTGGGCGCGCTATCAGCATGACTCAATACTGGCTAGGTATAACTACCTCGCCAACATTATAGACTCCAATCCTCGGAATCCTCGTACCCTGTTCAGAACTTTGAACTCTGTGCTGGACGTCTTGGACCCTCGGGCACCTGTGGTCTCCACTAATAATTGTAATGACTTTCTAAATTTCATTGTTGGCAAAGTGGCAAGAGCTAGATCATTGATTCAGGCTCCAGCCTATGACTCTCCTACCTGTACGCCACCATCTGTTACTTTCTCCACCTTTTATCCAGTATCTCTATCTGCCCTGGAAAAGGTTATTTCCAGCACGAGGCCATCTGGTTCCCCAGATGATGTGCTACCTGCACACTTTATCAAGGATGTTTTCCTTCAATTGGTCCCTGTGTTTTAACTTTAATTAATAGTAGTTTAGAGTCTGGTTGTGTCCCACTCCCTCTCAAGCCTGCCGCAGTTACCCCACTTCTTAAAAAACCTGGGCTGGATCAGTCTGACCCGGTAAATTTTAGGCCCATTTCTCAATTACCCTTTCTTGATAAAGCCCTTGAGAAGGTGGTGTACAACCAACTGATGGATTTTTTAAATGAACGAGGCTGTTTCGAGCCTTTCGAGCTGGCCATAGTACTGAGTCTGCGCTGTTAAAAATTTTAAATGATATCTTTATAGCTAACGATCGAGGGAATGCTGTGTTGCTTTTACTACTGGACTTATCTGCCGCATTCGATACAGTCGACCATGCCATCCTGCCATCCTGCCTATAGCAATGGGTAGGGATGTCTAGCCTTGCACTGGACGAAGCTTCCATGTGAAGATTGGCAACTCTTCATTAGCTTCTTCCGACCTGTTCTGGGGTGTTCCACAAGGTTGTATCCTTGGCCCCCTTCTCTTCTCGCTTTACCTGTTACCCTTAGGCGTAATATTCCGTAAGCACAAGTTTAGCTTTCACCTATAAGCTGATGACTGCCAAATTTACTGCCCTTTGACAAAAAGTTCAGACAGAGCTGTTAAGACCCTCTTAGCTTGCCTAGAGGAAGTAAATGCTTGGTTGGCTAACGCTGTGTCCACACTGAACGCGATGGGAGCGAATATGAAGCGCGACACACCCCTAACTGTTCGCGTGCACATTCGCACCTTGAAGCGTGTACAACGCGAACTGGTCGCACTTCAAATATGGTATTTTCACGCGCGACCTGGCCTTCAGCGGAGCTGGGGCTACAGTGCAGCTGGCGGAGGAGGACCGAGCTGACGGAGGACAGCGTGTTCGGCCCGGCTTCAGCGGAGCTGGGGCTACAGTGCAGCTGGCGGAGGAGGACCGAGCTGACGGAGGACAGCGTGTTCGGCCCGGCTTCAGCGGAGCTGGGGCTACAGTGCAGCTGGCGGTGGATTCTGAACCGAGCTGACGGAGGACAGCGTGGATTACGTGTTCGACCTGGCCTCCGGTAGAGCTGGGACCGCTGCACTGGGGGTTTGGTGAGCTACAGATACAGTCTAGCTACGGCGGAGGGATCCATAAACCGCAGCGAGCCTCTCATAAACACCGGCTCCTCGCCGCCTGGAGAACGTGACCTGCTCGCCCAGTTTGTGCCGTGAATGTCCAACCTTCGCCTGCCGAAACACCAACTACATTTCTGAGCAGCTGTCCATCTGTCTGCGGTTCGTAAAAGTTTATAATATTTGAGCAGCGTGGGACGTGGTGCGGTAGCAGCTACCAGGAAACCAGGTGAGGAGGCCGTTTCAAGGCTGAGACGTGCTTTTACAGCAACAACGGCTCTTTTAAAAGCCACCCACAAACGTCTTAAGAGCATTCCTGTCTTAATAGTTTATTTCTTTATTTCTGTCTCTGTATTTGAAAACAGCTTGTGTCATGTAGCTCGGGGTGATTAGCCACGATGTTTATCAGTATTTCCTCCATGTCCTGCTGAGGCTGTGACTCCATGACAGTCACAGAATCACTGAAACTCTGTCGCCTGATTGGTTGTCGCGGCGCGATTTGACGCTGGAGTTCAGATTTTTCCAACTCGAGCGATAGACGCCATGAGCGCGAATGCACAAAATGCTCCGCATAAAAAGCAGCGCGAATTTTCCATCGCATCTGTAGCGCGAATTGTTCGCGCGAATCAGGCAGAAAAGCTTTTTCGCGACGCAAATCTGCTTCTGAAGTGTCGCGGGACACCAAGTCGCGCTTCATCGCGCTCCTACATTGATTTTACATGTAAACCTGAAGCTCTAGTCGCTCCTATCGCTTTTGGTGTGGACACACCGTAACAGCTTTCTGAACCTGCCGCATTCGATACAGTCGACCATGCCATCCTGCTAACCTGCCTATAGCAATGGGTAGGGATGTCTGGCCTTGCACTGGACGAAGCTTCCATGTGAAGATTGGCAACTCTTCATCAGCTTCTTCCGACCTGTTCTGGGGTGTTCCACAAGGTTATATCCTTGGCCCCCTTCTCATCTCGCTTTACCTGTTACCCTTAGGCGTAATATTCCGTAAGCACAAGGTTAGCTTTCATCTATATGCTGATGACTGCCAAATCTACTGCCCTTTGACAAAAAGTTCAGACAGAGCTGTTAAGACCCTCTTAGCTTGCCTAGAGGAGGTAAATGCTTGGTTGGCTAACAGCTTTCTGAACCTGAACGAAGATAAAACGGAGACCATTGTCTTTACACCTAATACTAGAGGCTCTGTCAAACGGGCTTTAGACCTTGACCATCTGGCTTTTTTTCAGAAAGATATGGTCACCAATCTTGGGGTCAAACTGGACTCAGGTCTTAAATTTGATGCCCATATTAATGTTATTGTTAAGTCCTGTTTCTTTCATCTTCGTCGCCTGGTGAACATTAAGCGTTTGTTGTCACGTGCCCACCTGGGAACAGTTGTCCACGCTTTTGTTACTTCTCGCCTGGACTACTGTAATTCTCTTTACAGCAGTCTTAATCAGGCTTCGCTTAATTGGCTCCAGGTTGCGCAGAATTCTGCTGCCAGATTTTTAACAGGCACTAGACGCTATGAGCACATCACACCTGTCCTTGCCTCCCTCCACTGGCTTCCCATTTCGTACAGGACTCAATTCAAAATTCTTGTTTTTATTTTCAACTGCTTCCATGGCACTGCCCCCCCCGTGAGCTGCGTTCAAGTGACCACAACTTGTTAGTAGTCCCAGGCGTTAAATGCCCTTCAAACGGGGGTCGAGCTTTTTCAAATAAGGCTCCTAGGCTCCGGAATGCATTACCACTCGTCAGGTGTTTGCCAACGCTGTCGCTTTTCAAGAAGCAGCTAAAGACACACTTTTATACTCTTGCTTTAGGGGTTACCCAATAATAATTTTAGGTTTTTATATACTTCTGGTTTTATCTTGGATTTTTAGTGGTTTCGCTTGGTTTTTATATGTTTGTTTATATATATCTGTATGGTTGTGCTGTTTTCAGCGCCTTGGGTGATATTTGGCCACTAAAGGCGCTATACAAATAAAGAATGATGATGATGGTGATCATGCATTTTCATCGTATTGCATAAATTAGGATTTTAGATGATATTGCAGTTTCCACAGATTACAAGGCTATTTATAAAATAACAGAATATTTGGGCCCACAGACTGCAAGAAAAATGTAATACTTTCTAGAATAAAGGAATAATGTAATCCATGGGCTGGTTTTTGGTATGAGCTCTAAGCAAAAGAAAAACTCTTTGACGGCAGGTACTTGTACTATTAATTCAATTCACTTTTATTTATATAGCGCCAATTCACAACAAATGCCATCTCAAGGCACTACAGCAAAAGTACAATGCAATTATACAAAAATTCCAATCAGTTAAAAGTTTTCTTTGTAAGGAATCCCAGCAGATTGTGTTGAGTCATCGACGTGAGGTTGTGCCCGGGTCATGCAGACTCCAACCACAGCAATTCCTCAGCAATCCCTCATACTGAGCAAGCATGTAGCGACAGTGGAGAGTAAAAACTCCCCTTTAACAGGAAGAAAACTCTAGCAGAACCTGGCTCAGTAAAAGCGGTTATCTGCCACAACTGTCTGGGTGTCTGAGAAGACAGAGAAGAGAAAGCATGGAGGATGCTCGGTGACTTTGAGCATCATCTGGACCGATGTTACCCATCCAGCAGGGGGCATTATAGTTGAACAGCTTACCAGACCATGTGGATCTTCTATGGGGAGAAAGATACTGAGAGAAAACTAGGTTAACAATCACAATAACAGCAGAAAAATATATATCTGGAGAGTGGTAGAAGAAAACAGTAGAAGAGAGAAGAAAAGTGGTCAGTCAGTCCTCCAACAGTCTAAACTTATAGCAGCATAACTACAAAAATAGCTCAGGATGACCTAAGCCATTCTAAGTATAAGCTTTATCAAACAGGAAGGTTTTAAGCTTAGTCTTGAAAACAGACAGAGTTTCTGCCTCACGGACTAAAACTGGGAGCTAGTTCCAGAGGAGAGGAGCCTGATAACTAAAAGACCTGCCTCCCATAATACTTTTAGAAATCCTAGGAACTACCAGTAGACCTGCATTCTGAGAATGAAGTGCTCTGTTAGGAACATATAGAACAATCAGATCTCTGATGTACGATGGAGCTTGATTATTAAGGGCTTTATAAGTAAGGAGGAGGATATTAAACTCTATTCTGGATTTAACAGGGAGCCAGTGGAGCAAAGCCAAAATAGGGGAAATGTGTTCTCTCTTTTTAATTTTCATCAGAACTCTGCTGCAGCAGTTTGGATCAACTGAAGGCTGGACTTCCTGATAATAAGGAATTACAGTAGTAGTAAGTAACAAATGCATGAACTAGTTTCTCTACATCACTCCTTGACAGGATGTTTGTGATTTTAGCAAAAATCTGGAGGTGAAAGAAAGAAATCTTAGAAACCTGTTTAATGTGGGATTTAAATGTCATGTCTTGGTCAAAAATTACACAAGGTTCTTTACATTATTACCAGAGGCCAAATTAATGCCATCCAGATGAAGTGACTGATTTAGCAGTTTCCCTTTTAAAGGTTCTGGTCCAAAGACAACAACTTCTGTCTTGTCTGAATTTAAAAGTAGAAAATTCAGTGTTATCAAGGTTTTTAGGTCTTCCTGCTTGTAATCTACCCAACTGATTGGTTTCATCAGGTTTTATGGATAAATATAATTGTGTATTATCAGCATAACTGTGGAAATTCATTCCATGTTGTCAATTTTTTATTTATTTATTATTTTGCCAATTTATATATATATATAATATATATGTATATGTATATATATATATGTATATGTATATATATATATATATATATGTATATATATGATATATATATTATGTTATGTATATATTTATTTATATGTATATGTATATATATATATATATATGTAATATTGTATATGTATATATAATTATATATATATGTTATAATGTATATATATATATTATATATATATATATATGGTATATGTATATTGTTATATATATATATATATATATATATATATATATATAGTAAAGAGAATCAATCCAAGCACAGAACCCTGTGGTACTCCACAGGTAACCCTCGAGTGTGAAGAAGATGTATCATTGATATGAACAAACTGGAATATGTCGGACGGATATGATTTAAACCAGCCTGGTGCTGTTCCCTTGATCCCTACAGCATGTTCAAGCCTTTCTAAGAGAATATTATGATCGACTGTGTCAAAAGCAGCACTGAGATCTAACAAGACCAGAACAGTCAAAAATCCATTATCTGAGGCCATCAACATATCATCGGCAACTTTTACCAGTGCTGTTTCAGTTCGATGATGAGCTCTAAAACCTGACTGAAATTCTTCAAACAGGTTGTTGCTGTTTAGATGCTCACATACCGGATAAGCAACTATTTTCTCAAGAATGCACTAAACCAGGGAGCCAACCTCCTATGGCTGATTACCTTCTTTTTTAAGGGGGCTACACTGTCTGGCACTAAACCCAGCGAGGAAGTAATACTTTGAACCAGACCATCAATTTCTGAAGGGTTAGTGTTTGAATTACCGCGGTCCACTGTGGTATTCTGAGATGGATAGGGAAGCAAGAACGGAACAGGATCTTAAAAAATTGTTACAGCACTGTCTGATAAAGTTCTACTGTAAAGAAATGTTCTTTCATATTTTGAAACATTGGGTAAAGTAAATTCAAAGGTTATCAAAAAATGGTCAGATAAGACTGGGTCATGTGGGAGGACTATTAGTTCATCACAATCAATGCCATATGTCAGAACATTGTCAAAAGTGTGTTGACCAGAGTGTGTGGGTCCCTTCACTTTCTGAGTAAAGCTATCACTTTCAATATCCATGTGAATTTTGAAATCCCCTTTTATAATTACCTGATCAGTGTTTAAAACTAAATCAGATAAAAAATCTGAGATCTGGTCCAAGTATTGAGAGTAAGGCCCTGGTGGACGATACAGAACCACAAACAAAAGTGTTTTTTATATTTTGCAGCTTGGATGAGGAACACTAAGGATTAGATAATCAAAACAGCTGTAGTTAATAATTGGTCTAGGGCGAATTTGCAAATCTGAATGAAAGATGGTTGCAACTCCTCCTCCTCGCCCAGTACTTCTAGGAATGTGAACATTTTGATAATTGGAAGGAGTTGACTCATTTATAGTAACAAAATCCTCCTGCTGCAACTAGGTTTCTGATAGGCAAAATAGATCAATTTTATTATCACATATCAAGTCATTTACTAATAAAGTCTTTGAGGAGAAGGATCGTATGTTTAGTAAACCACATCTAATTGCTCTATTTCCTTGTTTGGTCAGAGTTGTATTTATTTTAATGAGATTTCATAGTTTGCTTTTGTCAGGTTCATTTTTAGTCTATTTGATTTTGGCCGTGGGCAAGACACTGTCTCAATGGGGCATTGAGTCGGTAACAGTACACAAGCTACAGAGAGGTGGGTTAAACTACGACTCTCCTTCCTGGTCTGGACCCTGGTTTGTCAGTGTTTGGAAGGACTAATAAATCTGTCCAGATTCCTAGAAAGAAGAGCAGCTCCATCCAAAGTGGGATGTTGGAACAGACCAGGTTTTCCCCGAAAAGTTTTCCAATTATTAATGTAACCCAAGTTGTTTGCTGGACACCACTCAGACAACCATTAATGAAATGACAGCATGGGGCTAACCCCATTATACTTCTGCATTTTGAAGGAGACGGATTGACGCAGGGCCATTATCCGTCAACGGAATGGCTCTCCGTCACCTACACAAGGACGCACGGAGTAGAGGCCCAAATCTTAACTATCTGTCTCCGTCAATGGAGACCGTATGCATCTGATTGGTCAGTTTCAGTAACAGCCACGGATCGCATCACCCGAACGGGGCACTACAGTCGATGTAATCAGTAGTTACTGCACCGTTTGGCCACAACACACTTTATATTGAAAGGATAATTTATCTTATCTGTTCTTTTGGTGATTTTGAACAAAAAAACGGTTGCTGTGTTTTGTTTCCATGTGTTTCTAGAGTATTCTATAAGCTGCACCTCTAGTAAAAAGCTTTACAGCTTAATCAAAACTTACTTTCTGTCGTTCATTGCTCCTTGAGAAAGAAATGCGTTCACAAGCCTAGAAAAAAAACAGAAACGGCGCTGTGTAGGCAGTAGGCAGAGACGCCATGAAAACTTAGCACCCCCTGCTGTCCTGGTCAAACAACGCTGAAAATACAATAGAGAATGGAGTGGAAGAGCGGAGTACTATAAATAAAAAACATCTCTGTCCATATGTCTGTGTCTGAGTGCAAATTTGCGGTCAGAGAAGCGTAAACTAGGCTTAACCCTAAAACAAAAAAATAATTAATTAATTAATTAATTTGCAGAATCTTGATGTTATAAACAGGGACACATAAAGCTGCCTAATACAAACAAAGGTTGAGTTAGAGTAAGCAGTTCTAAATATTGTTCCATCCATCCAAACATATTCTTAATATTCACTGGTAATCTCTGTGCATTCAGCGTACATGCGTGTTATGGCGGTGTTTGGAGAAACAAAAGGCAGCTGGACAACTGGTAGCGCAAATAGTTTGCATTTGTGTCGAGGGACTGAGTTATATAATATTTTTTTCTAGCCAGCTTGCTCTCACTGTGTTTTTTGCAAAGTTTTATCTTCAAGTGATTTAACAAGTTTATGGTGTTGCGATCACTTGCTTTGATGCTCTCCGTGCAAACTTTGAAAATTACGTTTTCCAGCCGGAGATAGAGTAGCTCCAACGTCCTCAGACTTCCCCGGAGTTGGACTAGCTCTGTGTGGCAGCATGTCTCTCGTTTTCCTCCTGGAGATTGAGTAGCTCCGTGCTGCTGCACATCCTCAGTCTTCCCCGCCCTTACCGCCAGCATCTTACCATCAAAAATAAATTCAACCCATGCCGCTCTTCTGTCCTCTTCGACTGGGACCCAATGAAGTGTTTACAGCTTTTTTGACCTGCCAAAAACAGAGCATTTTGCGTGGTGCTTCAACATGGTATTTCCTAATCTGAACCAGTGCTTTCCAATCGGTAACAAAATGGTGGATGTCTGATAAGTTACTGCTCTTCCTGGTGGGTTGAGACAGTGGTCTGAGGGGCAGTGAACATTCCAATGTTTCGGCTTGTGACGTAGAAAGCTATGCATATTTTAAACGGCTTACTCAGAGACTGAAGGCCGGATGAATTCAGAAACCCCTAAATCACTCAAAACAGCATGGATGGGTTTTATCTGAATTTGTATGTGTGCATATGCACCAGAAACACACAATAACACCCCAAATCCTAATCATAATATGGGCCTTTTAAGGTATGGGTAGAAATCTGGGTGTCTGGCTACGACAGCTTCAGGAAATACATGTGTTTCACATTCACAGGGTAGATAATTACAAATCTTACCATTATAAATTATGTTACATCATGTTTTTTTTTTTACATGATTCATAACACAAATTCAGGGCCCTTTGGGAGAAACCTCATTCACTCCAATATTTTAAATAATCACATACATCATCACCATATTTCTTTTTCATTTGACACATAAGAGTAGATTTAGGGAAATTGGGAGAACCTTGTTTTCCTTTAACATTACCCATATTAATAAATCTTATGTGCTAAAGAAATCTGGATAGAACTTCAACAGTAGATCTTCCTTTCACTGACTGTAGCTGAAAAGCTGACAGTTCTAATTGTTCTTGCTTTTTATAAAAAAAAACCCTCACAATTATTAATGCACAAATTGATCTTGCTTAAAAAGTTCAGGATATTACTTAATTAATTGATTTTGCATAGAGCTCACAATTATTCATAAATTGGTCTCGCTTAAGAAATAGCTCACACTTCATATTACTACTTCATAAATTGATCTTGCCCGAAGGTTTACAATTATTAATTAATCGATCTTACTTAAAAGCTCAAAATTAAGTTGCTCATCTTGCCTCTAGAAAGCTCAGAGTCAAAACATTAACTGATCTTGCTAAATTCTTTTTATTTATTGTATCTATTTATTTTCAATAAATAAATAAACAAAAATATTTAAGCTCACAGTTTGATGCAAAGTTTATTTTCAATAAATAAATAAACAAAATATTTAAGCTCACAGTTTGATGCAAAGTTTGACGAGGCCCGGAGATGGGTGCAGAAAAACACCCAGGCGTCCCCTCAGTCAGTGTCGAGACCTGTTCAAGTACTCGAGACCTGTTCAAATGATGCCAAAATTGTCGTAGAAATCTGGGTGTCTGAGAGGCCTCGGCTTCAAGCTTCAAGTTATGTTACTTTAGTTTAGCAAAGTGGTCAGTCTGTCCTTCAACTTTCAAAGCCTTTAAATGTTTCTGTCACCGTTCCAAAAGAAAACGAAACCGTCAAATACAGGAAATATTCAGTTAATGAATACCCAGGTTTTCATTTTGCAAATAATTATTTCAAGTTACGGGTGCTGAGGGTGTGTTTGTTCCTCCATATCATCGGCACCCACACCCTTTGTGGGGTTGGTGAAAGGACCTTTCTGTGTGGAGTTTGCATGTTCTCCCTGTGTTCCCTTGAGTAGCTAATGTGCGCTACTCCCACAAAAACATGCACCAGTTCTGGGCTGTATACTGCCTCCTCCTGCCTGACTGGGGCGCCTGAAGGGTTGGAGAGGATCTGGCTGGAATAACGATCCTTCCATGTGCAATGTCCAGCCGTGGAAACACTGCCCCCTCAGGTGATAAGAAGGGCCTGCTCACTCCTCAAGCAGTGCCCAGAGCTGGAATCAGGTAGGAACACTGGGTGATAGACAATGGGAGAAAACCGTGGGATAAATATATATATATATATATATATATATATATATATATATATATATATATATATATATATATTATATGTATGTATGTATATATATATATATATATACATATAAACTTCAAGTTACATAGTAACTTACTGATTTAATATTCTTTTATTTACAGCCTAAAAGGCAGAGATAGGTAGCAGCAAGGGAGTATGTTTGATTTTGAGATTGGTGGGGACACAAAAGTGCTCCAAGACAGCCCTCTTGAAAGTTGAAGTTTTTTGCATTAGCAATCATAATTTCACATTATGCAGATGTCATAGGTTAAAGTAACTAAGGAAAGACAAGAAGGGAAATTCGAATGGTTCTAAACTTTTCTCTTTAGTGCTTGTCCAGGATATCCTCCGGATTACTGCCACTCTCCCTAATGCTCTCTCCAGGTGGATCAAATTCCTTAGGAATCAACCACAACATAAATTTGGCAACCGCATAGCAACTACTGTAAGCACAGACACACTAGTAATACAGGATGAGGCCTCTTAGATATAAGGCTGTGATTTTAAAGCCATGTGGGGGAATCATTGCTATTCAGATCATCATCATACTAACATTTTTTTTACTAATATTTTATATTCTGGGTGTGAAGGCTTGCTTTATTCTAATGTATAAACTGTTTTATAATGTAAAGCAGTTTGTGCTTCTTTTTGCATGATAAACTCAATACTAAATACATTTGATTTGATCTATCACACTACTGAATCCCATGACTAATACATCAAGCATTATTTAACCTCACCTGTGAATTTCCAGCCTCTTCTTCAGCTTTTCCTTCTCTTCTACCTCATCCAGCCTCTATAATTTCATCTAGTCCAAGCTCTCCTTCTCTACCTCCTCCAGCCTCTCTCCCTTCATCCGCCCCTTGCTTCTTGTCCTCTACCTCCTCTGGTCTCTCCTCATCCATTTCCTCCAGCCTCTCTCAAAATATGTTGATGCATGACAAACAGATTACAGATAGAATGGTCATAGAGTGTGATGGTAAAATTATTGCCTGGGAAAAAAAGCCCTTTAATTTCACACTGTTATTATGTGTAATTTATTCCCCCCAAAATATGGATAAATAAAATCACATGATCATCTACAAAATGAGGTTTTATTGAATTTATACTATACATTTTATTTATGATTTTAAACAACTCTTTTCTACATGAATACATGAAAATAAGAAAAAATGAGAATAACAACAGAAGATGATGTTTAAAAAGTGTATATCTTTGGCATATTCTATTTTAATATTTTAATATAATCCTAATTTTAAGTAAATTACACTTTGACCCCTAAAGAAGTCTCTTATGTCGAGTTTGCTTTTCTTGGACATCCTTCAAATGCTACACAGCACAAACACACACACACACACACACACACACACACACACACAATAGAAATGACACCATTAAAATCCATCTAGCTGACATGACCCAGAGAGAACAAATGCTGCTGTAGCAGCTGTAGCTTGAGATATTTAACAGTCAGACCTTCGATAAGCTGATTCTACCGCTCTGGGTTTGAGAGCAGATGGAATGACAGCGGGGATGGCCAATCATATGTAAGTTAGTGAGAACAATCAGGAAGCAATATTTAGGGTAGAGGTGGGATTTCTATCAAAGGCCGACATTTTACCCTTTGTGTGCCATGATCATTGACTAAACACTATGGACAGCGGTTGTATTGATAGTGACAACACAGTAGCGGCTGAATATTGGTAGGGATGTGTCCCCACCGTCCCTATCCAATTCTACGCCCTAGGGTAGCAGAGTTACTCAACCACGTTTTTTTTGGCTAAAAGTGCCCTCAAATAGTTTCAGTTGGTTCTGGGTTTACTCAGTTAGCTCAATCGGCTCAGAGATTGATTTTGTCAATCATCCAACCCCACCCTCAAAGCTCCATTTCTTTACCAATTCTTTTTTTCCTTTTTCGGGAGTGACGAGAAATATAGTGGGAACTGGGAATTGGGCTTCAATAAAGCTCTTCAGAAACCTGTGGGTGACGTCTCGGAGGCTCCGTCCATCTTCTCCATGTCCTGACTAATTAGAACGTTTGTATAGTTGTACTGGAATTACTTTTCTTGTAAAGTGCCTTGAGATGATATCTGTTGTGAATTGGCACTATATAAATAAACTAAAATAAATTAAATCTTAATTGAATTACTCTCAAAACAGGGTCTGAAAACTGCATATCAACATTAAATTTGGGATTTTATAAAAAAAACTAATGTGGCGGAAAAATGTGCACAACGGTAAGCACACTTAAGACCTTTCTTTTGCCCATTTTGGACACAGAAGACACTGGCAACATAGCCGGTGAGATGGCAAAATTGTGAATTTAAGTCACTTATTGCACACACAGACAAACACATGACTGTCAGCCCCAGCCCCACTTTTAAATGGAGAATAAATAAAAATCTAAACTAAAATGTTGTATTTAAGATTTTATTAAACTTTACTGATTACTTTATTTTAAAAGTATCTACATTATTTTACAAGTTAGTTTATTAGTTACTTTCAGCAGATGCCAATAACACTTCCCCCTGCCCAAACATAGAAACAGTAACTGGTTTTGCCAATACTCACTTTATTATTATACATGATGTACACAATTTCCTGCTCAGTTTTTGTGATATCTTCTGATCCATCAAAGAGCACACCCCCAAATTCCGCTGCTTGCAGTTTTTCTCTTAAATCAGAAGTGATTGTCTGCATGACTTAAATAGTTAACTGTCTTGAATGTGTTGCTATTTTGCCTAATAAGTGCGAGGTAGCAGCTCTGTCTCATCCTGATGTCAGCCCATTCTCTGTCGCTCATCACCGCTTCTCTCAAGCAGCGAGAAGGCTGTTACCGTAAAGTGCCACATAAAAGCGCACTCCAAATGTGTGCGGCTCACTTGACTTCGTACAAACAAACGACGGCTGGCTTGACCGCAGTCAATATTTCTGCTCCATAAAATATGTGACAAATAAGAAAGCTGTTAAGATTACGAATGCAGCAAGTGCATTTATCAGCGAGTAAATATGTCAGATTAACAAGATTGCCTATCTATTTCTGTTTATTTGTAAAGTGTAAATGGCCTTGATCTGTAAATATGAATGAACAAATAAAAAACAACAACAAAAGAAATCTAACCGGAAGTAGTTCCTGGCGCACATGTGCAGATGTGCTCACGGTACGGATTGTGCTTCCGGAATATATCGTGCATCGACACGCATCATTTATTTTGACAGCGCATGCGCACCTGCGTACCACTTATGCGCACACCTGGTTATATTCTAGTATTCAACTGTGTGATAATTATTCCTTTTGACAAACTTCCTAAACAAAATATAACTTGGAGGAAGCCATGAGGCTTTGTTTGAGAAGAGTCTTTAAAGATTCGAGTTTTGACAAGTTATTTTTTATTCATAGTTTTACACATTAAACCCTGCAGAGGGCATTTTCTGGAACCATATTGTTGACCTATAAATAGAAGAACGTGCATCCATCCATTACTATCGAATGTGGAGTAGGTAAAGGTAAGACTTAATGCTTTAATCCAACAGTGTGTTTTAGTCCACCAATCCAATGTAAAGCAACTTTTAAAGCATGGATGTTTATAAAAATAAATAAGCGGATTTTCCTCTGTTTTTGATATCGTACTACTGTCAATATCAACTGACAAAAGCACTTAGACCAATTCTGTCTGGAAAATTTTGAATTTTTCTAGCTGTCTTTCCAAAAATACATTGAGCATGCCTGTACTCAAAATGGTTCACAAACAGTTTTAGCTTCAATGTCATTTTTAAAACCTTTTAGTCAAATTTTTGTAGGACTTTTTAAAAGATAACGAAAATATTTTTTTATATAACCTTTCAAATGAAATACCAAGGTTGTTTATGCTTCAAAATAACAAAGAAAGAAATCTTAGAAACAAATCAGCAATTCATTAAATTATACTATGTGTAATATATAATGAGTGAAAAAAAATTATCTCCAGAAACTTTAGAGCATTTTACATGAACTTCTATTGAAAAAAAAAAAAAAAACGTTTTTGAAAGAATACTAAACATCTTTAACATTTGAGCTCTGTTTGCACAAATTTTACACATAAATGAAAACAAGCTCTGTGGAAAAAGCTTTTATAAAGCAATAAGGAAATCAAATTTGGGATTTTCAGCTTGATGAGAATGGTGTGAATCAATGTATTGGTTCATTTGACATATTTTATGTCTTGACAAACTATACCAGTGGCTGTAGTATTGCCTGTAACCTATAGCACCCTCTGTTGGTTGTCTTGGGCCAATACATTTGAACGAGGCATTGTGATCCATCATGGGGGGGCCTAATACTTAAATGGCCCATGACGCCGGGCCTGCCCCCCAGGACATTTTGGCTGCAGCGCCCCATCTCACTTTGCCTACACCTTTTTTATGTCAGGCACGCTGTTGCACCCACACTGTGTCACTCACATCTCTATTTATTTGTGACCTCCAAATATTTTGCACTGATAATACTTTTTAAAAAGTAGAATACAACTTTTCTGTAACCCCTCCCTTCCACTGGATGTGTCAGCAGCAGCACGTCATACACGCCTGTTAGCTACTGCTGTAATCAGTATAATCCTTTCCACCGGAGGCAAAAGCAGCATGGGTCTGCCCCGTCACAGGAGCGTCATGTCGCAGCACATTTCTAAATATACACGGCAGTCCTATTTTCTACGCGCTATGCCTATGAAACGTGTAAATTTCGCCATTTTGGATAGGGGAGGACAGGAAACAGACGGCTCGGCATCCGGAAATTTTCTAATTAAAACAAAGGTGCTTCTTCCCGGTAGCTTTACTTTACTACCAGTGCAGCCCCGTGAGAAGTCAGTAGGTCGCGGGAGGGTCTACACTACCTCGGATCACCACTAACCTTATTCTTTTGCACTTCGAGGGATTTTGTATATTCCCTGACATAACATCAGCTTATTGGCAAATGTAAAACGGACAAAACATAAAACACAGACCTTTTGGGGCCATGTTGTTTTCTTTCTCCTGCTTGTTGTTGCGGTTACTGACGAAACCCATGGGCACCATCGGGGGAGGGGGGAGGGGGGGTTTGGACGATTCTGAAGGCCCGGCACAGAGGGCTATCAATATGTAATGTCTTGTGTTAGTTTTTTTAATGAAATATTTCATTTGATCTGTTAAAATAATAAAATTATATATGGTTAGGATTCGATATAAAAAAAATCCTCGAATTATGTATGATATTATCATTTCACCCCTCTCCCTTACTGAATAGTATCATCTGACACTGGCAGTGCACATACGAAATGTATACAGCACGCTTCGCCTACGTGAACAATTCCTTCCCTTCACTGCTGTGGAAGATCTTTTCTGTCAAACTGTTGCTCAATTTAGGTCAAAGTAGGATTAGCTTCTGAAACCCAGTGTTACAACTTTTCAGTTTTGTGTGTCAGCCGCTGTGAGATACAGGAGGATGCATGGATGCTGAACTAGCCACGTTGCTACTGGATTGGTAAGTGATAAATGCTTGCTCCTGGGTTATTTGGGTATGATGATGCGATACAGTGCTAGGAAAATTGTTTGATGGTTTACCAACTGACACACTGTCAGTTTGATGTTTTTTTCTTTTGACTGTACTTGTAAACTTGTTTAGAAGATTCCCACATCTGCTTCTGCTGACGGCTTGGTCTTGCTGATAGCCAGCAGCCCCTATGTCGAGATGCAAAGAGTATAAAACCACGGCATTTATGGTTGTTTTTTTGCTTTAGTTCACTAAATGGTTTCAGCACATTTCGTAGTGAGTTAACTTTGCATTAAAGTGCACATTATTCAGTTAAATCAGAATCAGAATCAGCTTAAATGGCCAAGTATGACACATACAAGTATGACGCATACAAGGAATTTACAGATACAGTACAACCTGTCCAAGATCATTACAAACAACAAGAACAACAAACAGATCCAGGTCACTGTTGGGCATGCAGCCACCGAGCGGCGCTCCCGTTTATGAAACATAGAGAGATACACATCTGGGTAGGGGAGGGTTCCACGGTGAGGGGAAAAAACGCTCAACTGTGTTGTGGGCCTGTACAGCACTCACAACGCAGGTAATAGAAAAAACCACACCAACAAACATTTAAGCACATATTCAGACAATAACAATGACACATCAGGAAGGATGGGCAGGTATGAGCTCCAGTCCACAGGTTAACGCGCTGCCATCGAGGCGCGCTGTTATCCAGCTTCCTGTTGCAGGAGAGAGAATTAAGGATACAGCAAGACGGTGTGTGTGAATGTGAGTGTGTGTAACCATGTCAGTGTGTGCGTCAGTAGATGCAGGTGTACGGGGGAGAGGAGACTCTGTTGACATTCTTCTCAGGGACATTTGATTAGGACCAGGTTGAAGGTCTTCATGGGAGCCAAAATATAAATTATTTGGATTGCAGGGAGAGATCAAATATTACTCTCTGTCCCTTCAGTCTGTCAGTGGTTTCTTTTGTAGTCTAATTCAGCCAAATTGTAGTTCAAATTAAAGTTCCAAATCCAAATTAATTTCCAGTTGCCCCAATCCGCACCGACAGTTTCTCCAAGTCCGATGACAAATTGCGGATGAGTCCCAGAGCGGCGGCCAGATCGCGTCTTACAGCGTCTGTTCTGCGTCCCAGCTCCCCCAGCATTTGGTTCTGAGTCCCATCAGTACGAATAAACGCATCCAGCTGTTCCTTCAGCCGTCCAATCGCTTCCAGAACAGTGAACAATCTCGACCGTGTTTCAGATCTTTGTTGCCATTTTTCGGTAGTTCCAGTAACTGCCCATTCCAATCAGCAGAAACCCGATCACCATGATTGACACCCCGGTTGACCCTTACCGGTGCTTCGTAGAGTTGAGAAGATTTTATCAATAGCATTCAGAGACCAGCTGACCATTTCCATCATTCCAACTGATGTTTTCGGACTTAAATTACTGCTAACTCATTAGCGGAGTAGCTCTGTAGATCTTCACGTCATGGTGATGGTGATACAGTAGCTTTGCTCAAATTTATCCACGTTAGCTCAAGAACCCCCCTTTTTTTCTCTGTTATTTATAAATGCAGTCAAACATCAGATGTTATATTGACTATCAGTTGACCTTGCCTCTGTCAAAATGAGGTCTTGATCATTCTGAACAGTCAAATACACTTATACATTAGAATATCCAAGACAGTCATTTTGACCTTTTTGAAATATGCATATTAAAAAACCTTGTCAAATTAAGTAATGAAGCCTTTTTGGTCCCTGACTTTTCCTAAAACTATGTGAATTTTAATAAAACTATTTTTAATATTTATCATTTGAATAATAATATGATCATTCCTACAAAGGATTTTGCGCTGTTTCAATTTAGTTTGCAAACATTCTGGATCAGATAATACGAAAGTATTCTGTGAAAGGTGGTTGGCAGAGATGGATCATACTGTATTTGACAACATAGGGGATCGTATAGTAACACAATTCCATTCATTTCTATCAGAATTTCTGCCTGCAAGGAGTTGCCTGCAACCAGGAGTTGAGTATAAATTTACTTTTTTATTACAAGAAAAATATTTAAGTCTTCTCTGGTTTTAGTATCTTTGGTTATAATCATTCCCAAAGTTTTTACCTCATTTTAACTGGAATCCCATATAAGTCAGTTTTCTTCCATATCATGTATTGACATAAGCTCACATTTTTTAAATGTAAATAGAATCCTAGTGCTTTAGAAAATATTCAATTTTTGTTATTATTACCAAAGGGATATGGACAGTTTTTTTTAGATATATAGCTAATAACTCAGCAGCTAAAATAAATAATTAGGGAGAAAAGGGACAGCCCTGCCGGATTCCACGATTGATAGTGAATCCTTTAGGTATTCCTTGGGGGAGAGAAACTGAGCTATTAATATCCTCATACATTATATGTATCGCTTTAATAAACTCTGTACAGAATCCAAAATTTTCTGAAGTTTTTATAATACATGTATGTTCAACAGAATCAAATGCTACGGAAAGATCCAAAAATTAAAATGAAACCCTTATCTTCAATCAAAGAATTATAATCTACTAAATCAAGGACTAATCTGATTTTATGACCTATCTCTTATAAATCCTGATTGTGTTTTACCATCTGTCCAATACCACTTTTCAAACAATTGCTAGTGCAAGCACAAAATAATGAATTTAAGGTGGTGTAGCAGTACAGAAGCAGTTATATATGTTTCACATAAAGTCTGATTGACTTAAATATATGAGAATGATAGCAAAAATACCATAAAGTGTATGATTTTATGTAAATTAATATGAAAAAATTATCCGCGGTGTTGGGGGCCCTGCCAAGATTCTTGTCATGGGAGCCAAAATTCTTAGAAGCGCCCCTGACGAAACCACGGGTGATTTTGCTGATCTCGCATGATTTCGGGCTCTTTTGGTGACAGCTGCTTCCCTGCTGCTACGTGCTGCTGACGCCCCCCATGGAAAGGGCCAAGCAGGAGAATACGCGAGTAAAAGGTGCTGCTCCTGTAACATGCTGCTGACATGACCATTGGAAAGCCTGGGTTAGGCTTTAAAGATCTAGGAGACCTGAAACTTATTACATTCTGCTGTAATTTATTTTGTATTTGTTTTGAATTATGCTTTTACTCCAATCTTATTGCGTGAACAAGTAGTAATCATACAACCCCTCAATCAGGAAAAGCTGAGATGGTGGTTGTAGCTCATTACTAATTCATTTTTCAAGGAGTTGTTGTAGACCATGATAGCCGTAATGATCTCCTGCTGGGTGGCAATACATCACATTTACATTAGCCATCAAGTTTCAGAACAGGCTACACAGATCCTGCTGACAACTATGTACTTTTGAAAGAAAGAAAGAAATGGTGGATGTATTTTTGAGATAATTTATTCTGCAAAACTGTAATAATACAACATAATGTTGTAGATAAATTAAATGAAACTAGATAAATCTAAGTTAAAGTAAAATGGCTGCAAAGAGTTTCTGTAGGGTTAACATAAAACTGTAAGCCATAATCATAAAAGTATAACAAATAAAGTCTTGAAATATCTCACTTTGCCTCATGCCATAGACAGAAAGTACAATGCACAAACAGAGGAGAAGGGACCAAATGTAGCTATAGTAAAATACAAATTATATAACAAAAAATATATATCAATCAATCAAAACAGAGTTGGTCCTCCTGACTACTTTTTTCTTTTTTAAAGAAGATAAGAAGAAATAAATGTAGGAATTAAAAATCCTAAAAAATTAAAACAAAAGAAAAAGTAGGAAAAGTTTAATGCTTTGCAGACCGACCTTTCCCTTCATGACTGATGATGTGACCTAAGAAGGTAACAGATTGAACAGCAAACTGTATTTTATGTTTGCTGACCTTGTGGTCCTCAACAGCTAGATGAAACAACAGAGCCACTGTGTCTTTAAAACATGCTTCACGTGTAGGACTGCAGATTAGGAGGTCATCTACGTAATGCAGTAAGGCACAGCCTGATGTTGGACTGAAGGAGGAGAGAGAGGCTACCAGGGCCTTATTGTAAACTGTGGAGATTCATAGTACCCATGGGGCATTCTTGTGAAAGTGAAGCTTTTTTTTTTTAATTAGAATACAAACCAAAATTGGGAGTCTGGGTGTACTGGTACAGAGAAAAATGCATTAGACAGGTCTAAAACAGTAAACCATTTAGAGCCTGGAGGAATATTTCCCAGCAATGTGTAAGGGTTTGGGACGGAGGGGGCTCTGGCATGAACTGCAGCATTTACAGGCGTGAGTTCTTGTACGAACCTCCATTCCTCAGGAGTGGTCAATGGGCGATATTTTTTAACAGGCAAGATTGGTGTGTTTACTTGAGAATCATTACAGGGAACAATAATGCCTGCTTCCAAAAAATATTCAAAAACAGGGCAAATGCCAGCAACAGCTTCAGGTTTTAACGGGTACTGTGCCCTGCGGGGCCAGTAGTTAAATTTAGGAGTGCCCGCTAGAGGCTCACAATTGCGAATGAGGCCCACATCATATTTCTGTTTAGCCCACACTTCAGATGGAACGTCAGATTGTTTAGGGGGATCCTCAGCGGCTGGGACAAAGTACACTGCGGAGTGAGAAAGGGGCTTTGGCTCCATGAATACAAGTACATGTTACAAGTGTATGCCGCTTTGTGTACACACAGAGAGAAGGAGAAAAAGAGGTGTCAGGATCAAGAGTTAGTTGCCAGTCAGTAGTAGAAGTGCACATTTTAACCCATGAGCCCAAATATCTTTATTTACACTGATACACTGATCAGTGCAATGTTTAACCAACCACACTGTTATCAACTTTAAAGAAGGCACACTGTTCATCAGTTAGAAAGACAGAGAGAGTGCAACGTGTCTCAAACCAGTAGAGGTTACTGATTAGGATGGCATCATTGAGTTTAGCAAAAAAATCAGAATCATATTCTGGATCACGTACTGGTGTGACACAGGAGTACAATGCAGATGTTCAGGTTTTACAAAACACAATGTTGGAGACATTGGTGACATTAGCTGACCTGCCAGATCTGTAAGAGCGGTTGCCTGTTCGTGGTTAAGCCACCACTGGTAAACTAAATGTTTAGCTGGGTCTTTTAACAACTGAAATGAATGATTAGAATTTTGTGTTGTGACCATCATCATATTTATTAATCTGCTTTGCATTTTTATTATTTGTTTTACACTTATTGTTTTATACTTTATATACTTTATATTTTATTAACTTTATATTTTAATGTATTTTAATCTTTCTTGCCAGTGTTTCCTCTCTGGGGGGCCCCCTGCATCGGGGGCGGTGGTCGGCTGTGGCTGCCTGGGTGCCCCCCAGTTAGCGCTTTGGTGGAGGTGGGGGTACCAGCCCTCCCTCCTCTGGGTGCCCTGGGTCGGAGCCTTGGTTGCTGCTGTTGATCTGCTGCTGCTGATGCAGATGGCTCCCATGATGGCATTTCCTGGCTCATCTGTACTCAGCCCGCTTTTTGTAGCTTTTAAGTGTGTGTGTGAGTGAGTATGGCTGATGGGTTGGGTTGGGAGGGGTTTGTATTTGCATTGATGATTTTATTTTTGAAGGGGGGGGTATGTGGGGTTATTTTAAATCTGTAAAGCACTTTGAGTAACTTTCTTTGTTTGAAAAGCGCTTTATAAATAAAGTTTGATTTGATATATCTTATTTTAATAGATATATAACATCTGACAAGAGGAGAGAAAATGCAAGAAGGCAGGCAAGGAAAATAAAAATATCACATAACAGTTTTTGATGAATGTTCTTCTAACAATTAAAAATAATTAATCAATACGGAGCCAGGCAGTGATTAGATGAAGAAATAACTTTTCAGAGGTAAGAATCCGTATCATCTGTTTATCAAACCGTGCGCACAGATTACTAATCTGTTCCCTACGTTTATTAAACTGTATGACTGTGTGGGAGGTCCTGTCTGATAATGCTACGATAATGATATGGCACCCTGGCTGTTTTGGTAAAACAAGTTGCTACTTTGGAAGACTGGTAAACACGCATGATTACAACCCAGGTTGCAGCTGTTTGAATCCTACCCTGGCCCTCATTTTGCATTTAATAATCTGAAAGAACAGATTATGGATCCGTGCGCACAGTTTAATAATCGCATGGTTTATTAAATTTAGGGTATGGATTCTTACCCCTCAAATTTATTTATTTACCTGACCCCTACCAGTCCGATTGAAACATACTCTGCTTCAGTTCGATTGCATTTGTGAATGATAAGTGGAACATGGCCATACCAAAAGCAGAAGGACTATTGTAAAGGGCATCCTTCTTCCGGCTCTAAGCGAGGACAGACGCTTTTTTCTCTCCCTCCTCCTCCTGAGTCTTATTCCACAGCTCTCTGTGTCCTGTGCCTCTATCTGGAGTATCTTTTTGCAATTATCTCCAAACCAAAACTGAATGAAAGATGGAAATGGTCAGCTGGTCTCTGAATGCTATTGATAAAATCTACTCAACTCTATGAAAAACCGGTAAGGGGCAACTGGGGTGTCCTGCAGAGACGTATCTGGCAGGCTACGTGCTGGACGCTTGAACAAAGTTTCAGCCATTGTGTCTGTCAATAGTCTCGCAAGAGGACGCTAAAGATATCTATTCGGAGTTTCTGCTGATTGGAATGGGCAGTTACTGGATCTACGCAAAATGGAGCAACAAAGATCTGAAACACGGTCGAGATTGGTCAATGTTCTGGAAGCGATTGGACGGCTGAAGGAACAGTTGGATGCGCTGATTCGTGCTGATGGGACTCAGAACCAGATGCTTGGGGAGCTGGAACGCAGACAAGATGCTGCAAGACGCGATCTGGCCGGCGCACTGGGACTCATCCGCAAATTGTCATCGGACTTGGAGAAACTGTCGGTGCGGATTGGGGCAACTGGAAATTAATTGGATTTGGAACTTTAATCTGAACTACAATTTGGTTGAATTAGATTATAAAAGAAACCGCTGACAGACTGAAGGGGTAGAGAGGAAATTTGCTCTTTCCCTGCTATCCAAATAATATTTTGGCTCCCATGAAGACCTTCAACTGGTCCACAATCAAATGCCTGTGAGAGGAACGTAAACAGAGTATCCTCCGCTCCGTCCACTTGAATCTGCTGACGCACACACTGACATGGATTCTCGCTGTATCCTAATGCTCTCTCCTGCACCAGGAAGCTGGATAACAGCGCGCCTCGATGGCAGTGCGTAAACTTTGGAGTGGAGCTCATACCCGCCCATCCTTCCTGATGTGTCAATGTTAATGTCTGAATATGTGCTTAAATGTTAAGTTTTTTTTTCTATTACCTGTTTTTTGACTCTTGACTTAGGATCAAAACACATGTAAACGCTTTTTTTCCCCACCGTGGACCCCCCCTCCCCCGACATGTATTTGATCTTATCTTTTTATCCCGGGAGCGCCATCCTTTTGGCTGCAAGCCCTGTAGTGACCTGGATCTGTTTGCATTCCTTGTTGTTTGTTTGTCATGATCTTGGACAGGTTGTACTGTAAACTGAATTTCCCCTTGTGGGACAATAAAGTCAATAAAGTTAAAGTTAATTGTATTGTGGGTAAATATAATCTTATTAACAGTGCCGTCTTGTTTAATAAACAATATTCTCCATAGTCCTTCACCTCATTCTATGTTCATCCTGAGTTGCTCCCGCATTATTTATCTGGTACATTTGACAAATAAAACATATCAATTCTAAACCCGCTATAGTTTATGGTTGCTTACATTTCACTATACTGGAAGTTTCCCCCAGGCGCAGGAGGAAGCACTACCCAACAACACTGCCACTACAGGTGTTTATGTGAAATTGTTGCTCAAAGCTTTGGACATTCTGTTAAAAAAAGCCAGTATGAATGTGAACCGCACCAGCTAAAAACAGCAACAATTTTGGTCCCCATTCAAAATGAATACTGGACTATGAGGTGTGAATGCAGCCTAAAAAACAAAATATTTATTATTAATAGTTCAAAAGCTAAAATTCAGATCAGAGGTTTTCTAGGATGGTAATGCTTCTCAACTTCCTGCAGATTTATCCAAGGTTGTGCACTGAAGCAGCGTGATAACATACTGTCCAGTAGGAAAGAAAGCAGACATACCAGACTAATAAAGGTACATAAAATAAAGAACTGTCTATATATTACTTCTGTATAAAAATGGATGAAAAGGATTTTAGGATGACAGCTGTAAAGGATTTTCAGTTTGGGCTGTACAGCTACCTTCCTGAAGATGGCAGTAGAATATCATTTTTCCCAACTTGGTGAAGCACTGGCATTCACAAATGATGATCTGATTCTGTTGAGAATGGTCCAAGGAGAAAGTGATATGGCAACTGCTTAACCAGACATTAGTTGTTGGCACATCTGAGTCCGAAGGCATTCATGACACTGACTCCTTTCAGTTTCCTGTTATATGTTAAACAGCTGCCTGCATATGTTTACTATAACTGAGAAGAAAAATTCTACAAGGGGTATTTCTGAAGATCAGATAATTTCATGTTTGCTTTGATAGAGAATAACTCATTATGATATTTAAATTGACTATTATAGCTCACTTTTTAGAGTAAGTCAGTTATTAACATTGGTAACTATGGGCAACCAAGAGAAGAGGGAAAAAGAGAACACAAGAACAGCTCCAATACACTGAGCTTCCAGCTCATCTTCAACCATAATGACAGTAACTAGTCTTTATAGTATTGCAAATCTGCATCTTATAGTGCACTGCGTGGTTGTTTTCAGACCGGTTTTAATTTTGACCAGATTTAGATAAGGGTTAAAGAAACATTTAGAAGCTTTTTCCTTTTAAAGGAAGATGTGTGCTGCAGGTTCTTTGTTAGAGTTTGGGGTGGTTGTTGAGGATCATCCAAACTTATCCACCAAAACATATATTCTTTACATTTATTAGATTTTGATATTAAACTCAGAAAAAGTGTATGAAGGAACATGGAGGAGTTGGCTTATGCCTTTATAGACTACATTTTGATCACAAAAAAACAGAAACTAGGAAAGTGGGAAAAGAAGATTTAATTTTCCCTTATTGATGTCACCCACATCGTCATGGTAAACTGGAGTTGTAACAGTGCTGTTACAAGTATGTAGAGCATACAGAGCCTTCCACCCTCCCCTGAAGTGGGGGGCCCTCCTGAGTTTTATGCTCGGAGGATATGGTTAGCAGTGATAATTGGACAATGTTGTGTCTATAATAAGATTCAGTGCCAGGAGCTTCACTTGGGACCACTGCACTGGATTACACTACGGAAGGATGTAGGGCAGGACAACAGAGACAGTACTTTGATTATGAGCCATCTACACAGGTTTGTGGGAGCTTTCTTGTGTCAAACCATTGTCTGAATTTATTGTTCTTTGTGCTTTGATATTTCACTCTTTAAAACTATGTTTCGGGTGTTTGGGGCAGGTGTTTTAAACATATTTAAACAAACGGTCAGAACAACAAACATTACTGCTTCACTGCCCCTGGTGTAAACTGTTCTAATGAAGAGCACCTTATAATTCCCAAATGAGCCCCATCATGAAAATTACCGCTATAGCCACAGCTCTCCTAGTTTTCACAGAGATACCATTAGATGTGCCATTATCCCTTGGTGCTAGAAACTTTGGTGCTAGAAAGTTAGATGCAGAAGAATTGTACCTTTTGGTTTTATTTTGCACCATGTGACTAAGACATTTTTGCAATACATAATAAAACTCAAAGGCTTTTTTCACAAGGTTCAAATGGGCAAAGAGAGACCAGTAAGCCAGCGTTAGAAGATGTAGGATGGCCCTTAAAAGTCTGGACAGAAACTTTAGCGTATTTTAAGCATAGCTGTTAATTTGTATTTTTTCAGGTGCATGGTCACAAAGGAACATTGTTTTACTGTATCACCCCACACACACTTATCTTGAGATGGTCTCAAACCTTGAATGCATACATGTCGTATTTAGTAAAATCTTTGGACAAATGGTAATCTGCAAGCAACCTGAGTCACAAATTGTCTCGTCTAAACCAGGGATTTCCATTTGTAATCGGAAAAAACATTTTAAATAAAAGGATGAAAAAGATTCCTTCAGATTTCTTGGAGGTTATTTAATGCGGGACTTGTTTGATCAAACAAGGAGGTGACAGCATCATACAGAACCGTGCAAACACTGATCTGCCTCCCAACTACTAACACAGCCTTTTATAGATTAAGTCAACCTTACTATTATCTACACCATATCAGTCAGGTCTTCTTCAGGATGAAGTTGGTAGACTCTCAGGCATCTTCGTCTGATAGGAGTGTCACAATCTCATAAAATGTCAAAAGTCCAGTGTACAGAGGGTCATTTCCATGGTAACACAGGACGTAGGAATCCTAATATCAGTTCATTTGACCTGACCTAATCAATCAATCAAACTTTATTTATAAAAGCGCTTTTCAATCAGAGTTTATCAAAGTGCTTTACAGATTTAGAGTGACCCCAAAACCCCCCAACCCCCCATAAAAAAAACAAAAATAAAATCATCATCGCAACTACACCCCCCTCCCAACCCAACCTATCAGCCATACATACACACACACACACATACACACACACACACACACACACTTAAAAGCTCCAAGAAAAAGTAGGCTGAGCACAGATGAGCCAGGCAACGCCATTATAGGAGCCATCTGCATCAGGAGCAGCAGATCAGCAGCAGCAGCCAAGGCACTGACCCAGGGCGCCCAGAGGAGGGAGGGCTAGTACCCCCACCTCCACCCAAGTGCTACCCGGGGGGCACTCAGGCAGCCACAACCGACCACCGCCCCTGATGCAGGGTGCCCCCAGAGAAGAAACACTGGGAGGAATTTTGAAATAAGTTAAAATATAAAGGGTATAAAATATAAAGTGTAAAACAATAACTGTAAAACAATGATAGGATAGAATCAAGATAAAGGTGCAAAGCAGATTAATAAATAAACAGTTAAAAGCTAAACTAAAAATTAAATCAGGTAAAACATGCTGACCAGTTAAACATATATTAAATAATAATTAGTTAAAAGATCGTTTAAAACGGTGACTCTTAGGCTTACTCTTAAAAGCATGAACATTCTCTGCGGCCCTGAGATCCTCTGGCAGCCTGCTCCAGAGGTGAGGGCCATAATAATGGAAAGACGCCTCACCATGAGTTCATGTCCTGACTTTGAGAATTAAAAGGAGACGGCTGCCAGAGGAGCGCAGAGACCGCAAGGGTTCATATGGTAAAAGCATTTCAGACAGATATGAAGGCCCAAGACCATTAAGACACTTAACAACCATTAAAAGAACCTTAAAATCAATCCTAAACCATACGGGGAGCCAATGCAGTGATTCTAAGACCGGTTTAATGTGATCCCGCCTCCTGGTCTTCATCAGGACACGTGCTGCTGAATTCTGTAAAAGCTGTAAACTTGATATCATCTTAAAGCAGGGCATTACAATAATCTATTCTACTGGTGAAAAATGCATGCATTAGCGTCTCCGTATTGGCCCGAGAGAGAATTGGGCGGACTCTGGCGATGTTCTTTAGGTGATAAAAACCTATTTTAGTCATATTTTTAATATGTGGAATAAAAGTCAGCTCAGAGTCAAAAATCACGCCCAGATTCTTCACTTGTAAAGAAGGTGTGATCGAGAAATTTATTATTATGATTAATCTCTAGTATTATTAACACTGAGAGCAGAGGAGCCAGACAACAGGTGTTGAGTTCAAGGTTAGGGAAGACATCACTGCCTGAGAAAATATTGATTCTTCTTACAAACTTAGTTTTGAGAGTTTCTCTTATTGTGTTACATATAACCCAAGCTATTGCCATTGTTTTGTATATGTCAAAAGTCACTTATTCACAGCTAAAGAGCCAGATGTCTTCATCCGGAGATATCCCCACCCTGAGATTAATAGTTTTGTCTTCAAAGTTATAGAGGGAAGGTTGCTGAACTTTATAAATACTTATTTTCAATGAGCTTGGTAGGGAGTTAGGAGGGGGGCAGCATTCAGCATTCACTGCGATCTGTGCTGTTATCCTGTATGATCAATTCAACTTTTATTAAAACCTCCAAACGCTTAAAGGAATCTCTCTCATCTTTATTAAGAGTCTTAAATGCCATTACAAAGGATTAAAAGACAATGATTGTAGCTTTGGTAAAAATTTCTCTCTCTGAGCCTCAGGAACGATAACTAGTACCTCAGTTTTGTCCTGGTTGAGTTGAAGAAAGTTTTCTGCCATCCAGGATTTAATGTCTAAAATTAAGTTAAAAGTGCATCCATTAGCCATGTGTCATCAGGAGACATGGAGATGTACAACTGTGTATCATCAGCATAACTGTGAAAGTTAACTCCGTGTCTTCTAATGACACTGCCAAGAAGTAGCATATACAGGTTAAAAAGCACTGGGCCTAAAACTGAACCCTGGGGCACACCACATGCAATCTTGTGGACCTGAGACGAACAGTTATCTAAACTGTCTTTGAGATAGGATGTGAATGATTTATGAACAGCTCAAGGAGGCCGGCGACGAGGAACCTTGAGCCTTGGAGGCCGGCGACGAGGAACCTTGAGCCTTGGAGGCCGGCGACGAGGAACCTTGAGCCTTGGAGGCTGGCGACGAGGAACACTGAGCCGTGGAGGCTGGCGACGAGGAACCCTGAGCCGTGGAGGCCAGCGGCCTGGAACCTTGAGCCGTGGAGGCCGGCGGCCTGGAGCCTTGAGCCGTGGAGGCCGGCGGCGTGGAACCAGCAGACGTGAAGATCCGTGCCACAATATCAGCAGGCATGGGGGCCTGTGCCAAGGCGCCAGCAGACGTGGCTCTGGAACCGGAGTGGGAGGCGCGTCCACCAATCCACCCCCGCCGGCGGCAGAAACCCCTTCTGGATACAGGAACGGGAGGCGTGTCCTCCTGGACACCCCCACTGGAGACAGGAGCAGGAACGGGAGGCGTGTCCTCCTGGATACCCTCACTGGATACATGAGCAGGAACGGGAGGCGTGTCCTCCTGGACACCCCTACTGGATACAGGAACGGAAGGCGTGTCCTCCTGGACACCCCCACTGGAGACAGGAGCAGGAACGGGAGGCGTGTCCTCCTGGACACCCACGGAGGAAACTCGGAACCGAGGTGCATCCGTCTGGATGCCCTCGGAGGAGACTTTGACTGCAACCTGACTGCAACATGGCAGTTGCTGAGAGGAGCTGAGTCTGGAACCGTCACAGGAGTCTCTGGGAGTAGGAGAGACCTCAGGGACCTCCACTGGAGCAGGAGAGACCTCGGGGACCTCCACTGGAGCAGGAGAGACCTCAGGGACCTCCACTGGAGCAGGAGAGACCCCGGGGACCTCCACTGGAGCAGGAGAGACCCCGGGGACCTCCACTGGAGCAGGAGAGACCCCGGGGACCTCCACTGGAGCAGGAGAGACCCCGGGGACCTCCACTGGAGCAGGAGAGACCCCGGGGACCTCCACTGGAGCAGGAGAGACCCCGGGGACCTCCACTGGAGCAGGAGAGACCCCGGGAACCTCCACTGGAACCAGGTCTGAGGACTCGGACTCCGGATCAAACTCTGAAGAACTGCGTTCTAGGTCACACTCTGTCCGTGGTTCTGGATGAGCCTCTGAAGAATGCAGTCTCTATTGGGATCATTGGCTCAGAAACAGTCTCCTTAGGGCTCACAGGCTCTGAAACAGTCTCTATTGGGATCATGGGCTCAGAAACGGTCTCCTTAGGGCTCACAGGCTCTGAAACAGTTTCTATTGGGATCATGGGCTCAGAAGCGGTCTCCTTAGGGCTAACATGCTCTGAAAAAGTCTTTAAAAGAAACTTGGACTTAGAAACAGTCTCTATAGGGAACTCGGGCTCTGAAACAGCTTCTTTAGGGAACTTGGGCTCACTGCTGATGGAGTCCGCTGAAGGAGTGCAGGTTGAGGCTGGTTGGAAATGAGGATGAGGTGGAGGTGGTCTTCCTAATACTTGGGCCAAGGCTGCTTGTTTATTCCACTCAGCCTCGACCCAGAACCTTTTCAAACTGGTCTCATTAAAGAGCAGTTTCCATGGCCCGAGAACCTCCATTGCTTCCTCTGCCGCTGAAATTCTAGCCCATGGTGATCTTATAGCAGACACTTTATCTAAAAATGGTCTGATGGAGCTATGCAGGGCTGGCAGGCCAAGAGCAGGAGAGTCCAGGAGATTAGCTCCACCTGGGAACAGTGCCGGTGCTTGGTGGTGCTGAAGGGGATGAGGAGGCGGACCCGAAACTGGCTGCTGGCGGCAGGAGGAAGCGGCAGCTGAATCAACGCAGCTGGGAACAGCATCAAGCGGGACGGAAAGAGTCGAGGTGCTACGATCCTGAGGAGGACCATCCAGGAACTGAAAGCTTGGTGCTGGATGAAGCTTCCATCAAGGAATCGCCACTTGGATCGGTCCATTCGGGAGCGCGGATAGAGGAAGCGGAGCTCTCCTGGAGCGAAGACGGAGCAGCTCGGCGACGCCTCCCTCTTCTGCGCCGGGAAGCAGATTGAGGTCCAATCCCAGAGGGTTCAGAGACGGACGGAGGATAAGTGGAAGGAGCCAGGGAGGACGATCGGTCGGACCAGGTAGTGGAAGGCCGCGGCGAAACCGGCGCACTTTGGGCGCCACTGCAGAAGTCCAGCTCGTCGTCCAGGAGGTCAGTGGAGAGATCAAGGAAACCATCACGTCCTCCTCCGAATCATCGTCCATGGGGGCAAGGAGGAACGCTGGGGAAACAGCAGCCGTCTTCCCAGGAGGACACTCAGGAGCGGCACGATCGCTTGAGACCCGAGGAGCAGGGAAGCCGCCCCCCTCTCGACGGCGGGGCCCAACACCGGGCGGACAGAGAGCCAGCTGAGATCCACAAAAAGGTGAGTCTGAGTACTGATTGTTTTTAACTCACCAGTCTATCAGTTCCCTCCACTCTTCCTCTGTGTGGCGATACTCCGCTGGGTCCAGTGGCAGGTCGGGTCGTACTGTCAGGTTTGGGTTAAAGGAGGACCCTGATGCGGAGCGGCGTTTGTGGCTCTTACGGCCCATGTTTATTAGCAGTCCAGACAGAGGTGACGAGAAGCACAGGGAAGGTAACGACGAGAAGCAAGGGAGATTAACGACAACTAGGATAACACGACAACAACGACCCGACGAGGACATACAGACACAGAAGGGCATATGTACTGTGGGAAGGGTAATCAGAAAACGGAGAACACCTGGGAGCAGAGTAGGGAAACACGGAGGACTAATAGGACAACAGGTGAAAGAACTAGGGCTAATTAACTCAAACAGACTGGGAGGAAACAAACAGGGAGGAATGAACAACACAGACAGGGATCATGACATTAACTGGTCAACATGTTTACCTGATTTAAATTTTTTTTTGCTTTTAACTGTTTATTTATTAATCTGCTCTGCATTTTTATCTTGATTCTATCTTATCATTGTTTTACACTTATTGTTTTACATTTTATATTTTATACAGTTTTTTACACTTTGTATTTTAGCTTATTTTAAACTTCCTCCCAGTGTTCCCTCTCTGGGGGCCCCCTGCATCGGGGGGGGTGGGGGGGTCGGCTGTGGCTGTCTGGGTGCCCCCCCGGGTAGCGTTTGGGTGGAGGTGGGGGTACCAGCCCTCCCTCCTCTGGGCGCCCTGGGTCGGTGCCTCGGCTGCTTCTGCTGATCTGCGGCTGCTAATGCAGATCACCTGTGTTCGGCCTGCTGTTTTTGTAGCTTTTAAAGGAAACGTTGGTAGGATTGTGGCCAAAAGCGGTACTGCAATCACATTCAAATTACTGTAGAACTGTGTATCCCTTCCTGACTCGAGGTTGTCAGCTGCTGCGGGATCCAGCAGGAACGGCTGACCCTAACTAAATAACATTAGCAATGGTCATAGAGGTTAACTTGCAGCATGTGTAGTCCACAATGTACGCGAAGAACGAATGAGGAATTATTTGTACCGAGGTATAGGCTACTCAATACGTCTCCATTACGTTTCACATTACCAGAATCGACGTGCTGTTGTTTTCCTCGCCAGTTCAGCATAATGACAAAGAAACGGGCCCTGATGCTAATGTTAGCAATGACAACTCGTCGTTTTTATCTCCCAAAAAATTCCTTACCTTTTCAATTTGATGACCAAGCTCCTCCATATGCGCTAACGTAACATTACTTTCCGCGAACATGCATAACTTTGTTTGACTGTCGTGAATATTTGAAATGTCAATTTACATTAAGTACAAGTAAGTTAGCCAAACATATGTGAATCTTACCTGTCCAGGAGAAAATTGGCGACGTTGACGTCTGTATTCAAATTCTTCTCCATTTTCAGCCGTCTCCATGTTTCAAAGGCATCGCCTATACAAATCCTTGTTTTATTTCGGACTTTGTCACAACGTATTTCGGATTGATAACGAGGTCTTTTAGGCTTCGTAACGTTATACATGTTTTGTCCGTAACGTTCGGAGCTTCAGCTGTGGTAAACAGAGCAGAGCTGGCAACCCGGATGAGGAAACTCTACTGACTTCGTGATTTGTAGATACCCTAAGGGTGGAGGCCTCAGACCAAAACAGAACATGACAACAATAACATCACTTGAGGGCTGCAACTTTCACTTTTACATAACAATATGCTGGCCGGACCACTGTTGACAGTGATATAAGTATTTCAAAAGAACATGATTTCTTAATGTCTAGTGACATATCGGGGCCATTTTATGATTAATTAAAATACATTTCATACATACATTTCCTTTAAGTGTGTGTGTGTTTGTGTGCGTGTGTCTGTGTCTGTGTGTGTGTGTATGGCTGATGGGTTAGGTTGGGAGGGGGGTGTAGTTGCAATGATGATTTTATTTTTGGTTTTTGTATTGGGGGTTGGAGTTTTTGGGGACATTTTAAATCTGTAAAGCACTTTGAGAAACTCTGTTTGAAAAGCGCTTTATAAATAAAGTTTGTTTGAATAATTGATTGATTGACAGATATTTAGGCAAACTTTGCTACTCACAAATTATGCTATGAAACAAATCACACAAGAATCAAACACATTTTATAAACTCCCCCTTATTCATAAATAAATATGAAAAAATAATAAAATAAAATGAAACAATAAAAATGAAAGCAATTTAAATAAAATAAAAAGAAATGTTTAAAAAAAAGAACCAAATGGAAACCCCTAGCTCCGTGTTCCACCTTGACGGGAGACCTTGCTGAATTTCCGTGAACAGCCAGACTTATATAAAGGAACACAAGGCATTAGTCACAGAAAAAAACAAACATCAGAAAAACCAAATTCACAAAGTGAATTACAGTTAATCATCAATGAATTAAAGGTAATTCGTCATACACCTGTAATCCAATCAGTAATCCAGCATGAGGTAGGTCCAGAGTGTCCATACCATATCCTTCTTCTTCATCTCCTCCTTGACGTCTGCATCAGGCACATCAACATCTGTTGGCTCACCCAGAGATTTCTCCATCATCTGGTGTGTAAAAGTTCTGTCACTCTGACCATTAGTTTCAGAATGCAAGGAATGACACAATAGCTATCCCCTCTTTCATGACCCTCAGGCCTTCTAGAGGTGTCTATACCTAAACCTCAGACAGTCTCCAGTGTCCAATGGCCGTCGATCCATCACTACTTGGAAAGCCCTCTCCTGAAAACCTCTACTGCAATCCTTAGAAAGAATCGGAGACCAGGAGACCAGGACAGTGGGTTCAGGTCCCTCTCTCATGTCACAGCATGCAAGGTCAACCTTTACCCATCCCCACAGCTTTGGCCAACGAGTGCACCCTCATCAATCGAGGAAGAATATCAGCATTAAAAGGAAATCCATCACTTATGTTCATGTGAGGAGAGGGAATCATAACAAACAAAACAAGACCAAAATAGTCAAAGTTCAATTCACACAAGGTGTCAAAGGTTGTTAAAATCCTTGTAAAAAATGCCCTAAAAGAAGTAATAAAATCAATAGTGCACTACTATTTGACCTCATCAAAATCAACTGAGCTGACAATTTAGTTCATGACTAAAAATGTCAAAACCTTGCAAGCATTTTTACATTCACGGCTAAACTAAGAATTAAATTTGGTAAACCGAATTCCTGAATAACGGTGTAAATGGAAAGAGTATTTTCATTTTAGGGAAGAGTAAACGAAAAAAAAATCAATAAAGACGAAATTACTACCCAGTGTTAGAAAAATGATTAAAATAAAAAGAAAAACCCAAAACACAGTTTAAGGGAAGCCTTACAAATAATATAGGGGGCAACAACAACAAAAGTGCTCAAATCTGAGATCCCTAAACAATTAAGCAAATTCTGATGCTAAGCTTGAACTAAATGCAATTTCATTCCACTGTAAAGATTAAGTTACAAAAAACAATCCAAAAATAACCTTATCAATATAATCCCCTCTTTTTCTAAAAGGAGAGTCTGTACATGCGTCCAAAGGAGCTTAAGAATAAATAATAAATTGTCAGGAAGGCAAACTAAAAGTCCAAGTACATCTTCCATATTAGAAAATAGAGACAAAAATATATAAAAAGCAAAAAATAAGAATAAAAGGAAATAAAAATAACAAGATCACTTGAGATAACTAAGGATCTAGTCCTGCACTGAGAAAAGAAAAGAAAGTTCTTTCAATTTACATGATAAAATTGTGTACGTTGCTTCTGCACACTAAAAATAAATAAATCTGACATGATTTAACCCTCTTTTTCCAAAGTAAAATCATCATGTTGAATTAATTTGTAATTATTTGTTTTTAACTCAGAAGGGGGACAAAGGGCCCTGCTTTATGAACACCAGCATTTATTACTGTGTTACACAATGACTCTGAATTCTTCTGGTAGAACTGCAAAAATGACTTCCTTTCAAGTGTTAACCAGACATTGGTATAATGATTTCAGTAATTCATTCACTTGTGTAAATTTTGTACTGTTGATAATTGCTTAAACTGCAAATTATGTGAATAATAGAAACCTTTACATATGTTGTAATATTTAATAGATTTGTCTCTAAATTCAAAGACCTTTTGGCATTACTCAAATCTAGTACTACAATTTGTATTAAAGATTTATCTAGGAAATGGTTCTCTAAACACACGTTTTGCACATCTGTCATGTCTTTGTTTTCCTTACCTCCAAACCACGCAAAGCATGCCCTTAAATAAAAAATAAAAACTGAATAAAAAAAACAAAACACATACGAACAATAAAATCCAATCTACAATTTCAAAAACAAATAAAACATTTGGCCCTCCTTTTCAAAAAAGTAGTACTCAAATGGGGAATAGTGTCTACAGGGTTTAAATAAATGGTCCGAGCTGTAATATAAATACATATATTTTGTAAAGACCAAACACATCCTATTTTATAGTCAGCCCAAGAAGCTTTTATCCTGAAAAGTTCCTTTCTGGAGAAGGAAGTAGCATCGAGCAAACTACAGAAGCAATCAGTGTACTGCTAAACTTGACACGAAGCTAAAACGAAAACCATAAAGTGTCTTTCTCACTATTCATTATTGTAAACACGACAGTCTGCGAGTAATTACCAATTAATCACCATTATTTCAAGCTTGTGTAATCATTCTTGACCCTAAAAACTACAGTTCATTTGAACATAAGAGAAGGAAGGCTTGTAGCCTGCAACAGACTATTCTGGGCTGCATCAGTGTTTTAAACTCAAGCATCTGATTCACTTATTATAGCCCGAGACATAACTTGAACTCAGGAAGTGTCAACTTCCAATTTACCAACGTGGCATTTATCCTAATTCACAAAGGTTGATGTGGCAAGGTAGACTCTTAACTCAGTTAATTATTTAAAACAACAACGTCTCTGTACAATATAAATACAAACATTAACAAAAGTCCTGCTACTTAGTACTAATTAAATTAACTTTTTGAGATGTAATCCGAAATCATTTCTATTTATTAAACTCAGTTTGGCAACAAGCAACAACGAAGTTGTGGCCAATCAGTTAAATAAATATTCCAAGCAGAAAAAGATTTTCTACTTAAGGAAAAATATGCCTTATTTAATGGACCACAGTGTGGCTCCTGAGAGGCACTAGGTTTCTGGTGAAATATTTAATCAATTACAATAACTCGAATTTGATATTGCCTTTAACCCTTTTTCATTATTTTTTTCAGAAGCATTTATTCATTAGCCATTTAAGTAATTATTACTGCTTGAAACACCAAAAAAGTGGCTAATGGTCAGTGTCTCTGTTATTTTCCTTTTTCAAAAAAGAATAATAAAAACATAATCCTCCAAACATTAAGACAGTTTTAGATAGAATTCTACTCTTTGTCGCTTGGAATAAGATGAAATCTAATCTACCATCTAACAAAGGTTATGCACAGGCAACCTCACCAAAGCAGCTTTTCCAAACCTTTGTCCGGGGGTCTCCTGTGGACCGTCTCTATTCTCCTGCTCGGCTTTATTGATAAACTGGTCACTCATCCTGGAGAGAACAGCAAAGTTAAGAACCAGTTTCATTACATTCTGGTTCAGTTTAATCCCTGAAAAAAACTGAAACAAAATTGAAAAATGTATTTGGTTGTCACAAGAAAAACTCACAGGACCACTGTGTTGTTAAAATCGGTGGTCTTTAAAAAAGAATCAGGCATATTAATTTTTACTTAAAATTTAAGCATCTTACCTTTAAATAAAATAAACCAGGTGACTCATATTATCAAAAAGTAACTGCACATGTTATATTACAATACAAAAAAATGAATTCAGGGCAGTCAATGCAGGGAAATTTCATTTTCTGTGTTTTTACCCACGAGAGTGGACACCATTAGCTTCCCTGAACAAAAACAAATGGTGAGACACATGAGCCCATCTACTTCATCAACCATTTTCTTCCACTGCTCTTTCTTAGCAGTGTACAAAAAACTAATGGTGGAGGCCTTCCTCCAATCAGCGGATAAATTATCGACACCTTCTTAAAATAATTGCCTAAATCATTTTTTCAGATTTTTCAGGAGACACAAAAAACTGAACCATTTGTTGAATATATGATATTTACTAACAATGTTAATCAAAACAGTGATAACAACAGATGCATTTTAACATACAAACATTAAGATCAATCAAACATGTAACATGAGAGAATTAAATGACTTAGGCAAATTTTTGAACATGCCTTTGTGACTTAGGCAATTTTAAACCTACTCCATCAGGTACAAAGTCTAACTAATAAACTAAACTAAACATAATGCTGACGAGGCATGTGCATTTCTTCACTTCTCCTTTCAGTTCTTGTTTGCTGGGTTGTTGACTGATGCCCATTGGTGTGGCAAATTGTCAAAGAAGTGATGACACTCGACAGGCACTATGGGTTTCATTGACTGGAGGTCCAGGAACTTTCTCTCCTTGATTGGCAGTGCACATTGAAACAGTCTTATCCATGCCATTGGCCCATTTGGCACCTGCACTCTTTGTGGCAGTTCTTCCCACACAGAGCCTTTGGAGAAGGACAATTTGTAATGGACCTTGCCATCACTGCTAAACTGCAGAGCCCGCAAGTCATGCACAGTCGGGTCTCCAGCTTTTTTGCCTGGTCTGATGCTAAAGAAGTAAGATCCATTCAGTTTCAGGAACTCATCGTGCTTGAGCACTTTCATATGGTAAGGTGATGGCCTGATTCTTGCAGTCTGGAGTATGATGACATAATCTCTTGGGGTGAAGACATCTGCAACTATTTTGCGTTCAATAGTGCTATGCATGCGGTCACACTCCATCTGTGTATGACCTGCAACAAGGTAATTCTGTGTTATTAGGACCCCGTATTTCCTCGCAAGCTCAGAGTATGCATTCGCCACACATGCATTGCGATTCTGATAACCGCAACCGTCGCTCCACACGATGATCTCCTTGAGTTCTGGATGGCTTTTGATCGCACCTTCAAAATGACAAAACTGAATGTGTGCGAATACTTCACTACACAGGTCACCTTCTGATTCATCCCAAAGGTAGCAGTAGCCTTCCTTTGACGTCAGGTTGAACACGGTGTAGTTATGGACCTGCAGTTTTGTTCTGTAATACAGGCTGCTGGCTTGGGTTTTTGGACACAGAAGCACAGCTTGCAAGTCCATTGTCCAAATAGACTTTTCTCAGTAGCAGAGTCCTTGTCCCGGGATTTCTCTTGCCTCACTTCATCCTTCTTGGTGACATGCGTGTCATATGCAGCCTTACTGATATTCCCGTGTTTGAATGAAACACAAACATCACACTGATCTTTTCGTGGGATAAATACGGAATAGTTCTCTTCATGGAACACAACTGTGAAGTATTGGACTCCTACAGCCCTCACTCCAGCAGTTCCAGCTGCCTGTTGATATTCACGATGTAGTTGGGAGATGGTTGTGCCTGGGTAAAGGAACTTCTTGTCTTTGTAAGTAGCTGTGCTTCTGCAGTAGTCTGAATCAACACTGGGCAGGTCCCTCAACCAGTTCTTAATGAAATCCTTAACATCAGGTTCAATCTTTGTCTGCTTGCCACTCTTAGGTCCAGATTTAGATGACGCCGCTGCTTGTTTTTCAGGGTCGGTGGGGTCATTCAGACATTTTGTAATGGTTCTTTCAGGGAGACCAAGTGTAGAGGAAAAAAGTGTCTTGCACACTTTAACACTTGTTCCATCTTCAAGCTTCAGCTGGTAGGACAGTGATGAATTGCGTCGGGATCCCTCTGTAATCTTTTTCTGCTTTATGTTAACCTTTGTGACCAAAGTGGTGACATATAACCGACGTTCTTCCCAAGTGTTCATTGCCCAAATCTTGTAAAATACTCACTGCCGCTGCTGTTCTGTGAGGACTTGACAGTCTCGAGTTGAGACTCGCTGACAGAACTCCGAGTTGCAGGGAGGACCCATAGTCTTTGCATTTATTTCTTTTCCACCTTTGCTCTTGTAAGACATTCCTTTGAGACGCTGTTGCTTGGATTCATTTTGCTTCCATGTTCTTGGACATGGTGTTTGTGTCTTTTCTTTTTGCTTGCATTGTTCAAAACAACATCCTCATCTTCATGTTGCTGTCCTCTTGCTGCCACCATAGCTATGCTGTCTTCATTTTCAGGGGCAGAGGACTCATCACAGGTTGGTGTATAATCTGGATCTTGAATGACATCATCATCATCCGCATATTCATCCTCATCATCTTTTGATATCTCCTCTTCATGGTGTGGATGTGTCTGCTTGGCATATTTAACATCATCCATGGGAGCTGATGCTCCTTCTTTATCAACATGCTGCATAATTTCTTCAGTGACAGTCTCATTGTCATCCTCAGTAGATGAGGACAGAGTAGTGTCAGCAATCCCAAGTGCATCTCCTACCAAAATGGAAAAAAAAAAAAAATAAAATAAATAAATAAAAAATATATATTTAAACCCTTCAAAAATGTGTGATCATTCTGAGAAACATAAATTGCCTTGTGGTCATTTGTATTAAGCGACATCTAGGATTAATGAAAAGGTTTGCAAGTTGCATACTGTAATACTGTTTAGGATTTCTTTAACCAACTGGAGTGAGATGCTAGGGCTATAGCATCTTAGCCTAGCTAAATTCCTAAACTGAACTTTTAACCAAAAAGACTAACTAAAAATATGAAATATTATGCAATGTTTATAGCCTTGCGTATATTATAGTAAACATCTTCACCTACCAACATCAGAGGATCCCTGAATCATGGAAATAATGTCACCAGCTGTGTAGAAGTTTCTTCTTCTTGAATCAGACACCATCTTTAAAAGCTTGTAAAATTGCCTAAGTCACATTGTCTTTTGACTTAGGCAGAGTAAAACTGCCTAAGTCACACTCTTGAAATAGGCAATTATACTACCGGGGTAGAATGGCATAATCTGTTTAACTGAGGATGTAGGCTATTTTACCAGAGGTAGGCAGCATCCCGAGGAGAAGATTTAAGCAAAAAAAAAATCATTTTTGGAAAAAAATGACTTAGGCAATTATTTTAAGAAGGTGACGTTGCCACCCGGCCATCAGGCGGTAGTAGCAAGGCTGGAGGATGTCGGCCTGGGGATTGGCCGCCCGGGACTTCGGTCTGCTCACGGGCCTGGCGCGGCATGTCCGGGGTACCCGACTCGGTGGTGCGCCAGGTTCCGGCCTCGGCCCGGGGGTCCTCGGACGCTGGCGGTGCCTGGGGCGTCTCTTATTGGCGGGGAGGCTTTTTACCATCTAGCACAGGCGCTCTTTTTAACGGGGTGCGCTTGGGACGGGAGGGGGGAGGGCGTTGAGGGTGAGGGGGGGCTAAACTCAACCTGGGTGTCTAGTGACATGTGTTTTGTTAGCAGTGTGAATGTTGGGGAGGATTTAGGTATGCCCCTGGCATGGGGGCTGGTGGATTGCCGGGGCCCCCATGGGGCTCGGCGGTACCGCTGCCGTGGGCCCCGACTGGACGTGCTGGGGCCTCCCACCCCTGGTGGATCGGGCCGAACGGGGGTGCCTATTGGAGTCAGCAGGGGAGCTGGCTCCCTGGGGTTGGCAATGGTCACCCCAGTTATTTTCTCCCCATCCCCATGCCTCTGTCCACCTGCTCCTTCATTCTACCATTCACAAGGCCTTGGGACGTGGGCACGTCACTGGGGTGCGGGATGGAGCTTCCGTCTTCGCTACCCGGTGGCGGCCTGGGTCCCGATTTTATTGAGCAATTTAGACACTACACTTGCAACATTTACAGGGAACGCACATGTAGGGACCTGGCGGTGTGGCGCCACAGGCGAGGCCCCCCCGTTGTGGGGGCCTCGCCTGTGGTGCCGGCACCCACTGGTTAAACGCATCTAGACACTGAGGGCCCGGGGGGGGAGATGGGGGTACCCGGCAGTATTCCCATGTCCCCCCCCTCTGTTTTAAGTGCACATTAGAACAACACGCAACAACACCACATTGAGCTGGGGGAGAGAGGCTGGGGGGTCTTTCCACACCCCTGTTCGTTGGACCATCAGGGGTCGGAGCCCGGATAGAACATCACGCCGTCTGGTCGGGGTCCTGGGCTGGTGGGCTGCTCTTGCCGGTGTGGGGCCTTGGCGGTCTACTTGTCCCCGTCCTGGTGGGCAAAGGGGTCTGTCTCCTGGGTGCAGGGGCAGGGTTCTCTACTGGGGCGTCTGTCCCTGGGCCTGGGAGTATGGAGTATAGTGTACGTATGGGGGGTATGAATGAGGGTATAGCGTCCTTTTTTCGTATGTCCTGTATTTGTAAGAATGTGTACACATGAGAGGGAGGGTACGTATGAGTGTCTCTGTCTGTCTATGTCTACCTGTCAGGTTGGGTGTTTGGCTGCTCTCTGGCCTGATGCATCTTCTTCCCTCCCCGTCACTCCCCGTCGGTGATGGTTGCTCCTGCCCGCTGGTTGATGATGACTCTCGATGCATGGGGCTGGGGGTCCCGGTTGCGGCCCGGCTCGGTCCTGGTGCATGTCGGGCGGGTCCTGGGTGGTCCGGTGTGTCGGGCGGCCGCTGTTTCGGGCCGATGTCCTCCTTGGATTGACTGGGGCACCTCTTATGGGGGTGCCGGGGTTGTAGAATAGGTTGGTGCCGTCCGGTGGATCGGTGGGGACCGTGCCTGGCGCCCAGTCCTCCTGCCGGTTCCAGGACTTCAGCTGGCTGGTCTGTTCGCCTGGTGGGGCTGTCCGGCATTGGCTGGGCCCCTGATCTTGGCGCCCCACGTGGGGCGGGATCTGGACCCTGGAGCTGGAAGATCTGGATGTCCAGGTGCCGGCTGGGCGCGGCCTGGGGAGGGCGTACATCCGCTGTGGCTCTTGCTGTGGCTCCCTGGCGTGTGGATGTGTGGAGGCGGGCCGGGTTGTTGGCGGTGGGTACTGGTCCGGGGTGGCGGCGGCGTGTGTTGTCCGTCGGTTGGCTGCGGGTCCTCCTTGCCTGCGGCGGCGGCGGGGGGCCCTTGTCGGCTGGTCCCCGTGGCCTCCGGTTCCTGGTCCGGGCCCGCCCTGGCGTAGCCGGTTACCGGCGGAGCCCGTGGGCTCGTCACTGCGATCTCTCGGGCCCCAGCATCGCGGCTGGTGGGTGCTCCCCTGGGACTTCCATCTGTTCCTCTCTTGGTGGGTGATCGACCCTGCGCTGATCCGCCTGTGGACTCTGTACTCTGTGGGACGCTGGATGCATACATCTCTTGCCTCCTCCATGTCTGTGCCGATTCCTGTAGGACGGATTGACGGTTCCTTACACCAGCTATCAATCACTTGCATGGGGAAACCTTATTCAGACCTGCATGCTCGCACACACATAGGTGTGGGGACATAGGTGAGGACGGACATATCTTAAGCTGAGGTTATCATCATTAGTTAGTTGTTCACAGGAGCTTACCAGAAACATTTGTATTATGTTCATTAATCAATGCTTGTGTGTAGTGAATGTGTAATTCTTTGTTTATTCTACCAGATCCGAACTATTGGTTTGGTTCTGTACAGTTTGTTGTTTTTGTTTTGTATTACTGTTTCTCTGCCGTCCGGCAGAGGTGGAGGACTGGGATGTTTTCTTGTGTTCTTTATTTGCCTCCCTGTCTTGTGTCGTCGGTTCGCCCCTCTGTTGGTCCGGTTTCTTTTCTTCACCTTCTTCCTTTCTCCCTTCTTGTCTCAGTTTAATGTCCATGACGTCAGGAAATTGAACCCACAGTAATCACTAATAAAGATTTTTCATACATATACATCAAGTGGCGTACTACAGCGAAGCTGTAATACTCTGCTTGGGAAAGTAAAACTGTTGGGCTTGTACTTGGTACTCAGACACCAATTCTGAGTAGCATACTGCTAGACAGGACACGTTAAAAAAAAAAGAAAAAAAAAAGAAGGTGACGTTATTCAAAATGAGCAGCTTTACTCATTAACCCCACAGTTGAAGCATCTGAAAGGCAAACACTCCATATTCATCAATCCAGAGCCATGTGAGACCCCAGTGTTTCTGTTCTGAAACAAAAGACTCTTAACTCAATTGACATTGAAGTAAATTCAGCAAATGCGGTGAAGAATCGCATTTCCATCTTACCCATGAAGGCCGCACAGATCCACCAGCAGACACATATCAGTACATCATATCTACTGATCAACTCAGCACAACAATGTGTTTCTTCAACTCCTCATTGCTGAAAAGACAGACAATCATTGTCCTGCTACTGGAAAGCAGAATATTTTGGAACCAGGATACCATTGATGTTGCAACAACACAGTGCTTCATTTTATCAATCAAATGCACTTTTAAGCCACTCAATGTGATGCAACAACAGAGTGTTCATCAATAAGTGTTCCCCACACAGCACAAAATGTCTGAACACAGAAGGATGCCACGCGTCTACTAAATCTACATTTGCTACAAGTGCGCTCTGCTTATAATAAAATCTGACATCACCAGTTCAAAAAGGTGGAAACATATTACCAGACCTAGCCGTTATTTCAGCTCCCAACATGCTTTAGCCCAGGAATCAACAAAAGTGTAATCTGAAGCATATCAAAATCCTACTACTGTCAGTAGTTAGTGAACTCACTAACTTTGCTACTCTCAAGTCAGAGGAAATCAGCAATTCTGAGAGACAACTCAAAGTCTCCATACACGAAGGCAGCAAACCAACTGGCGTATTACTGCTAGTCTTTGAACAGCGTGCACATCAACTGAATACAAGCATGTTTGGACGTGGTCCAAATGAAACACAGCTACAACTCTATGGAGCAACATATCATGACTATTATCAGGGCTAACAAAAACCAATGCTCAATAAGACCCAAACTCAGCATGCTTTTTTCTTTTTACGTGTCCTGTCTAGCAGTTTGTTACTCAGAATTGGTGTCTGAGTACAAAGTACAAGCCCAACAATTTACTTTCCCAAACAGAGCATTACAGCATAGTACTCCACTTGATATATACTGTATGTATGATTTTTTTTTATTTGTGATTACTGTGGGTTTAATGTCTTGAAGTTACGGACACGAAATTGTGATAAGAAGGAGGAAAGAAAGAAGATGAAGAAGAGAATCAGGACCGGTAGACGATACAAGATAGGGAGGTAAACAAAGAGGCAGACATGGAGGTCGGAGACGTATACGTCCAGAGCCCCCCAGAGCGCAGGGGCCACAAGCGGACCAGCGCAGGGCCAACCGGCCACCAAGAGAGGAACAGATGGAAGCACAAGGAGAACATCCCGGAGGCTGAATGCTGGGGCCTAGGAGGTCGCAGGGATGAGCCCACGGGCACAGACAGTAGCCCGCTACACCAGGGAAGGCCTGGCCCAGGACCCGGAGGGATCAGAGGCGCCCCGCACCCCAGCAGGGCCCCGACGAGGGATCGGCTGACAAGGGGTACCCCGCCGCCACAAGGCAGGTCCAGATCCCACCCCACGCAGAGTGCCAAGACCAGGGACCCAGCCAATGCCGACAACCCCCCCCCCTTGTAAACTGACCAGGCAGCGGAGCTCATAAACCTGGGCGCCACACGCAGTCCCCACCGATCCACTGAATGGCACCAACGTATTCTTCAACCCTGGCACCCCCACAAGAGGTGCCCCAGTCAACCCAAGGAGGACATCGGCCTGAGACACCAGCTGCCCAAAACACTAGCTGTCCAAAACACTGGCCCACCCAGGACCAGCCAGGCATGCACCAGGGCCGAGCCGGGCTGAATCCGGGCCCCCAGCCCCAGACATCGAGTGCCACCAATGACCAGCGGGCAGGGGCATCCGTCACTGACAGGGAGTGACAGAGGGGAAAAAGTCCCCACTGGATGTGGGTCCTGAGATGCGCCAGGCCAGAGGGCAGCCAAAGACCCAGCCTAACAAGTAGACATGCACATACAGATATGTACCCTCCCTCTTACACATTCTCACAAGACACATGAAAACAGAACGCTGTACACTCATTCATATACCCCATACATACACTATACTCCCAGGCTCAGTGACAAACGCCCCCAATAGGGCAACCTGCCTCTGCACCCAGGAGACAAACTCCCTGCCCACAGGGATGGGGACAAGCAGACCACCAAAGCACCCACCATGGCAAGAGTAGCCCACCAGCCCAGGTCCCCAACCAGATGGCCTGATATACCCCCCGGACTCCAACACCTGATGGTCAAACCAACAGGGGCGTGGGAAGACCTCCAGCCTCTCTCCCTCTGCTGGAGTGTGGTGGTGTTGCGTGTTGTTCTAATGTGCACTTAAAACAGAGGGTTGGGACATGGGAATGCTACCAAGCACCCCCATCTCACCCTCAGTGCCTAGATACAGTTAAGCAGTGGGCACCGGCACCAGAGGCGAGGCTCTTTAAAGTGCTCCGCCTCCAGTGCTAAGGTGCATCCACTGCCACGTCCATACATGTGCATGTTTCATGTAAATGTTGCGGCTGAAAGTGTCTCAGTTGTACAATTAAAATTGGGACCCAGGCAACCACCGGGCAGCGAAGATGGAAACTCCTCCCCACACCACAGTGACGTGCCCACACCCCAAGGCCCTATGTGAAAGGTGTAATGAAGGAGCAGGTGGACAGAGGCGTCTGGGGATGAGGAGGAAACAACTGGGGTGACATAATGTCATCCCCAGGGAGCCAGCTCCCCTGCATACTCCAATAGGCACCCCCATTCAGCACAATCCACCAGGGGTGGGAGGCCCAAGCACGTCAAAGTCAGGGCCCACGGCCGCGGCACCACCAAGCCCAATGGGGGCCAAGGCCATCCCCCCGCCCCCATCCAAGGGGGAGACTTACATCCATCCCCACATTCAGACTACTATCAAAACACAGGACACTAGACACCCAAGTGGAATTTAGCCCACCCTCCCCCCGCACATCCTTACCCTGTCCAAGCCCACCCACTCAGCGAAAGCACCTGTGCTGGATGGTAAACACCTCCCCGCCAACAAGAGAGACATCCACCACCCTTGCTATTGCAGTCCGATGGCCGGGAAGCAACCATACCCAGCGCCACCACCCACCAGCCCTCATCTCACCACCCGGCCAGCCCACCGCAGAGGCCGACCGACACCAGCCAATGGGCCCAACCCCAGCACAGAGTACTTGGGCCAAGACCCAGGAGCCACATCCAGTCCTAATATAGCTGACAGGGCCCACCTGCCTCGCTCCACCCACTGACACCCAGACGCGTAGGTACGGCAAGGAGCCGGCAACAAGAACCAGCCCAGGGAGATGGAAAAGGCAGCAGTGCCCACCGGCCACCGGCCGAACAAAAATCCCCCAGCCGGCACCGGCGGCAGAAGCCCCCCCTCGGTCAGGACCCCAGCTAGGGGGGCACAGCGCCCCAGAGCCCGAGCCCCAGGCCCAGCCCAGACCCACCCCAGAGCAGCACAGCACCAGGCCAGTAACCCGTGTCTGCCAGTGGAAACCCCCTAAGGCGCCACATACAGCCACTAGGATTCCCCACCCAAAGTCCCATCCCAGGTGAGGGTAATGGCACCTGGCACCCCAACCGCAAGCAGACCCACCCCCAAGGACTCCCCGTAGATGCCCTCAACTCTAAAGCTCCACATCAGCGACCGCGTCCCACAGAACAAAATCGAGGGCCCCGCACCCACTAGGTGATGGAGCTGATTAAGGGAGACCAGAAAGATTTATCAGATGTGGAGGCAGAAGCTGTTTCTAGACCAATGCAATCCAGAAGCAGATCTTTATACTGATTAATATTAAGAGCATTTTTCCAGTTCAAGAGGATATTTTTCTTAGCGATGCATAAGGCAATGTGAACTAATTGCATCACCTTTGTATTTATGGTAACTTAATATAAATTTCCCAGCAAGCAAATTGGGGGAGAAGGTGTGATATTAAATTTCAGACACTTTGATTGGTCTTCACAAATCTGGTGCCAACATTTCTTAACAGGTGGGCAGAACCAAAGAGCATGAATATAATTGTCTGGTATATTGCTTGTACATTGTAAACAGGTATTAGACATAAAACCCATCTTGAACATCTGTTGGCCTGTATAATGTACTCTATGAAGGATATTATATTGAATTAGTCGTAGATTAGGATTTTTAAGAAATTGAAAGGTTCTTGAAGAAATCTGAGACCAGAGGTTTTGGTCAAATGAGATGGACAAGTCCATCTCCCATTTTCCAGGTATTCAATTCCTTTACAACTCCAGCTTGGAAAATGTATCATACATTTTTTTTAAAGGTTGTTCCAGATGGGTGTATGTCTGCATGGGACTAGTAAGGACTCATTTTAAGAAATTCCCACCAAGCTGTCAGAGAGGAGCTGATACTGATACTTTTAAAACATTCATTTTGTTTTATATTTGAGCTAATAAATGGTAGGTCTGAAAGTTTTATCTTATTGCATTGTGTCCGTTCAACATCTATCCAGGACTCATCGAGAGGACTGTGTTTTAACCATCTTGATATGCATTGGAGCCTGCTGGCTAAGAAATAATGACGGAAGTTTGGTAGGTCTAGACCTCCTTTATCTTTGGACTTCTGCAGTGTTTTCAAGCTGATCGTGGGGGTTTATCTTTCCAAAGAAATTTAGAAACAGAGGAGTCCTGAAATCTAAACCAATCAGGTGGTGGTTTGCTTGGGATCATTGAGAGTAAATAATTGATTCTGGGCAAAACCATCATTTTTATTGTAGCTACTCTTGCAATAAGTGATATGGGAAGGGATTTCCATCTAGCTAGATCATCTTCCACTTTTTTTAAAAGTGGGACGTAGTTTAGCTTTGATAAGTCTGCCAGTCTTGGTGAGATACGGATTATTAAATATGTAGTATTTCCTGACCGCAGTTGCACAGCAATGGGACTCTGGAAGGAACAATTGATTGGAAGGGCTGTAGATTTTAACCAATTTACAGAATAGTCTAAAACTCTTGAATAAGAGTTTATCAATTTACTCGAGAGAGAGAGGTTTGTGAATGCTGTAGAAAAAGTAGTACATCATCTGCATACAGACTAGTTTTATCTTCTATTTTTTTTAATTGTATATCTTTCATATTATTATTGCCTGATTGCTGCTGCTAATGGTTCAATAAAAAGTAGCAAGCAGGGAGGACTTGGACATCCCTATGGTTGCAAATAAAATTTTCCAGTTAACTCTATCAAATGCTTTTTCTGCATCTAAAGATAATATACTGGTGTTCATGTTGTTACAGTAGGTATAATCTATTAATCTATGTGAATTTGTGGAGGAAAGCCTCCCTTTTATAAAACCTGTTTGATCAGGATGGATTATAAGAGGTGTTATTTTCTCTAATCATCTTGCAAGAGCTTTGCAGATTATAGGAATATAACTGGTAGGAGACATAGGGTCTTTCCCTGGTTTTAATAGAAGATTGATGTAGTTAGAGTACATGTTTGGCGGTAGTCATTTTCCTTTGTTTCCTGTAACATTTTGTAGAATGTTTGTGCCAGAATATTCCAGAATTCTTTATAGAACTCTGCTGGAAATCCATCTGGGCCGGGAGCTTTATTATAGGGCATGCTTTGGAGGGCCTCCAGGAGTTCAGCCACTATTAGCGGTGACTCCACGCCCATTGCTTGACGGTCTGATAGTTTAGGAATAGTTATTTTATCCAGAAATTGTTCGATTTCATTATTCGATGGGTTTATCTCTGGTAAGTATAAAGTCTCATAAAATTCTTTGAAAGTGTTGTTTATTCTTTCCGGATAATTTTCCGGTTTTTGATTGGAGATATAGTTGTTTTTCCTTTATTTACTTTTAGCTGGTTAGCTAAGAAGCCACCTGATTTATTACTAAGTTCAAAGTTTTCTATCCGAAGTCTTTCAATTAAGAACTGCGTCTGTTTATTAATAATTTAATTTTATTCTAACTTTGCTTTATGTATTTTGCTTAAGCTCTCCTCATCCAGGGAGGCTTCTAATGATTTGATAGTTTCTTCTAATTCCTGAACATGTTTATCTGTTCTCTATTTATTTGATGAGAATGAAATTATTTCACCTCTAATCACAGCTTTCCCTGCCTCCCAGAGAGTGGATGGCGATGTACCAGGGAGGTCATTAAGTTCCAAGTATGAAGCCTATTATTTTTCAATATATTTAATAAAATCTCTATCCTTAAGTAATGATGTATTAAATCTCCAATTTTTGTACTGAAGGGTTGCTTTCCTATTTACTAGATGTAAAGAAACAGGAGCGTGATCGCTGATAACTAGGATTTATCTCAGTGTCTGAAATGTCATTCAACAGTGAGCTGCTGACTAGAAATAGTCCAATCATAGAATAAGAATGGTGGACATTTGAGAACAAAGTGTATTTTCTGTCATTGGGATGAAGAGATCGCAATGCATCGCAAAGTCCATAATTGCTCATGTACTGTTTAACTATATCGATGGATCCCTTTTGTACTGAGCCTATCTAGTTCCTCATTTAAACCAAAGTTGAGGTTCCCCCCTGAGAAGAAGTGAGCAATCCATGTGATTAGCAAAAACCGAGAAAAAGGTATGAAAGAATGAGGGGTCTTCAACATTTGGGCCATATAAACGAACTATATATAACTTTTGGTTATGTATAAATAGTTTTAATATTATAAATCTACCCACTGTAACTGTGTGTATTACTAAAAAAAGTATTTTTATGTATTAATATTGCTACTCCTCGTTGTCTAGAGTTATATCATGAAGAAAATACATTAGGATACTCCGGTGATTTTAAATCATTAGCAGTTGAGCTTGATTTATGAGTCTCCTGTAGTAACACGACATCTGCCTTTAATCTTTTAAGATGGTTGAAAATCTTAATCCGTTTTGTGATGCGGAACGTGCACAGTAAGTAAGCTTTTTCTTACTAGTGGAGTGAAATTTTGGTCATTTTTTTATTTTTTTCATAAATTTTATAGCTCAGCTATTCTAAAACTTACCCAAAAGGAAGCAATTTTTTGGGTACCCAGAAAGTAACTTATTTTAACATTTATGGCCATTTTTGATCTGTTTTGCACATGACAGAACATTGTTAGAGAACGTTTCCTGCAAAAATGCAGTTTGAAAACTGTGACCCATACTTTGCTGAAAATTGATAAGGAATGGAAAGTTTATAATGGAAAACAACTTTAAAATGATATTACAACCCTTAGAAACAGATAAAAAAATGGTGCAGGACATTTCTTAAAAATGTTAAAAGTTTAGGGAGCTTGTCTGTGTTTCTGTTGATCCTCCTACGTCTTTTCTCCACCTTTCTGGAGTTTTCCCACCAGAGGTTCTGGGAGATAAAGACATGTCCATCAAGCCAAGGAAGAGCCATTATCCATGCACCTGCACAGGTGCAGCTCACTGAAGCTCATCACTAGCTGAGGATATAAGGAGCTGGCTGTCAGACCTTCAGTGTCTTAAGCATTAAACTGTTTTTGGTACAAATCATTTACAAATTATTGCACTGTCTTTAGCGTTCAGCTGATTATCTCATTAGCGCAAAAATGTGTAATAAAATGCTGCAGTGGGCCACTAACATTATTCTGTATGTACACCATATGTGTCCTGATGTAAAAGACCCACTTCTTCTCTCTGCTCAAAATAGAAAACATGCTCTGACTGCTGCACTGTGCTCTTGTAGAAAATGTGTAAAAGTGTAAATGCACCATTACCAGACATCCCAAGTCTCAACTTGCTGAAGTCTCCTGGATATATATAGCAGGGCCCTGATGCAGTGCTATTGTAGTGCATCCATATGTATTAGACATGAAAGTCCGGCAATTTTTTGTCAGACAAAGTTAATTTCAGAATTAGGTGAAACATGTTTCTTAAAAACCACAGGTTTGAGTACTGCTTTTGAATTTGGCCTTTTGGACAAATTAATGTTCAAGCAGAAAGTATTATTTTAACACTGTTATGGCTAATGTGTTGTTGATATGATTTGTTGGGAATATTACCAAAAATGTAGCTATCTGGCTACTATTAGTCAAGGGACTGCTTATGACAGTCAATACGATTAATAATTTATGGAAAATTATTATTATTCAGGGCACCACCTTTATCAGGAACCATCAGTCTCATAATCTGAAGGAAAGAATTCTTTACCATCTATTCACCATATACTTTGCCATATGTGTGGTGAATCAAGAATGACAGTTACTTTCCAAAAATACAAGATTCATTTATAAAAATAAAAATAAAAACATTTTAATTCACCAAACTAGAAAAAGGGCAAAAATAGAAGAACACAAAAAGATGGATATGTAATAAGATGAGAAACCATGGATTCTGATATGATTCTGGATGAATCTGGGTCCTTTAAGAACCAAGGCTTGATCTAAAGATGCAGGAATGGAGGTCGTTTTAGTTTCAATAATTTTGATTAGTGAAACTAATTTAGCATAATATATCCGTGTTTTGTACGTGATAGCAGAACACTGTGAGTTCGGCGACAAGCGGAACAAGGACATCAGAGACCGTCTAGTTGTTGGCATCATACACAAAGAACTGTCTCGTAAATTCCAGTTGAAAGCAGACTTGACGTTAAATGAGGTTGTGGAACAATTCGCCAGGCAAGGGAGATCAACAAGCAGGTCAACCTCCAGTCAAACACTCTCAAAGCCATGGGGGTAAATATGGTACAGCGACAGAGCGGCGGATCTCAGGCGGGCAGACAGGGGCGCCAAAGACCACGTCAAGAAGCTGGCAGCGGAAAAGAGAGAAACAAGATGGAGGGCTGCGGGAAATGCGGTAACTCCAAGCATGCCGACATAAAAAGATGCCCAGCATTAAAGAGCAAATGCAACAAGTGTCATATACAAGAACATTGTGAGCGTGTCTGTCATTCTAAAGCTGTGAGAGAAGTCGCTGAAGATTTGGAGCAGACATATTTTCTAGGTAAAATTGACAGTAAAAATGCCAGAAAAGATAAATGGACAGTGGACCTGGAAATAAAAAATGTGTAAACAACATTTAAAATAGACCCTGGTGTGGATGTGACTGTCATCAACCAGAACACATATGAAAAAAATGAAGCCAGCGGTCGAACTGCAACCACCCAACACGGCATTTGTGAGCCCAGGGGGGAAGCTCACATGCATGGGACTGTCCTGAGCTACCACCACATATAAAGATAAAAAATACACATTTCATGTCTATGTTATGAAAGGGAAGACTCAACCGTGCTGTAAAGCCTGAAAAGTATGACCTGCCCACCGTTGATGTGATCCTACCAAAGTTAGCAGGATCAAGGCTTTTTACTTCTCTAGATGTAGCAAGTGGGTTCTACCAGATACTGCTGCATAAGTACAGCCAGAAGATAACCTTTATCACTCTGTTTAGGAGATACGCTTTCCGGCGTCTTCCATTTGGGATCACAAGTGCACCAGAGATTTTCCAGAGGAAAATGGCAGAAACCCTGGCAGGTCTAGAGGGTACCGAAGTCTGCATGGATGAAATCCTCATTCATGGAGAAAATTAGGAGATCCACGACCAACGTCTGGAAATGGTACTGGAAGTCATCAAGGTAGCAGGGCTCAAGCAAGTGAATGAAAGCAAGTGCAACTTCCGGCAGGACCAGATCCGCTTCCTAGTACACATCATTGACAAGAACAGGGTCCGTCCTGACTCAGCAAAGTAGCTGGGATTGAGAACTTCCCTCAGCCAAACAACGTCACAGAACTTAAAAGGTTTCTTGGAATATTGAACTATTTGGCTAAATATGTTCCAAAACTGTCAACAGTGAGCCAGCCGCTCTACGCTCTACTGAAGAAAGACGTAGAGTGGACCTGGGAAACACCCCAAAATGCAGCTTTTCAGAAGCTCAAAGCATTATTAGCTACACCCCCTGTTCTGGCGTTCTATGATGCTAATAAACCTACTGTAGTTTCTGCAGATGCAATGAGTTACGGACTGGGAGCTCTTTTACTCCAGAAGCACAAGGACCAGTGGAAGCCGGTGGCCTACGCATCCAGACGACTCAGCGACACTGAGACTAGGTACGCCCAAATTGAAAAGGAGTGTCTGGCCAGCGTCTGGGCCTCCGAAACGTTTGAAAAGTACCTCTTTCGGCTCGACGACTTCAGACTGGTGACTGATAATAAACCACTCGTCCCTCTGATTAACAGTAAGGGTTTGGACAGCGTCCCCATTAGGTGTCAGAGGCTACTAATGAGACTTATGTGTTTTAGTTCAACAGCAGAGTATGCTCCGGGTAAAACTTTAACGGTAGCAGATGCTTTGTCTAGAGGTCCAGACAAGGAGCGTGGAGACGAGACTTCCCACAATGACATTGCAGCACACATACAGTAGAGATGCAGTCATAAGCCAGGTACCAGCCACATCTCAGAGATTAAAAGAGATTGAGGTGAATACCACAAACAATCCACAGCTACAGTGCATACACAGTTTTATCAGACCAGGGTGCCCAGAGTACATTGACAAAGTTCCAGCGTCAGTCAGAGATTTTTTTGTGGTGAGGGGTGATTTATCCGAGCTGCATGGTTGTATTGTAGTTCCTGAGAACATGAGAGAGATGGATTTAGACAGACTCCATGATGGGCACCAGGGTCTCACTAAGTGTAAGGAGAGATCTTTAGAATCTCTATGGTGGCCTAAAATAAGACTAGACATTATCGGAAAAGTACAACAATGTCAACACTGTACAGAAAATAGGCAAGCACTGGAAAGAGCCTCTGCTTCCGAGTGTACTACCATCCAGGCCATGGCAGAAGGTAGCAGTAGATCTATGTGATTTCAATAAGCAAATAACTTGGTGATGTCAGACTACTTTTCTAGGTTTTTAGAAATACTACACTTACCAAAAACAACCAGCACCTTGGTTGTATCCAGGCTTAAAGCTACTTTTGCTTGGTATGAGGTCCCTGAAACGTTAGTTAGCGACAATAGTCCGCAGCTAGCCTCAGCAAAAATGAGGGAGTTTAGTAAGACGTATGACTTTGTCCATGTGACATCTTCACCACATTTCCCTCAGAGCAACGGACATGCAGAGCAGGCTGTTCAGATCACAAAGACCATTCTGAGACAAGATGACCCCCTGCTGGCCCCTATGACATATAGAGCAACCAAAAACTCTTCCTCTGGAGCCAGCCCTGCATAATTACTAATGGGCACTGCCGGTTCTGAAGGATACTTTGCAACCTGGGTGGCCCGATCTGGACAAAATCTGCCAGGTTGATGAGTCATCCAAGCGGAAGCAGGCACTCTACTACAACCGCAGAAATGCAGTGCAAATATTGCCCCCTTGAATCCAGGAGACTCAGTGTTCACAAGACTGGATGGTGAAAAGAAGTGGAAAATGCCTGCAGTTGTTAAGAATGCTGGTCCGGAACCCAGGTCTTAGATAGTAGAAACGGCAAAAGGAAAGCGATACAGAAGGAACAGACGGCACTTGTTAAACATTCCTCCAGGTACCACAGCAGGTGATGGGAATCCGTCTGTGGCCTCAAAGACTGTGGACTCTGAGATGGCCAGCGGGGTGGCCACAGCTTTGCCAACAGAGACTCATGCACTGGGGTCCAGAATAACCCGCTCTGGTAGAGTGAGCAAAACTGTTGCTAGACTTGATTTGTGCGCAGATGTAGGAGTGTTGTGCCTGTGGGTTTGCACAGACTTTATGTTCCCCTCATCTTTCCAGAGAGGGGTCTATTCTGTAATAATGTTGTTGTTTGTTATGGTTCTACACCAGGGATTGTGTAAATTTTGTTGGGAGAAAAGATGTAAGATTTTTAGTCTCTGACCACATTCAGATTTTGATTAGGTAAATAAACCAAATCTGAACCTCCCTAAGTAAAACAAAAATAGCACTTTCGGTTCTCAGGGAGCTGGGCTAAGGTGACAAGCCAATATGACTCTATGAATGTCTTTGGTGGTGTTATGTGATGAGATCTAGGGAGTTTGGTACAACTGTGACCTTGTATGTTTAAGTTAATATATCTTGTACATTTATGGCGATAAGCCATAGACTTGGGTATGCCCATATGCTTTGACACAGCAACATCCTTTGAAATACCTTTGCGCCCTTAATGTTTAAGACAATCCTCACTCATTTTGAAGTGTAGGGTCAGAGGGTGATTTTAACATGTCACCTTAGCACCACTTCCTGAGAAGATGTCCTTTTTTCACTTGCTTCCTTTTATCTAATGAACATTTGGCTGTGGTCAGAGAAATAATTTGGATGACATGATTTGGTTACTAGACTCAAATTCGGCACAACAATAGACACCATAGACAGGTAATGTTGACGTAAAATAATTCTATTTAACAAAGATCTATGGGTTTTCTCTGGAGGAAACGGGTAACGGGAAACCAGGGAACCAACTCTGGACTATACGAGGAATTAATTGGATGAAGATGATACATGGAGATTTGATGTTGTAGGTGTGATTCTTGCTTGTTATCTGGAGATGAGTTGCTTGGGGAAAGGTTGGTTGGAAGCTGTAGTCTATGGTTGGCTGGAGGTGGGTGTGTAATGTCCGATTACGTTCTGTTTTTTGTGCAGGTGAATGACACGAAGGAGTCCAGAGAATTTCCATGACTGAAGGTGAGTTCTGTTTTTCTCTGCAGTTGAATATGTTTCTGGGGGGACAGGCAAGGCTTGATGACAGCAACAGAGTGGATGAGTGAATATGAGATAACCATGTGGAAGCGGTGCAGAGGGTGACCAGGAAGGAACCCAGACTGATGGACTGTCTATGGCTTGGAAGGTTCCAGAGGAAGATCACAGGGAAGGTCACAGTGATCAACAAGAAGAATAGAAGGTAAGTCACAGTTTCCTTAATCTTGAGCAAAGTTTTCTTACTTGGATTTTCAGAAGGTAACTTGGTCACGTACCACGCTAGAGGCGAGAACCGACTGGCATCAGCCTGTAAGGGCCGCTCCCCATTTAAACTGGATGATGATGAGGATCAAAGACGAACACCTGGTGGTTGCTGCCTGCCGTACCTTGTAGAGAGGGTTGGAGTAAAAAAAACCAACACCCCCAATCCCCAGCACACAGCCACAGAATCCCTGAACATCAAGGTGATTTCTTATCCAGTACTGAGAATTTTCAGAAGAGGGTGTGGCTGTGCCGGCATGGTAAAGCATGGCGTCATGCCACAGAATTATGTTTGGCTCTAATTTCCAGATACATCATCTGATCTGCACCAAAGTTAACAAAATCTGATATTAGTCTAACCCCCTAACAGAAATATATGCAAATATTTGGGGGCTTCGCCTAATTCTCTCATGTCGACCTCTTGGAGAATTAGAATAATCAGTAAAAAGCTGTGCTTTCAATTTGGCTATTAAAAATTAGAATAAATATATGGTATCAGATGACCTAGAATAAAGTGTCCTTTGAAACCAGGGGCTAAACCCGACAGGGAGTCAGCCGTTATGGATCAAACTGCCATCTTATGCCATTTACATGAACATAATGCTTCTACAGCTTATCATTTAGACATTTCAAAATGAGTTAGGATTGTCTTAAGCATTGGGGACAAATGTTTTTCAAAGGATTTTGCTGTGTCAAAGCATGTGGGCATACCCAGTTCTTAAAGTATAGCTTCTTGCAATAAATACAAAAGGTGTATTAACTTCAACATTCAAGGTCACAGCTGTACCAAACTTCCTGGATCTCATCACATACTACCACCCATGACAGTCATAGGATTATGTTGACTTGTCAATTTAGCCCAGCCCCCTATGAACAGGATGGGTTCTTTTGGTTTTTCCTTTTACTGAGAGTAACATGTTAGGTTTATAGACTCAGAAATCAGCACAAAATCAGACACAGGACAAGGAAGGATATGTGAAAATAAATAACGTTTATTAGCAGTTTTCCAGCTGTCTCGTAGAATCAGGAAGGGAGGACCGGGGAACAGAATCTCAGATGGAGAATGGTAAGTAGATGGTTAATGATTAGAACAGGTAGTGGATGATTAATTCAGGATTGATTCTTACAATTTCAGTTGGCTGATGAAGTTTAAGGAGAGGTAAATTGGACTCCGCAACTCTGGCTGTTTGGAGTTGGATGATTTGAGTCTGAAGGTTTTTGTTGATTATTGCAGATAGAGGGTGAAGTAAAAAACAATCTTAAATTTGTACCGGGCTTTTACAACAGTCATAAATACCGAGCTGTGTTTAGACCAGGAACTGATAAAGAGAAGAAATTGCAGCAGACTGTGTTTAAAAAGGAAGAAAGATAGTTTAGGTTAAGACTCCTATAAAAGCGGGTGTCTGTAAATCATTTTGGGGGAGAACCAGACTTGGGGAGTATATAATACTTTGGCACACACTGAATGTTTATGTACTGGGGGTGACCATGCTATGTGATTCTTGTTTCTTTGTGTTCAATAAAAAGAGATGAGCCCTGTTAGCCAGCACACATTCTTGAGCCCGACCTGCAGGTGCGTCTCATAACCAACAGATCTGTTTGTTGTTGTCTTTTCTGCTTTGTTTTCTGGAATAGATAGGACTTTTTTCGACCCTGCTGAGGACGCAGGATCCTCAAACCATGAACAGAGCTAATTGACGGATTTGGAGTTAATCCACAATAGAGGAACAGTTTTATATAAAATTTAAACTCCAGCAATTTGGTGAAGAATGCGGGTAGTGGTTTTCAAGGAGCAAAGTGGAAAAGTAAGTGGATTGTTGATGAAATATTTTGAGGAAACACTGAAGTGAATTATTGATCTGAGTTTAACAGAATAATGGAGAACTGAGGACTGTTGTATCTTATTTTTTGGCGCTAATATCTTTAGTAAGAAGTCAGAGGTAAAAGACACACTGTTTATCAGTATTTGAATTGGGCCTTGGATAATGGGGAGTATGTATGACCTTTGAGGACCTCTGAGACAAAGAGTTTTATTGCAGGCTGTAAAAACAGGATGTCTGTAGAGTGGGAACCAAGGCCATAAAGCTGGGAGTTTTGCTTAGGACCATAAAACTCAGAATGAACTTTTGACTTGGATCCAGGAGGACACATATAATTCTTGACATCAATCATTGTTAAGACACTGTTTAAAACGTTCTGATTGGAGCAGATTAATCCTGGGAGGTTTTGGATGTTTATAAAAGTTATGACACGGAAACCATTCTTCGTCAGAAATCTTTGTCTGGCCCAGAGAAAATAGGGCATGTTTTCTCTGTAAACTGCAATTTGTTAATCTGTTTAAAATAAAAGTGAGAACTGGAAATTGGCTCCATTTCGTCTCTGCTTGAACATGCACTGAATTATTTTTTGATAAATTTTAATTCTACAAATGGTGACCTCGACCGTGTGCAGAGTTTGGACCAAGATCCAGTTATTTTTTAAGTTAATTAACGGACATGTATTTGCTCTATTGACAATTTGCGCAGAGTTGCGTGGTTTTTAATTCTGTTGATTGGTTAATCTAACATTGGGTAATGTTGTCATGCAAGTTAAATATGTTTTTTTGTTTTGAGCAGATTAACTGTTGCGGGCCCGTGGTTGAAGCGGCTCCATTGTCTGTGTCTCTGTTCTGAGCATGATTGCGACCTGCTTTGCGCTCCGCAGAGAAACACCGGTGCCTGCTGGGAGATGGAGTTTGTTACTCTGCGCGCCCAGGGGGACAATGGAGCAGATGGACCGGATGGAGTGGTCCCTTCAACGACTAAAAATCGGAGCCAAAGTGCGGATCGGGGCTTGAGAATTGGCAATCTCAATTTCGAAAGGACGCTTTCGTAAGATTCTTCAGGGCTGGCAAACGGAAAAGATTGCAGTAGAGCCGGGGAGCCCTCTGTTAATCTGGACGGATTACCTTGATGAAGCCGACGTCTCTCCAAACTTGCGCTTGAGCAACGCGAAATTGGATTGTGAAAATGGTCAGACTTTTGGTGTGGTCCGATTGAGGTTAGTGTTGTTGGTGTTAGTTTTTAATAATATTGTAAAAGTACTGTGTTTGATGTTTTGGGGTGACGAGCTGGTGTGATGCGCATGTGCGTATGTGTGTGAGATGGTTTTTTACGCAGGCGCTTTGCGAGACGTGCTGGAGATGTTGAGTTTGTGTTAAAATGTTATAGTATAAATAATGAACTAGACTATAATAAATAAATTAAAATAGATAAATAAATATCTAACTAAATATGATGGATAACTGAAATTAAAAATCTATAAGAATTAGTTGTGAACATTTATAACAGGCCATCAGAGCGGACGCCCAAAGCTAGGTGGTGAGATGGCGGAGCTAATTCTGTGTGATTTTCTGCTTAATAGCACGGCTAACATACGACACCTTTGACTATTATGTTTTGATAAATAAATTAGTGGTAATAGGCGGTTTTCTGCCATCTGTTCGAGTCTTTTGAGTGGTTTTCTGGAGGCCGGCGCCGGGAAATTTCTCAAAGCGGACTACGAAAATTGTAACACATTGGCGTAAACCTCCGCGATAAAATAATGTACTGAGGTCTAAAAATCACCGCTTATAATGTTGTGTTTTTTGTTAATGGTTTTGGGCTGTAACGGACGTTGTAGATCCGGTGTTTTCTGTGCGGGAAGGCTGTTTTGGAAACATATGTTTCAGTCCGCGTGGGAAGAACAGGAGATTGTTTTGTTTATGCCGAATTACAGTTTGGTAAAGTGGTATAAATTGTGCGGATTAAGTTCTGGTATTGCGGTAAGTAATTTTCTAAAGTGTGTGTTGCGATTTTCTTGAGTGTTTTCGCCGTACGTTTTGTACTGTTTTAGGTTTCATTGCACAAAGAGAGTTTACGGTAGCACGTTGCTGCAGGCTGCTGTGCTATGCTAGCGTTTTTGCTGTTGTGTGTCAATGTGTTTTGTGGTTAAACATAACTGCATGTTCTGTGTGTTGTAAGCTAAAAGTTGATTTTGGATAGAAAGTGATTACAGACTCCTGCAGACGATTGCCTTGTTAAGACTTAAACGAATTTGGATTTTGTTAAATTTTTCTAATTAATTAGGATGTCATATTTTACATGACTGGACGTTTGTTAGAAAACGGACTCAAAATAACTGTTCAGATAAATTTTGTTTGCTGCTCATTTGGACTCCCTTAGGCAATGTTTTGGCACATTTTCTACGAAGGGCAATTTAAGGTGTTTCACATTTAACTGAACTGTTACAATACGGAGATTAAAGATCGAGAAGTACATGCTGAATTTAGTTAACTGGTTTTGCCAGAGAAGGCTCAATTTATCACATGAGGACAGCATGTACAGTTATTGGGATAATGATGCATGTTATAATTTAACGCAAATGACTAAGAACAGTTACTCATGAGTCGATTCGGACTTGGTGAAGTTTTAATTTTTGATTTCATCTTTAAAATTAAAAAGAGGGGAGTGTAAAGTAAAAATAAAAGTTGCATTTTTTAAAAATCTTTAATTAGGTGGATTTGTTGCTTTTTGATTGATCTAAGCAGGATTTGATTAAGTTGGCCTAAATAAAGATATAAAAATAAAAGTTGCATTTTTTAAAAATCTTTAATTAGGTGGATTTGTTGCTTTTTGATTGATCTAAGCAGGATTTGATTAAGTTGGCCTAAATAAAGATAAAGCTATAAGCAGTAATTATAAGAATGGAACGAAAAACAAACGGTGTTAATTGGAAGGCAACAAACTGGTCTAAATTATTTTTATAAGCACCGTGTTGAATGGTACAGAGAATGAGTCTGTGATTTAAATAAGTATCATTTATGCTAAAATTATGTTTGGCTTATTTCTGATGGCTCTATAGACTTTAGAAATATAGCTTAGTCTCTGAATAAATGACCTAAAGGAGAAGGATTTTGTGGACACTAAATGCTTATTGGATTTATCAAATTTCAACTGGGGCTCAAGGAGTAACCCAGCATATTTTCTAAACTAGTGGAATTTGAATGTTTGAGTTTGAAAAAAAAAAAAAGAAAACATTAAAACACAGAGTCATCTTTAAGGCATCAGTTTGCTTTTAAACAGGCTGGGGATAAATTTGGA